>JAJMBS010000016.1:9775-330235 GCA_030572775.1 [Lipomyces] yamanashiensis
CCGACAAAAAAAAAAAAGTTCCAGTTCCAAAAATTTCCCCACGATCGCTTTGCTTGATGCCAATGCAATATCTAATCAAATCAACAAATAAAGCAAAAATACCATAACAATGAAAACCCGTAGACCCGATATCATAGCCAACACCATTTATACAAAACAAATAACAAAAGACAAAAACAAAAACAAAAAAAAAAAAAAACTAAGCCTGCGCAACGCCAGAGATATAGTATCCCGCAAACACACTCCAATGGAAATCACCCAACAAACAAATTCTCCCCGCCAAAATCGCAAGTTCAGGCGCAACATCGCGCGCTGCAACCGCCGCAGCAGACTTCGCGCCGTCAGACTCGTTGTCATTGACGGATGAGAAATCGCGCGCGACGAAACAGGCGCGGACACGACGTTCGAGGTCGGAGATGACGCGCTTTTCAACTAATTTGTAGATTGTCGAGATACTGCTGTTGCTCGAAGCGGTCACGTCACACAGATTTGCCGCGAGCCAAGATTTTGCGAGCGAAGACATGACAGACTGAGAAGGTCCACGAGTAGGAAACCGTTCCTTGACCTTGCGCGCGATTTGCAACGCAATCGACTCAGAGTTAGCGGGCCATCGCATGTTTGTGTTTTGTGCGGGAAGAGCGGCGGTAGGTGTGGAAGACTCCTCTTGAGTATCAGCGACGAGGATCAAGAGCTCGGATTTGAGAGTGTCTAGGTCGTGTTGCGAAGGAGCGGCGCCGGGGAGACATGAGGCGATGAGCTGTCTGTATAAAGTCAGGCACTGCAACAGACACGAAATCTGCGCAATATCCGACTTCAAAGATCGCAGTCGCGAAACATCAAGCGAGAAAGTAACCGGGAACTCATCCTTCTTCCCCTTCACAGGATTTGTAGACGAAAATAATCCAACAAGACCAGTCACAAAGGCATCAATGTATCCAGGCTTGGAATCTGCTTGCGTGTATACCGAGCGGTACCACTCGACCGCCTGTGCAACGTCAACCTTCCGCAAAGCAACCCGCTGCGCAAAATAATCCTGTTCAAACTCAACCGCAGTCTCAACCAACAGCGGGCGCAGTGTTCTGATCTGGTGGTTCGCAACATCGAGCTTCATCGCCTCAAGGATTGTAAAGACTAATCGAAGACCCTCAGCGAGCTTGGAGGAGTCGCCAGCGGTCGCTCCAGAGACTATGCATTCGAGCATCTGATCGACCCATCCGTCGCGCATAGGCGCACAATGCGACTTGAAGATCCCCGCAAGCCACTGCGCGAGCTTGACAAAGTCGAAAGCGCCATGGCGGAGCTGCTGAAGCTGTAACTCAACGTCAAGCACCTGCTCGATCTGCGCACGATCATGCAGCGGTAGCAGACTAAGCAGGATATCCCGGAGCGAAGTCATGATACCGACGAGCTTGCTGGAGCCGTCGACGATGACGGGACGCGAGGCAGTGCTTTTGCCGCCAGCGATGTAGGCTGCCACGACGAGATCGCACTCGTGCGCGACAGCGACCCAGTACTGATCCGCGAGTGCCTTTTTATGCCGACCTCGCTCGCCGTCAAGGTTCGGTCGGAACTGGAGCTGTGGGTCGAAGACGATGTCGTGGCGGAGCTGGGGGTTCTTGAAGATTTCCTGCAGGTCGAGTTCGCGCAGGCCCTGGACGTTGACAGGGGGTGCATTGGCGGGGGGTACTGAGGCAACAGCTGCAGCGGCGGTGGCAGTCGCGACAGCCGAGGGCGGCAAAAGGAACGAGTCTGTGAGGTGTCTGCTGCGACGGCTGGGATTTCTGTGGTGACGGTGGGAGCGGTGGTGATGGTGTTTGCGTCGTTTTTTGGGTGCCCAGTCGTCGACAACGGCTGAGGACGAGAGTGAGAGCATTGAGATGTCGGGGAGAGACTTGGAGCGCATGCGTCTGTAGGCGGTTGGCGGGTGCTGCTTCTTCTCTTCTTCGTCGTCGTCGTCGTCGTCTTCAGGCAGCGGCAGCGAGGTGCGGGCTGGCGAAGCTGGTGTCGAAGCCGAGACGGACGGGCAGTCAGGCTGTTCCTGGTCGAGTTTCAGACGTTTGGCGACGGAGCCGGAGACGGTGAAAACGCGTTTGTTGGAGCAGTCGCTGGAGAGCGCTGTGACGTCTGTGGTGATAGTAGAGGCAGGAGCAGCAGAAGGAGCGGCTGGGGTAGAGGCGGAGACAGCTGGGGTAGCGATGGTAGCTTCGACGACGGCAGTAGTAGCAGCAGAGGCAGCAGGAGGAGGAGGAGGAGCTGCAGTTGCTGTCTCAGTCTGGTGGTAGTTCATGACGGCGCAGTCTGCGGCCGCGGCAGCAGCAGCGGCGGCGAGCAAGGAGGAGCGGCGACGCGGGGTTGGGTTGGGATGGGAGGAGTGAGAGTGGGCGTGGGCGAGGACGGATGCGACTTGCTGCTGGGGCTGCTGCTGAGCCGGCGCGGGCTGCGGTTGCTGCTGCTGCGGGGAGGCGTGCTGGCTCGGGTCCATGGTTGGTGGAGAGCGCTCCCTGGAAGAGAGAGAGAGAGTGTGTGTGTGTAAGAGTGGTGGTGGGGTGTGGTTTGGGAAGTGTAGTTGGGAAGTGCAGTTGCAGGCGGTGGGAGTGACAAGGGAGTCAAGCAAGCAAGCAGCACAGACAGAGGTGGTGAAGCAAGGAGATGAAGCCGGAGAAGATGCGCGCAGGCGAGGCAGCAACGGTGGATTTTATACGGACGCGCTTTCCAAAGCCCAAGGACCGGTCGCAGCAAGCGAAACCCGACGCGCGCGAGATGGGTTTGGACACGCAGCGCTCTGCTCGTCTGGCCTTTTTTTGGCTTTTGGCTTTGTGGCTTTGGCTTTTTTTTTTTGTTTGCTTGGACGGGCGTGTTGTTGCGCGTGACGAGCCGACGAGAGACGGTCGACAGAACCGGTTCGACAGCGTGTCGCACGGCGGGCGGCTTTGTGAGTGTGTGGCCGGATCGCCACCGCCGTTGTTTGAGTGTGAATAGTGTGAGTTGGAATAGTGGAGGAGAGAGGGGGGGGGGGGAATGTTAAAAGAGTGAGAGTGTTGAAGCGGAAGGGAGAGTGTTAGGAAGAGTTGGTGAAGGTAATTGAGTGTCGTTATTGTTTACAGTGTGTTGTTTGTGTGACATTTGTGTTAGTTTTATTTATGCTGTATTGTAGCTGCAATTATTGATAACTATTATAACTATTTATGATATTGACAACCACATCCATAACTTCATTCGTAACTACAAGGCAACGGCAATGCACTCTACTCTTCAGCCTACTCAAATCTGGTAGTTATCACCAGTCGACGATTTGTTACTATTTCCCGCACTAAGTTACTGCATCATCTTCTTGTTTTCTATTCTAGTCTTCCAGTCTTCTAGTCTGCTAGTTGTCTTCTGATACTCAAATACTCCCAACAGCTTGTTACTTAACAATCACATCGTTCACAGACACCTCTCAGACAACTAACAACGACATAGATGAGCTCCAACATCGTGTCTGTGTGTTAAATGTCAAACTGTTCCTCTTAGATTGACATTATTGACCTCACATTCCTTATCTTATCTTGTCTTTTCTTCTCTAATTTCTTTTCATCAACTCAGCGCATACATTATCTCTCCCACTATCTCAACTCTAGCGTCTCTTTATTCAGCCCTTGTATTCTTCGTATGCCCTTATTCAGCCTTCGTATGCCCTTATTCAGCCCCTGTATTCTTCGCATACTCACGTCAAATCCTCTTGCTCTCTCACTTCAGAGATCTGATGTGATAGTCGGACACAGTTCTGGCTCACTCTTGACAGCTCCTCCGTTGCATCGGAAGCCTACTGTTTTCCACCCTGCGCTCTTACTTTAGTTTAAGTATCGTGTGGCATTGACTGATATCATATTTTGTTTATCCTGAGATATTATTTCTTGTGGTTGAACACATTTACTTACTCCACAGCATACTCTTACCAATAATCTCTTATCTATCTTCAGTAATATTATTACTATTATCACTATTATCACTACACCTATCCACTCTCGTTCCTGAACAATACGAAAACCCTTTATTCCTTCCCCTCTTCCACACCTCAGCTGCGCACAGCAGGCTCAGCTAGTTGGCGCTAAGCACTAAATGCTAAATTAGCCCAGCCCGCCATTACCAGAGTCATGAAGTGGGCAAAGCAAGCCAGCCGCAAGTCTGTAATTTTTCGGCTTGGTCCGGGGGATCATCTCTCTTGTTTAGTGTGCCGCTAATTAGTAGTCGGATGACTCGAAACAAGTAGTGAGAACTGGGCTTGTTTGGTTGTGATATTTTTACTGCGTCGTGGCCCCGGCAGTCAAGATCCGAGGTTCAAACCATTGTGACTATTCCTCGTTATACGTTATTGTGTTTAGTCCAGTGTATGTAATTATATCTCATTTAAATAATAATGTTAAATATTGTTAGAACAGCGGAAACAGCGGAACGGCAGCGGAATATCAGGATTACAATCTGCTAATCGCGATGATCTCGTGCTAGAATGAGTATGCCGGCATGTGACAAAGGAGGGCAAAGGGCACTCTTGGAGGAGTTCTTGCAGGAGATTGACGAGTCTATTTGAGTGCTGTGTGTACTGAGTAGAGTATGAGTATGAATATATTGCATGGCAAGTACTAACGTAGCAATAATGAATAGAACAAACGAAACAACTATTCATCAAACATCTACAATTACTCAATGAAGCATGTTGGACATCTCACATGAATTTACCTTCCTAAACAGGCAAATCGCGTCGCAAAACAGCATGTCGCAAGTTCGTCTGTCTACGCGCAGACTGTGAACCCACCAATATGACTGTAAACAGCAATAACAAAGAGTGTAATTCTGCTTGGGCCAAGCGACGTCGTTATGCCCTTCCCAGCTTCGCTGCTGCCTCATCCGTGTCGTAAAATCCGACACAAAATGCTGGCAAAACGCTGGCTCACTTGTGCCTCCTGCCTGACTCTGCTCGTCCACAAAGAGCGCTCTCATAAAACTATTTCCCCCTTCGGCGACTGGACAAACCGGGGCTTGTTGCTCTGACCTGCCCTGACTTAACTTGCGTACGTTGTCTTGCCTGTCACTAAACCACTCAGCAATCGAAGGTTTGTGTCCTTCTGCTCTCCTTATTCGTACTGATAGCATCAGCAGTAATTATTAGTATTCACAGTAATTGAAGTAATTACAAGAGCAGCTACTGTCTTGGGATTTGATATATCTTCGGCGGCTCGGTTCTCCGACGACATTACTTTGACCGCAGTCTGGCTTGTTTATATTGCCCTTTCGAGAAGTTTTTGCACTACTCTGGTGCTACTACACCGACCCCTCCCTTTATCGTAACTACCATCTTCCATTAAAAAAACAAGAATAAGTGCAAATAGCAAATATAACAGCTACTCGTTTAGCGGCTGTAGTCTGGCTATGAGGGTTTGACGATACTCGTGATGGCGCACAGTCGCGGAGGCTTGCTGTCTGTTCCAGTTCAGCTTGCTTCAGAGCCAGAACGAAGTCAATAATGTTTCGGCCCCCCGAGAACTATCTTTTTCTCTCTCTCTCTCTCTCTTTTTAAGATCTTAGATACAATAATATCAGGGGATATCGCCGGATTACAGGCTCTGGGCATCGGCGTAACTTTACCTGATTCGCTCCGCCTTTCTCGTTCAACTTCACGCAGCAAGCGAGTCTCGGTCCTGACGGCGGGCGCACGCGCACCCGGAAAATGGATACTCAGTCAAGAAAGCGCTGCAATAACAGCTATAAAACCGTAATATATTAAAATCAAATTAATTCAAAATTCCCTGCTCGCGCTCTCGCAGCGTCCCTTTCTCAGCTTTCCGGAGAAGACTCCCGGAGACTCTACTTTTCTTTTCATACCATTCTTAGTAAATAATTTGTGTAGGGATAACTAATGAAAATATAGTTCTTATTTCCCAACCGGATAGCTCCCGCTGTGCACTGCGCTCGATATCTACAAATGATGGCGAAGGTTATGTCTACAATTCGGCGACGGGCAACCGAAAAACCAACACGCGTGTCTAATGAATGGGATAAAAAGCAATTACCCGGAGTAAATATAAACAAAAGAGAAGAAGAAAGTATTCTTACAAAAACAAACGACTGACTTGCGAAATACAAGACAGAATAATCCGGGTCCTGCATCCCGCGGTCTTGTTTATACTTTCTAGTGCACATCTAATCTCTTTTCCTCGCAGGTCAAAATCTTCCAGCGTTTATAATTGATAAGTTTTACACTTTTTCTTTTTGTCTTTGTATTTGTTTTCACGGAGTAATTCTTTGTACTCTCACGAACGGGTGCACGCACGAAAGGAAGTTAAGATGTCTTGTGTAGTGTATTTCAGAAGGATAAGTCCGAAGACTCTTATTTTCTTTGTTCGTTTAGCGGCATGGGAAGTAGTTTAGTGTTTGTTGGTACAGTGTATGAATGAGATCTGGCAATCGGATAATGCGTAGTGTGTAGTGTGCTGGATGAGTGTGTAAAAGTGGGTGTGGGTATTGAGAGAGGGAACTCGCTTAGCAGACTTGATTACCTGTCTCGAGGTATTCTAAATCTGGTCTCAGTATCCTCCACCGATCATTTCCGCACAATTTAGAAGTAAAACAAGAAAGAATTCGGGTGCTCAGAGGAGCACGGGATTAGTTACTTCAATCCAGGTTAATCTGTGATTCTGGCTTGGAATAGGATGAGTGTATTATCTAATAAAAACAATACCTACACTGCCTTAAGTGTCTCGGGTTACTGCGTAGTTCTTATAGTGCAACACAAAGGTGGAGGACACAGTAAGGCCGAAACATAGATTGAAATCAAAAGATAATCTAAACACATTTCGAGAACAAAAAGAAACAAGAGAAAAAAAGCAAGCAGATTAGAGACTTGCGCTTGCACATGCACTATTTATGAAAGTAGAGTAGATTAGAGATAGAAACCGAAACAGTACACTTATCTGGCTGTTGTGTATAGAAGCAATTACGACAGAAACTCCTTAATTTTCCATCTTACCAACATCTTATAATACTATTTACTAGAATCTGCAGTTATCTGAATATCCCGTTTGTCCACCTCGTCTGTGCTGAACTATCTCCGTCTGCCGGCGGCCACACTCACTCCTCTTCACAGACCTTTCCCACCGTTACAAAAATATACAATCTTCGGGAGCGCCTGCCAGCGTTTTGATATCGTCGAATCAGCTCTCGCTTGTCTCATCACTTTTGTCTGAAATGCACAGGCGGTCGTGAGATTCTCGTTCATGTTCACCGGTCGGCGTTCTGTACGTCGAGTATATTATCACTTACGAGTTATTTGCTATACTATTATATTACATTATTATATATACTAACTAATACTATATCCCAATAGTAGGGTACAGCTAATCTAACTATAACAGCGCCTGCTGTACGTCTTGTCCTCCTCGTCTTTCGGACTCAAGACTTGGCTGTGTCGAGCTCGTTTAGCACTCGACACAAAAGCCGCACTAGTCAAGTCCAGCCCTCACCCTAGTTCACTACCAATCCCTTGAGTTACATTTAGTCAGCATTTTTTTGGTGGCGGCTTCTCGAAGCACCGCGCCGCGCAATGACGTACAACAACAAAACCTTATTTCTTGCTTAGCGACACCGCCACCACTACGCCTAGCACGCTTGTACACACGCACTTCCGCAGTTGAAGCCCGAATGTGCTTGATTAGGCGTTAGATAGTGCTTATCACGTGCGCGGAATAGATCTGCTAGTGCTGGAGTTAAGTGTATTCTTAAACGAGCGGAGATGAAATTTCCACTGAACAATCATTCACGGGCGCCGCGTGCGGCAGCTGGCATTTCGGGGTTTTTTTCGATTTTCTATTTGTGTTCTATTTGAACTATTTGAACTAGTGCTGATGATACTGTTTGGCGGTGTTGATAGTCTTTGCTGCAGCTGTGATCTTGTTCGTGTTGCCTGGCGCTATCAACTTTGAAGTCTTAGCAGGACTGCGCGGATAAGTGGACCAAAACGGATCAAGACGGATGCTGCAACACAGCTTCGGAAGAAGTGTTTAGGCTTCTGCGGATGTACATCCTTTCAACTCAACTGACTTCATCACTCTCAGCTTACAATCTCCAACGCTGTCGGAGAATCCTGCCGAATCTTGATGCGCGAGTAAACACTCCGCTTCTTCGTGTGCACCACCGTGTCTCACTTCCATGTCTGCTCAGTCCTTCCTCTTTCACTCGCAACAACACCCACATACTCAACCCATCTGGCAATACTCTCGACCACCAAATGCGCATCCCCTTTTCGCACCGCAAACCACTCCATATGCCGATGTCCACAAACACACTTTTCGTCTCCGCATTTAGTTGATACCAAAGTGGTGCTGATTGTAAAGTGCTTGACGGAACTGGCAAATCTGGCACGTAGATCTAAGTGGATCAACCGCTCTGCCCGATTCACCGCTTTGCATTTGATCTCTCTTGTTTTGCTATCTGCTGCATTTGGAGCACTTGGAGCAGGAAAGTGGCCGGTGAGAAGAAGTCCATGGCCGCATTGTTTCCTCCATTGATCGATCCGTCGCGGTACATCCTTCGCGCGGCCAATTTTCAAATACAAGACTGTATCTTGTGAAATTTGCTTGCGATTTCCTATTCTTATTAGCATCCATATCCACGCAAAAGAATGGAGGTAAGACATACGTGGAGAGGATGGTAAAAGCTCGTAGATGTAGATATACCCTGGTTGATCTGCTTCGGAGATTGGTTTAGCTAGTTCTCGAGCAAGAAGTTTCGTATATCGTGCTCTTGTTTGGGCTGTGATTGAGTAGGTTTGTGTTGTTGCTGGAGTTGGTGCTGTTCGTGATTTTGATCGAGTGTAGATGGTAGGATGACAAGTTGAAAGACACAGTAATTTGCAGAGTAATTTCTTTAGCAGATTTCCTGATTTCTTTGATTCAGTCTTCTCTTCGGTCTTCGCTGGAGTAGTTACTGCAGTCTCTGCAATCATCTGACTCTGATGTTGTCGACAAAACACCTCTGCACTATCTCCCTCCACGCTCCTCACTCTCTTCTTACATCTCCGACCGGTAGATCTAGCCGTTCCGTAGCATTGCATTGACTTTCCGTTCTCGCTTCTAGAGCGCGGTGTTGTCGTCGAGTGTGGGGTCGCGTGGATAGGAGCGTGTGCGGAGGACGGTGGAGAAGCGTAAGGCGGCGGTGGCGCGCGATGAGGTTTTTGCATTGCATTTTTAGAGGAAGAATCTGGCATGCTATTGCAAATACATTATCTCAAGATATCTTTCTCTCAGCTCAAAGCTGTACAAGTCCAGGAGGTTAGAGGAGGCTGGGTTGAGATGTTGAAGCCGCACAGAGCAGGTGCCCTACGTCATCAATCTATGTTAGGCAAGTCAGTGAGAGGATACGGTGATGGAGAAGTGTATTAGATAGCGAGTAGATAGTGTAGATTAGAAAGTAGATTAAACAGAGTACAGAGAGCGGGTTGAGTGGTGCTGTAAACTACTGAAAACGGTAACGAACACAGTAAAGTGACACCAAACTGCTCCTCCACACCCCCAACACAACACCCCACAGTACCAAAAAAAAAATCAAACAAACAATCGACACATATGATCTGCAACGATGAATTATGCAAGTTCATGGGCATCGTTTGGGAAAGTCCAGCATGTGATGTTTACGTGCGTGGAAGAGGAAGCCGCAAAGTGGGCTAGTTCATGAAGGAGGTTTAGTTTACTGGTTTGTGGCTATTTATGGAGAAATTTGTGATTTCTATGCGTGCACTGTTATCATTATTATCACTAATATTATTAGTAGTAGTATTATTAGTAATTTATTACTATTCTATTATATTTTTTTTGATATTTTATCATATAATTCATATAATTCGTAGCTCATCTCTGTATTGATCGGCGGTTCACCCCTGCAAGCTTTATTAACCGTACAGCATAACCGTGTCGTATTCCTTCTTTTCCAATACTTTCCTTCCTTCTATGACATAGCATGATTTCCGCTCATGTCCCCCGTTCTTTCCGCTGCGTTGGAAATCCGTCAGCTGCGTTCGTGATCGTCGTCGCAAATCCCAGAATGAATAGAGTAATTTAGACGAGAACGGGAAAGCATGTGCGCTGATGATGATCGCCCTCGCGGTTCTTAATCCTGGTTGTTTACTATTACCACTATTATTTTTATTATTTTTTATTATTATTATTTGTTATTGTTATCACCGAACAAAGATCATCCTCGACTCTTCTCCTCCTCCTCGCCACGCTCCTCTTTTCTCATCCCTTTCCGTACTCGCGTACGCCCACCATTCCCTCCTCGCATTAATATTTCGCTTACGTTCAACACAAATCAAAATCTTCTTCCTCCTCCTTCCTACAGAAGAATAATAACTCCGAAAAAAAAACGTCGCCCCTGTCCATCCCCGACGTATGGCTTTTCTTGTGTAGCGGCTGTCTTAGCTAACTCGATTTGGGCGTACTTTTTCGGCGTCGCATTCGGCACTTGTTTTTCTTTTGTCGGAATATCGGATATCACTCTCATTGCAGATATCCTTATTCAACAAGAAAATACAAGTATTCAAATAAACTACTTGCGAGGTGACGTCTAAACAACTCCAGTTTTAGCATCGCTAAATTGTATGCAGCTTTATATTCGAAAGCTTAGACCATACTTTATCCAGCGGAACTCAGCCCCTCGGCTAAAAAGACTATGCGTACTATGGCTTTGATATCTAATGTCCATATCAAGTGATATTATACGTGTTCAGTGGATTGGTAGGAATTATAAATTAAAATGTAATTTTATCTAAATCAAATGTGCACTCCATATATCAAAATACTGGGAATCTAGTGCTAAATGTAAGCCTTCATTTCATCAAGTACTATAATCCAGCTTGTTAACAGCATTCATCCGTGACTATGAACAGAATATCTCAGCTATACATTATCAAGCACTCTCCTTGAAATCAAGAGAATCGTATTTTATTTCTCCCTATCATCATCCTGTGAATTTTCTCGACATTGTTTTCTCTTTTCCTTGGAAAAATGTACCACGGGAATACAGATTTCATGAAGATTCAAAGTTTTTAGACATCTTTTAATCAATGTCCTTCGAACCAATTTCAAAGAATCTTGCGGTTTTTTGCAATAACCATCCGAAAACATGAGAAATATATCACGTCGTCAAAAGTAGTTCGAAACTCGAGCAGTGAATAATTCACAAGACTAGCCTGTCGTGATGTAGCTCGACATCTTCTATCATTGACTCACGAGACTTGACTCCACAGCAAGTGCTTTATTTTAGCTGCTTTATCTCAAACTTTGAAGCAGATTCCGGAAACATATGCAATAACTGGCACTCTCATGCAGCGCAAGTGCACAAGACCAGCCTATCGTGATGTAAAACTCAAGATCTTCTGTAGTGACACTGACTAGATAACCGACTCGACTGCATGTTCTTAGATTTCAACTGGTGTATCATTTCTTTTCAACTCAGATCCAGGTTCAGTTTTCGCAATTATCACCGTCGAATGAAACGTCTGCCAAAGATCACTTAATACACACTCTCTCACATCCAAACATCTCTCTTGACTTACCTCATATTCCGTCAGCAAACCACTCCAGATATTAACAAGCGCAAGATCTTCGTCATCATTAACAGGAGCAGGAGCAGAAATCGTCTCTGGCATCACTGATTCAGAGATCTCGGAATTGGTGGGATGTGCCATTGTTAGGGGGGGGTGTGTTGATTGTGTGGGTTTGAATGTGTGGTTTAGTACTGAACAGGATGAACGCTTACAGTTATTCCATTCTCCAACAACAGCATTTAAACACTACAACAGCCCTCGAGTAATTCAGTAGCCCTATAATGAAAGCTTCTTACTTCATCTCCATTCATAACAGCTTCATCTTCAAAAAGCTGAATTTAACTACACTCCTCCACTCTACAACTAAAAAATGTCCCTCCGCGCTTCCAACGCTTTTTCAATTTTCCCATGCACTCCTAAACAGAAAGCACATAGACGGATAAGAAAGAGGAAAAAATGAATGTTTTTATTCATTTTTTTTGGTTTCATTCTTGACTCAGTTATGAATCCAAAAGTTCATTGAGAAGGAATCTCGGATCTTCGATAGAGTCGTCTGTTACTGATTATTTTGCAAAGAAAAAATGGTTGAGGAAATAAACGGCGAAAAAAAAGTGATAAAAGGTGTGGTTCCATTATCTATAAATGACAAATAAACAATTCATGAGAGAAAAAGAGAATATAGTCCAATTTAATCCTCGAATTGTCAAAATTCCATGTTTGTAGAGTAAAGAAAAAAATTGAAGAGAAAGAAAAAAAATGAAGAGAAGGAAAAGTTTCCCAGAAATATTTTTTAAGACGCGTCTTTGATCACGTGCAAGGACTTTCGAGGGCTTTGTTTACATTTTTGGAGGACTTTGAAAGGACACCACGAGCTGGATCTAATAGAGTAGACGATTCAGGCCAGCTTCGTGAGAGGTTGCTGTATACCGGTGTTTACTCAGACGAGGAATTGCATTTGAGATGAGCGCGAACGCGCTTCAGCAGTTGCCTGCCGCGACTTTGAAGTCTCTCTCGCGTCTTTGCGGACTAAGTAAGAATCACATCCTACGTTTGAGTATTTTTAGCTAACATATCCCTAGGTCCCTCGCACAACAAAGCAATACTAGCAGAGAATTTAACACAAGAACTTTCCAGTTTCTTCCCTCAAAACGCCGCCAAAAAGAAGAACCAACTCGAGAAAGATGAAGTTCGCCGCGTACTTTCAATCGACATGGGTCTTCGAAATTTCTCATATTCAATCTTAGATATCTCCCCGGCTCGCTCAGCTAATCCTCCACTTCTCTCAGCATGGCATGTAGCTGATTTGCTCACCCACCCTTCTTTCAGCGATCCTCCTTCTTCTTCTTCGTCCTCGTTTTCATCGACATTGGCTGCAGAGCTAGCTTACGCTGTCTTTGCAGACGCGCTTCTCCCACAATACAACCCAGACCTCATAATCTTCGAACAACAACGTCTCAGATCCGGCGGTGGAAGTAATGTCATCGAATGGACTTTACGGTTAAACATGTTTGAAGCAGCTTTACATGGTGTCTTACTCGCTCTGAGAAAACAGGGAAAAACGAACGTCAAAGTACAGGATGTACTTCCAAGTCGGACGAAAGCGTACTGGATCCGTCCATCCCCTATTTCCGCTTTAGAGCCAAGCAAAACAATCAGCAAACCAACATCTACATACGCCCTCTCAAAAGCAGTCAAAGTCGAACTCGTCAAACAATGGACTCAATCCGTATCCTTCGACACTCCAAACGCATGCTCTCATGTCTCCTTCTCTCCAGAAACAATCCCTCTCGCACTGCAATTCCACACTAAACGACCCCGCCAAAGATCTCTTCCTTCATCCTCTTCAACTTCTTCAGAGACATCACTTACACCACTCCTTTTCCACGATAATACAGCCACAGCAACTACCACAGTCCCGCGCAAATTCAAACTAGATGATCTTGCGGATTCGTTATTACAAGGGGTCGCATACGTTGAATGGCAACAACACCAATGCGCACTAGCAGATGCCATCACCTCCGGTGCAGATTTACTTGCCTTCCACGAAAATCTATCCGCACGACATGACGCCGCCATGCTCACTATCTAACACGCTTTGTATATATATATATATATAAGATGACTGAATGAATGTGTAATTCTATTAATTACCAAACTACCAAAACTACATTCTCTCCCCCTCCCTTTTCTCTTTCAACTAGTGATACATATAAACATGTACTAGACTCTTCTTTTATCTCTGTTTCCGTCTATACAGTAACAAGACATCACCTCCTTGTCTCCAAATCCGTGCTCGAATCGTAGCTAGCGTGTACACATTATCCAACACCTGTCCCTGACACATTAACTCAAGCCAATCCTCAGCTTTCACACTCGACTTGTGTTTCTCGGGTATATTATCACCTTCAAGTTTCTCCTCGACGTAGCCAAGGATCTTGCGCGCGCGCAGCATTCGGTAAGCGTTCAACCGTGCGTTTCCATTCGGCAACGTCGGCAGACTATCGTCGAACGGCTGCAGCACAAAACTAACCTTGACGAGATCCTTGTTAGGTATCTTGTTTAAAAGCAAAAACTCTGCTAACCATCCAGGAGCGGCATCTTCAAGAATTTCGACGTCAGCTCCAATCCCGCAGCTCGCGACAGTACCACGGTAAAGATCAACAGTACCACCCGCATCCACGCGTTGTTCAGAGATAATAATCGCAGTCTCGGGGGGCAGATTGATAATCGGCGTCTCATTCGCCAGTGAAACAGTGAACGCAGACTCACCGTACGAATTCGATTCGTCGTAATCGTTGCGGACTTTCTGTAAAACTCCTGATAATGTGTCTTCGTACGATGGCTCGTTCTTCGACTCCTCGACAGGGGCGAGCGTTCCTCCCGCCGCTGCCGCGCCCGTACCACTAACAGCAGGCTCCGTCGCTGGCATTTCTGGTGCGCGCGAGTCAATAGATGCCGCCCTGTTAAGTCTGCCCTTGCCAAAGGATCGCAAGCGACCCATAAGCGAGCCAGTGGTGTTGCCGTTATCAACAGCCGCTTCCGCATCTCCTGCTGTCTGTTGATTCAAAGGCATGGGTGGCAGCGGCGGTAGATCTGTCGATGTGGGCGATAACGCAGCAGCAGCCGGCGCTGGTACCTGTGGCGATGGCACCGCGGATGAAAAGTAATCTGTCACAACTGGAGCAGCGCCGTTCGTCGCTTGTGCGCCCGGTTGCGGCGAAAGAACACCATTCTTGTCGTCGCCATTCACACCAGCATGGAAGCCGTTTGGATTGTTTGGGTTATACGTTGGCGCAGGTGTCGCGAGTCCGATAGCAAGTCCCGGAGTCGGCAGTAACATCGACGAACCACCCGCAACACCATTCGCATTACGCGGACCCTCAGACCACGGCGTCATCATCGGCGGCATCTGTGAGAACGAAAGCTGGCCGGGCGGCACACGGCGCATACTCTGCTGCGAGTCCAGAATCTGTTGGCGCATGGCTTGTCGGTGGGCATCATCACGTTTGATCTCGGCATTAATCAGCTGCGCAAACAGATTTCTCAGAATCCACTTGCCGACATTGATACGCTGATCATCGCGGAACTCGACAGGTCCCTGTGGTGTCGGTGGCTGCGGGGGAAGTTCGCTTGCAATTTCGTCTGCGTAGATCTCTGCGTCAAAGACATACGATTCCTCGAGTACAACCGACAGCTGGCCAGTACGGGTGTTGACCTGGCACCAGTTGGTCATTGTCTCGAACGTGTTGATCTCGTCTGCGACGTCTTCGATATCGCGGCTGCCAAATGATTTCACCATCACGCACTTGACAAGATCCCAAAGCATCACCTCGCCTGCAGTGTCGACGGTGAGCACCCTCCTTCGGTCGTTGAGCAAAATGTGCTTGATTAATCCAGTCTGACCTTCGATTGTTTCTTCTGGGTTGTGCCGTAATGGCTCCGTGTGCACCGTCGTTGCCTCAACAATAGCCGGCGCATTTGTGTTTGAGGTCGTGCGTTGCAAAATAGTGCCATTTGCCTCGTCTTCGTCCAATCCGCTGCTGAATCCGCCATTGAGATTGATAAGTGACGCTGCTGGTATCGATGACTGTGGCATAGTTGCCGCTGCCGCTGCCGCCTGTCGTAGAAGCGAGTTAGACTGTGGAGCCTGCATGAAGCTTGCACTCGAACGACGACGAACGCGATGGTATCGCTGTGATTGTATAGTAGTAGGTGTTGTATCGACGTCGCGCTATTAAAAGATTAGCAATAGGTTTAAGCAGGAATAAACTAATCGTACCCATCGGTGAATTCTCGAATTAGCAGTAGCAGTCCAGAGGTAGTCTCCAGACGCGACGACCTTGGAAACACCCTGATGCTCATTACACACCAAAACGCAGACGCTGTCTTCTGCCTCGGCAATTCCACGCATGTCAGTCTTAACGACCATTCCAGATCTATCAGAGGAGTGGAACACCTCGAGATTAGGATGATCGGAGTGCAGAGACCAAACGGAGGTGTCGTGCATGTTGAGAGTATGCATCAGCCGACCGGCAGTGATGGACCAGAGTTTAACGGTCGAATCGGATGAAGCGGTCAGGACGAGGTTCCCAGCCTTGTTGATTAAGATCGAGCGAATATTATCAGTGTGTCCAACGAAATTGACAATACTATCGCCAGTGCGCTGGTCCCATAGTCGTACGATCGAGTCAGGGCCGCCGGAGCCGATGATGGAGCCGGAGCCTCCGATACCAAGGGCGTAGACTGAGCCCTTAGGATTATTGCCTTTGTTTCCGACGTCAATTTGCAGCTTTTCTCCTCCACCATTGAGATCCCAAAGGATTACCTTGCGATCGAGAGAGCCGGATGCGACCCAGTCTGATGACTGACTGTCGATGGCAAGACACTTGACAAAATCGTGGTGGTGTCCGATCGTGGACTCTGCGTCTGTTTTGGGATTCCATAGCTTGACAGTGAGATCGGAGGAGCATGATATGACTGTACACGAGCGATTGTTAGAAAGATTGACTCTGAAAAAGGTCGCGTGCTGATGACGTGGGGGGGGGAGAGGAGAAAATAGATAAGCTTGCCTGATTGATAGTTGTTTGCCAGTATGATATCATTGACCCAATGAGTATGCAACTGAACCTTTTTACGGAAGATGCTCTTGCCAGAAGAGGGCTTCACGCTGGAGCCATTGGTAGCAGGGGAGGGTGTAGTGGGAGCACCGGGGGTCGGAGTGGCCGAGGCTGGCGGAGAGCTGGCTGCGCTCTCGAGGTCCTCCTCTGCGACGGAATTGAGCGCTGCTGAGTCGATGTCATCGATGGATGCGTACGGCTGAGTGTGCAGGTTCATCCTCTCGAGGTCCCAGGACATGACCATGCCATCGCGGCCGGCGGTGTAGAGGGTCCCGGAGTAGGCAGCGTGCGGGTTTGGGTCAACTGCGATGGAGTTGACGCCGAGGGTGTGGCCATTGTGGTTGGAGTCTGAGGCGAGCAGATAGGAGATCTTGCGGGAGGTCTTGCGGACCATATCTGCAGAGATCAAACGCCTTTGCGGGGCGCAGAAGGGTGCAGATGGGGTGGTGAAGAAGGGGGGAGTAGGGAGGAGTGAGAGGGGGAGAGTGGTGAGGATGAGAGTGTTAGCAGAGCAGACATAGACGCGGGGAGTTTCGAGCGAGCTGGCTGTAATCAGTAAGGCGGGCTAGGGTTGTGGCCCCGCATGCAGTGTATTTGTGGGTGCGTGCAGAGAGTGGTAGGGCGGGATAGCTTTTTGGAAAATGGAAGATAAAAATCATGTAGGGACGGATGGGAGAGGAAGGAGAGAAGGAATACGGTGTGATTGAGAGAGAAGATGGCGGTGAGGTGTGGGAAGTGGTTGTTGTTGTAGATGATGGTGGTGGTGAGCAGGCTGATATGAGTAGCAGCAACCAGCAATAACAGCAGGAATGAAACAGGAATGTAGTAAACACAATAATAAAAACACAGAATGTAGTGAAATACAATACAAAACAGAATGTAGTGAAATACAATACAAAACAGAAATATCCAGAAACAACACCAATGAACAGCATCAACAATTCGAACAGCAGCCAGCCGTCTCGGATTCCGCTGACAACCACGAACAGCAAGAACAATAACAAAATATTCTCACAAACACCTGAACTTGCCACATCTCATAACACAAACACATAAACACACCCATAAATAAAAGGAAAGATTATAAATCCAATATTATAAATCGAATACAAACACTATTCCACCCATTCGCCGTCAAAATCTCGAATTCATGACGCAATGCTCCGCCAATCAGTGCGGCTCAGGGTAGAGGGTTGTCTCTGCTTAACAATATTTTGAGCTCTGCTCTCCTCGGAGCTACAATCAGCTACTTAAGTTCCTGCTTCTGCCTTTCAATCCCTCTTCTCCTGCAACTACCTGGGCTGATATACTCTGATTTAATGGCTCCTATCACTAAGCACTACGACTATCTTGTTATCGGTGGCGGCTCTGGCGGCCTCGCCTCCGCTCGCCGCGCTGCCGGCCGCTACGGTGTCAAGGCTGCCATCATCGAGGGCTCTGGCCGTCTCGGTGGCACCTGTGTTAACGTCGGGTATGTCTTTTTATTGGTTCTAACTGAGGTTAGATGCGATGTAAAAAGCAATTGAGATTCGCTTCTCACGTTTTTCATCGTATCACCATCTATCTTCATCAGAGACATTATTACTAACGATATCACAACGCAGATGCGTCCCTAAAAAGATCATGTGGCAGGCCGCCGACCTTCGCAAGCGTCTCGAAGACGCCAAAAACTATGGAATGGACATTGGCGAGCCCCCCAAAATAGACTGGTTTAACTTCGTCGAAAAGCGCGAGGCCTACATCCGCCGCTTGAACGGTATCTACGAGCGCAACCTCGCCAAGGATAACGTCGACTACATTTCTGGCTGGGCTCGCTTTGCTGGCGAGAAGGGCGAGAAGAAGGTCGAGGTATCTCTTCTTTCTGGAGAGACTGTTTACTACACTGCTGATCACATCCTTGTCGCTACTGGTGGCTACGCAACCATCCCTGACAACATCCCCGGTGCAAACTACGGTACTACCTCGGATGGTTTCTTTGCTCTCAAGACCCAGCCCAAGCGAGTCGCTGTTGTTGGTGCCGGATACATTGGAGTCGAGCTTGCTGGTGTCTTCAATGGCCTTGGAACCGAGACTCACTTCTTCATCCGTGGTGAGACCGTCTTGCGTCACTTTGATCCTATTGTTCAAGAGACCATCACAAACACCTACATCAAGCACGGTATCAAGCTTCACAAGAAGGCCAAGGCCTTTGAGAAGGTCGTCAAGCTTCCCTCGGGCGCTTTGCAGATCACCGTCGAGGATGAGAGCGGAAAGCACGAGATCGAAGTCGATACTCTGATCTGGGCTATTGGACGTGGTGCCAACACTGCCGGTCTCAAGCTCGAGATTCCTGGAATCGAGACCAACAAGGTTGGCCAGATCGAGTCTGACGACTTCCAAAACACAAACATTCCCGGCGTCTACGCTCTTGGTGATGTTATCGGCTGGGTCGAGCTGACCCCTGTCGCTATCGCCGCCGGTCGCAGACTTTCTGACCGCCTCTTCGGTGGCCCTCAATTTAAGGATCGCAAGCTTGACTACACCAACATTCCCACTGTTGTCTTCTCGCATCCCGAGGTCGGCACCATCGGACTTACCGAGCCCGAGGCGCGCGAGAAGTACGGCGACGACCAGATCAAGGTCTACAACTCCAAGTTCATTGGCATGTACTACTCCGTCTTCGACAAGCAAGAAGACAAAGAGCAAACCGTCTACAAACTCATTGTTGCAGGCGAAGACGAAAAGGTCGTCGGCATGCATATCATCGGTGACGCCTCGGCCGAAATCTTACAGGGATTCGGCGTTGCTATCAAGATGGGCGCCACCAAGACTGACTTTGACAATTGTGTTGCCATTCATCCCACCAGTGCTGAGGAGCTCGTTACTTTGGTGTAATTCTAATCCTGAGAGGCTCTTAGAAAATATATGTATGTATGTAATAGTTGGACCTGAGAACTACAGAGACTGAGATATTGAGATATTGGAGCGTGTATACAGGGACTGAGATATTGAGATATTGGTGCGTATAGTAATAAATTAGTGTGGCAGATAATCCAAGTGCCTTTTCTACTTTCTAGGCAGTATCATAAAAAAGAATACAATTAGGCTCCAAATACTCCTTGAATATATAATGAAATGTAAGTAAAAGAAAAATAAGAAAGAAGGATTTCGGAGTACAGATATATCGGCAAATCTTCCAACTCAGAGAAAGTGTGAATTCCTCTATCACCATCCCAGCCATCTTACTCTTATAAAAATAAATAAGAAAAATTAACGAAAACTCGAAATCTATAGACACGCCTACAGGCGTATACAAAAATCAACTCGCATTTTCAGCGAAATCATCTCCCGTCACCAGCTACCATATCTTCTCTCTCTCTCATTTCCCTCCTGCGGCTTTCTTTGCCTCAGCTAAACACAAATCACATATTAGCTTCCTCTCTTCTCTCTTCTCTCTCCTCAAATCTCAAAAAAACACACCTTCAGCTTGTTTCTTCCGCATAATAGCAGCCTGCTCCTCCTGTCTCTTCTTAGGATCACCTTCTAATTTCTTCTTCGTTCCCGCAGCTTTCTTCGCCGCTTTGGCACGGTCATTTTCTCTCTGATTGCCTCTCGTCATTTTCTCTCTCGCCTTCTTGTGGTGGTTGTTATGAGATGCGAGTTGTGGTGGGAAGGATACTACATATCGAGTTAACAAACAACTTAAGTACAAACTCCTCTCTCTCCATTTCTCAAAATTTCCTTACCAATTCACACTTCTTTCGTCGCGCCTTTGCAAAGAATATAAATCCTTGACAAAATATCAAAGAATGCCAATCTAAACAAATTACCTACAAACCAGATGGAACCTTTTTAAAAGGGTTTTCCTGAAAATTTAAGGTTTAAAGTTCTGGTTCGGCTGGAAAATCAGAGATGAGCCTGGATTCGTTCTCAAAGTTCGTATACTCAAGAAATACACAAAGTGATTCTTTAAAGATCAAAAATATCATTAAAAAGATAATTACTAGCAACACAAATATAGCAAAGCTCCGAAAATGCACTTAGTATAATACTCTCACACCATCACCGCTCCTTCCTCAAGTCCCAACCAGGCTGGCGGCTCGTTCTCCGGCAATTCTTCAACCCATCGGAAAAATCCGTCAACAGAACCTCCTTCCGGCATATAGACTTGTCTACCGTCCGTTATATCATATTCAAGATTAAACACTTGTGGAGTAAAAACCCTGTTTACAAGTCTTTCTAGATTATCAAGGTCTTCGTCGTCATCCATCTTACCGCCATAGACAGTGTCGACTAAAATCCGTGCAATGGTCGTCCACGGGATCTTCTCGGGTGCGACATTCGATCTTTGATCGTCTCCAGCTACCGATGAAATCCACATATTCACAATCCTTCGCGCAAACTCAAAATCAGCATCGTTAAATTCATAGATTCTTTTCCATCCAGCGACACCGTAGCGAAGACGCTCTTGAACGACTCCGTGGAACCATGCTAGTAAGAAGTTCACGCGCGCTCGCTCGACAGGCGGTCTTGAAAGCTCGTCTTTAGGAATTCCGCCTAAAATATCTCGCATACTCGCTCGTAAACCTGGTGGAGGCTCACACATGATCGTATATGACGACCTGAGCAAATTCACAGGTGCACGCACAGTCGACGGCATCTCCATCGTCAAGAACAGCCTGAACGAAGGATCAAGCCGCAAGATCCTGATCCTCTTCTCTAGCATATTGAGCCATTCAGAAGCAAGATGAACGTTCTTAAGAAGAACCCAGGTACCCCGTTGAGCTGCTTCAACAATTGCTCTCTCAGCTGCAACTGTACTCTCATCAGATCCCATGGCGATGGAAACAGATTGTGTCTTTCCCGTTGACCGTATCAGATTCTCAACTTTGTAACTTGCATCGTAACCAGGAATAGAACATAATATTACCGGCGTCGAGCATGTAGCCTCATTCGATACTGTGTTTGCAATATCCTCATTTCCCGCTGGCATAAAATCTGGGCCAAGACTGCCGACAATGAAATTGGTGGCTGTTTGCACGTATTTATCATGCCGAACAAGCTTCATCACCAAAATCCGGCACAGCTCCTCATCAATATCTACTTCCAAATTAGTCTCTCTTTTGTAATTTTTTCAAACTGCTCAACATACCTGTTTCCTCTTCAGAGACTTTTCCAAGGAAGCTCATAAGCGAAGCCTCATCAGATATCGCAAACTTTTGAAACAGCTGAGACTGATTTATATGCTCAATAAGCTGTGGCACCTCATAGCTCCCGACCGACAAATTGACAAACTGCTTGTCGGCATCGAACAGCTCCTCGATATAAGATATATCACAGCTATTGGCATTGGCATAAGCAAAAAATACTGCCAACGTCAAAGTATCTGAATGGAGTAATCCCTGCGCAATGCGCTTGAATAACTCTTTATACAAGTCAATGACAATACTCTTCAAGGTTTTGGCCAGATCGGGAGTGTCTTTGATGTTCTTCACTGCACCAAGAATATGCACAAATCCAGACTGGAAAAACTCAAGAGAAAACTGATAATACTGGTTGATTTTAGGAAGAAGTTCTTGAATGGCGTAAATTGTACCACTTGCCGCAGCAATCGGATGATATTGCTCAGCAATTTCGGCAATCTTAGCCATCACTCCCTCAGTCTCAGCCATCTTCTCTGTGATGTCTGTTGCCTGAACTTTGAGGTTTTCAAGCGTATTGATCACATCGTCATCATCCAGGATATTTCCTTGTGACTCGTTCAAAGCTTTCAGTAAGCTCTGCTCTAGCTGCCGTAAATGATCCTTAAAGTCACGACGAAGCTTTATCAGATTGTTCTGTCTGCGATCAACCTCCGGACGAAGAATCTTCAACGATTCATTCAAAGACTGTGCCAGCAAATTACTTCTTGTGACTGTGAAATTAATAAATGTGGTGCGACTGCAGACATCAGGCGAAAACACTGCCGATGGGTCGCGTGTACACAGATAAAGCTTGAAGTTGGGCGAGAAGTCGATCTCCTGTCGTCCCAGCTGAATCAATATACGACCACCAACTCTCTGATACTCTTTATTCAACACGTGAACCAAAATTGGATCGAAATGCTCCGCGTCGTTAATCATCAAGGAATTTCCAAATCTCAAAGCACTCTCAAGCTGCTTAACAAATGCATCATCCAAGAAACTGGTAACAATAAGTCCCGAATGCTGACTGCGCAGAAAGTCAATCGCCCGCCCACTTGGGTCAATGATTAGTGGGTATCTGGTTGCCCTGTCTAACATCAGGGCATTCTCTTCATAAAGCTCACCAGCTGGCAAGCAATTATTATGCCAGTCATTCTTCTGCGTCATCGAGCACATATAATCCACCACTGGATTGTGGCTCTTGAAAATAATGTTTGAGCCACTTAAATAAGCCTGCCAGTCTTGCTGCATCTGCTGCCGGTACTGCTGGTCAAAGAAGCCACAGTACACGATAACCGCGGCAGCTAGCAAGGCATCACCCGATAATGTCTTCGTCTGCTCTTCATACGCCAGACTCTCTACTCTCCAGCGCTCCCGCTCCGAAGCCAAGCTACTCAACAGCTTGATACTCCGATTTACCTTAAACTCCACTTTCGCCATTTCACTCTTAATCTCCTGAACCTCAGTAATCAGCTCCGCATACTCCTCTTTATACTTCTCTATTCTCTGCTCCAATTCCTGTATGACAGCCGCCATTTCCAAAGCTTGCGCTTTAGTCTCCTCAGCACTAACTGTAAGTTCAGCCACCTCTTCTCGCAATGGTCCAATTCTCTCCAAGATGAGCGAATAATTGACTTGTGCCTCTAGCCAAAGAGTCAGAGGACCACAGGCTTTACTAGCACGATTGACTGTTTCAAAGTTGAAATTTGGTCGACTCAAGTACTCTGCCTGAATTTTGTTGCGGAGACCCCTAGACATTTGACGGTCTGTATCAAAGTTGACAATACTTGAAATAAAGTCGTCGCGTCGAATCACAGATTGGACTGTTCTCCAGCTATCAACCTTATGTCCAAGAAGAGTACAAACCGCTTCCATAGCCATCTTTACGGCTTCAGGTGGGTTAGCCATTGATCTAACTTCGGTAAGATGCTGTTTCTTGATGTTGCTAACACTCTGCTGAGCTTCAAGAACCATCGGCTCCGCTTGCGCAAGATCACTCAAGACTACCTCTTGACGAGAAGCAACCTCTTGCTCCTGCTTTTCCAGCTCCGCTTGAATTCTTAATGATTCATTCTGCCTCATCTCCGTTTCTTTCTGATCCGAGACCATTTGCTGAAGCTTGCTGTTTGCTTCGGTACTCTTGATTAGAAGTTGCTCTCGCTTTTCAGCAAGTCCGGCTCTAAGATGTCGGACTTTCTCTACTGTATCCTGCAGTTTCTCTAAACCGACGTTAAGATGACGCTGCTGTTCCTCTACCTCCTCGCGCCTCTCGTTGAAAACTCGACTGAACTGATCAACAAATTCCAAGAAATGACGAGGCGTAGAATAGTTGACTTTCTGCTGCTGCAAGAGAAGGCGGTCATTATAGGCTCTCATTGAGGTATGGATATAGATCATAGCATTAATTAGTGCCTGCCTATATGATTGTGGCAGTGGAAGGTCTCGATAAGCAACCTTAAAATCTTCCGGAGGCACGTATCCTTGTAAATCAATATCCAGGTTTCGACATCGCTCCGTAGACACTTGAAACAATGCCGAGTCAGACCAATCGCCTGTCCAATTTAATACACAACGGTTGAAGAGAGCTGGCGAGGCAGCAGCACGCGAAGATAACCCATCTTTAGGAGGATTCATTGTAAAGACAACATGCAAATTGCGGACAATCTGTGCTCGGAACCAACTGTAGAGCTCTTCGGCGGAATCAAGCATTACACCCTGTTGTCTGGCGCCTTCGCGGCATGCAGAAAGCAAGTTCGAAAAATCTTCACTCTCGAATAATCCTGGGATCTCGGCATTGGCTAGTAGTGTGTTCATCCGCTCAAGGAAGCCCGACTCAAGAACATTTGATTCATCAAGAATAAAACAGATTTTTTGTCCCTTACAGCCGCTTCGTCTTAGCACCTCTCGGAGGTCTTCGTCAAAATCTTCGCTGCCATATTTCTTATGGGCATTAATCTGGAACACGTGAAGGCCGTTCATCCAAGCAACGAAGCGAGTTAAAGTGGTCTACAATAACGTTAGAAAGCTGGATATAAATAGTCTGACAAATATACTCACCCTTCCGCTACCGCTTAGTCCAATCAAAATCAGATGGCCTTGCGGTTGTCTGAATACTCTATCAATGCGAAGAATATGATCCAATGCATCATCATAGAGAACAAGCGAAACATCAAGTTCCTCCTCGCAAAACGTCGTCAACCGTGCATTAGTGAATTCTCTTAGCTCATCCAAAGCCACAGGCGAGTAGCTATTAGATAACCAATTCGAAAACAGAATTGGGCCGCCTAACGCTGCCTGTTGGTCGATATTCAAAAAGTAACGTCCTGCAACGTCTGCTACAGTATTCTCAACCCATACTCGCTCAGACTCCGTTACCAAGCGATCGCTGAACAAACGTAAGGCCTCGTGTGCCCAAATTCGGACAAGTCCCTCAAGTGAGAGTGTATCTCGCTGCTGAATAGATTCATGAATACCTCTCACCCATCGAGTCAACTCTCTTGGACTGTAAACATAGTGGCTCTGTTGTTGAGCGGTAAATCGCTGCTGAGAGCTTGTATAGAGATCTACCATAGCTGAGGTTAACGCATTCTCATATCCACGCAGAGAAGGTGCATTTTTCAGTATAGCTGCAGTGAATGTGCCATAGATCTGGGTCAAAGAAACTTCCCCCGGATAATCAATCATAATCAGCGAAGTATGGTTCAAAAATCGGTATCCGAGCGGAGAACGACCGGCATCCGTCGGAGGATTGCAAGCTCCGACAAACTGCACCCGTTCGAGTGTAATCCAGGATCTGTCAGAAAGTCTCCAAAAACCATTTTGCTCAATAAGCTGTCGCATGAAAGAAATAGTTCGTTGCGTGCCATAACTATCTGGGGCAGGCAGATTAATTTCATCGCAAAACAGCACCAGTCGACGGCCAGGCTGCGATGGAGCAAGCACAGTTCCGTTATGTGTCTTCTTATAATCGCAGTATTGCTCTAAAGTCTTAATGACCAAGTCTACAGAAGTAGTGCTTGCGAAATTCAGCGCGGCAACTTCCATATCAGCAAACTTTCTCAACGTGCTGAACAAGCTCATAGTCTTGCCAGATCCAGGAGGACCGCACAGAAGCATTGATCGTTGTTGCTGCAGGCATGCGTAGAGTAAAGCCTCGTGGCGCAAGGTGTCAATAGTGGGAATAACAATATCAGTTTCAGCAACCATGTGTGGATCTAAATCCATATGAGGCACAGATGCTTGCCATGACATCCAATTCGCCAGAGGCAACGAAGTATCGTAATCGATGACGGCACCGTCTGCTGGCGGCTCTAGCTCGCTGAAAATATCTAATTGAGTAACGTGCTCGCCAAAGAGCTGGCGCTCTTGAAGAGGGCAATCGCCAGAGAAACTCCAGATGACATTTAGTAGGAGCTTCTTGAGTAAGTAAGCTTTGCGCTGATCTGAACTGAGCAAGAAATCCACGTGCTGTGAATCGTATTCCAGAATCTGAAAGATTGCTGAGCTAGTGAGAGAAAACAGAGTTTGAAGAGCTCTCGCAGAGCTGAATTCCATAATGTGAGTAGACTTTGTCACATTAGCAAGACAAGTCTCCAGCCATGAGCCACTCTTCAAAAGCACTCGCTCAAGATAGTCGGCAATTGCGGGCAAAGCAGCCAAATCACCGTCAATAGAATTAAATACTGATCTCTCGGCCTCTCCAGAGTTTCGTAGTTGATGGATGTATGATCGTACCATCATGTCGCAAGAAACGGTATCGCTTCCTACCCATACCATGCCACAGCGACTAACAGTCGCCAAAGTAGCATGCTTCAGATTCTCAACCTCAAATAAAACTCTTATATTAGGAAGTAAAGTCAACCTCTCGCCGTTCGGCAGAGTCAACAACCGGTTATCGTCAAGGACACTGAAATGTGTTAGCAATAGTATAAAATTCACATCAACAAATATACCTGTTAAGATTTTCCGCCCATTCAGGGTCAACATCACCATCGAATACTATCCAGTGTCTCTTGGCACTTTCTCCTCTCATGTCATCATTAATCTTGCGAAGAATACCTGTGAACAAGCCATCTGTCCACTCACGAGTGGTTGAATCCAGGCTGCCGTACAAGCTCTCTTTGGACATAACTTTTGCGTCAATAATGTGAAATACTCCTTCTTGGCTACTAGTAGCTTGTAAGGCTTGCACTAAAGTCTTCCAAATAGCGGATTTTCCTGAGCCTGAGTCACCGACTAGCATAATACCATGATGAATGTTTTGAATCTGAAATAACTGCAAAGATTTTGTCAGCCATTTGTCGCTCGTGGTTAATCCTTCTTCAGTCGCAAATTTGACTATCTGCTCTCGAATTATGTTGAGATCTTCGGGTTTGTATTCCACACCAGGGAATACAAGCTTCTCGATTCTAATTTTCAGTTAGCTAAGACTCCTTGCCATATAGATACGATACTCACTCTGATAGCTCCAACACGTCACCGCCGACTAACTTTGGCGCAATCGTCTCATGTATACTCTGTATAATAATCTCGCTCTCGGTACGACTCTTTGATTTCTCTCCGCCTAAAGTTAGTCTGCGTTTCAGTTCTCCCGAGGTAGCAAGAACACTCTTCAATGCACGCAGTCCAAAGTCATAATGAGGCTGTTTTGACAAGCGCTTGGCAAGGTTATCGAAAAATGGCACCGCTTTGACGGAAAGTTCACGGGCGTCGGCAAAACCTTGGGTGAACAGAACGACTTCGGTAATGAGCTCTTTATCGGGCCGCGACATGGAAATACTGCGGAAAAGCTTTTTGAGATTATCTGGCAAATTCGAGCGGCCAGCATAACCAGGATTCATAGTAATAAAGATTCCTAATGCAAGTTAGACATAAATCCTCTTCAGCAAATCAATAAAACTCACCAGTATCTTCATGAAGGTTGAACTGTTTACCCAAAATCTCGACAGTATCCCCTTGGCTTGTCTTCGACGCACGCAAACCAAGCTGGATAGCTTGAATCTGAGACGAGATTGCACTAAGAATTCTTTCCTCGAGTCTGTTGAATTCATCAAAACAGCCCCATGCACCCACTTGACAGATTCCAAGGAAAATTCGCCCCATAGCTTCGTAGTTAAAAGTATCATCACAATTGAAAACAAGAACAAAACGGCCGAGCTGAGCACCCAGTGCCTTGACTGTTTCGGTTTTACCGGTGCCGGCAGGACCGAATGGCGAACCACCAAAGTTCTGCTCAAGAGCGCCAGTAAGAGCCAAAAAGCATTTGTCTGTGAGAGGAGTTTGCACCAGTCTATCGGGAACGCCTAGATATTCAAACCCATACAGGAAGCTAGCTGAGCCCATATGAACTGTAACACATGACGAGCTCTGTCGTGTTTCTGAGTACTTGAATTTCATTGCTGATAGCCAAGTGTAATGATCCGTAGATTTAGCACCTTGTTTGACCAGACTCTGGACAATGTTACGTTGATGAACAAGTTCAGTAATCAACCCTTCGCACTTCTTACGATCGACGCGATCCAACTTCCGTAACACAATACCAGCTAGAAGTTCAAGTAAGAGACTTTTGCGCTGCGCAACAATATTCAGCTGTGCAGCGTCTCCAGTCAAGGAAGACTCTACTTCTGTTGTCCACACAACTTGCGCTGAAAGGACCACGATCTGCGCAGGAAACTTCTGAATCCATGATATGACTTGCTCTGCTTTTAATGAAGAAAGAGTAGAAACTGTGTTGAAATCGTTCACGGCAGTCTTCAAGAGATTGGCCAGAGTATCACGCATAGCCTGTTCTATCAGTCTTAACCATTCATTGACCTTAGGGGTCTTGATTAGTGAGATAGGTTCAGACAATAAAACAGTCTCGCCCTCTTTAGACGAGAATCCGGTAATCAAAAAATTTTGCGCATCAACCACCAAAGCAGCAATTCCGGCAAACATCTTTTTAAAATGATTCTGAATCCGCGTGGTATCCTTTGCATTGCCAATAATCTCCAAAAGATCTTCGTCGCCGACAAAGTAATAACGAGGAAACATCAACCGTTCGCGCTCGAGATATTCACCAAGAGCTTTCTGTACTCGGCGTAAGAGATCAGCTAAGCGAGTCAGAGATGCTGCAGCGCCGGGAATGTTCAAGACTTGGAGTATATTAGGTGTCTTTGATACTTTCCTCATTAACGCGAAAAACTCTGAGTTAACATTTTGGAAACGGGCTGATTCCACTGGAAGCAAGTTCTTTAACTCTGTGTTCCCACTGAACACACCTTCAAGATATACCCATTTTCTCTGAACATCAATCCAACTATCAAACAGTACACTTATCCGACTAAGTTTATCTTCCCAGCTTAGAGCTTCTTCTTCAAACTGTTTGAAGTAGGGAGAGTGATGCATCGCCGCAAGCGAGTTCATGTGTTCTGAGCATTGGTCAAAAAGTGCATCCCAGCCACGGATAAGGCGGCACTTGTTCTGATAGTTCACCAAATCCAGGTCATAGTTTGCCCAAGTATCTCGAATCTAAAATTCTGTTAAAACAGCTAATTTGATGTGGTATTCTAGGTGTACATACCTGTTTTAAGAAATCTTCAAGTGCCAATTCACCTCTAGCCTGAGCAAGAATGTTGCGAATCGAGTTCTCATTTTTCACCAGATTCAAATCCCACACTTCTCCAAGAGTCATCGAGCCAAGGCTTACCGTCTCGTTCGATCTTAGAGTGCGATAGATTTGCACCCAATGCCGCTCTTTCATCATGTCGGACTTCAAATCAGCTAGCACGGGGCTGATTTTCTGAAATTGACGCAATATACCCTGCACGTACTCGAAAGAAGCATATTGGCGCATTCGACTTGGCATTTCCGTTGTAGCGTTAAGCAAATCATCAATTGTGCTTTTAACTTTGCGAGCAACAACACTAATCCAAGGCATATCTCGCAAGTCATTCAGCGATCGCCAGACAGAGCTCAACGCAGACCATACAAACTTGAAATCTTGAACTTCCTGAAGAACTGTTTCGATGGAATTGTTAGCAGGTAAATCAATTTCGAGAGCATCATTGGCGCGAAGGATTAAGTCTTGGTCAGTCTTTAAAGCGGTGAATTGACGATCATATTTTTCCAACGTAGCGAAAGCTGCTTCAGGGTCAATATTTCCAGTAACTGGTTTCTCGGAATTCCATTTAGTAATGGACCTAGTCATTTGATCCGAAAGCAGCTTATGTTCCGCAAACACCTTTTTACGTAACGCTTCTATAGGGAAGTTAGATATTGCTTAAACAGAAATGAGTCGGGGGTAATCACCAAGATTTTCAGCAACTGTCTTGTTCTTGACCGCCAAAACCTCGTTAAGAGCCGACATTTCTCCACTAATCTGCTCAACAAAGACCCAATCTGACGGAAATCTGAAGCGATTTTTAGCAAGCGAGATCTGTCCAGTTTTGAAAGTATCAATGCTATCAGCCCATTTCTGTCTTTCGATTTTAGCGCGTTGGACGATCGTCACAAACTCAATAGCTCTCTTAGTCGACAACATATCAAGCGTTTGTACTTCCAGTTCACGGCGCGTGTGATCGAGATTCGCGTGTGTTTCGCGCATATTCCTGCCTAAAATTTCACCGAATCTGACCAAGATATCATGTTGCCAGCTATCGTACTTTGCGTTAATCCTAGACTGTACTTGTTCAAAATCAACCACGACATTTCCAAAATGCTGAGAAGAAGAGGCAGTGTCGAAGGTTGTCCGTACGCGTCTAATATCTTGTAAAACATCAGTCCATTTGGCAAGATCGGTACCTAATTCTTCAAACACTTTTTCGGGTAGTAAATCCCAAAGAGACTGGAATTGAAGCCACTTCTTTGTGTACTCCCTCACCTCATCCAGCTTCTTTTCAATCAAGTTGTACGCTGAATTGATGTCATCCGCAGCTAGACTCGCAAGGTTGCTAAAGGTTGTCCTTGATTCGTCTAATGGCACTGAAGCCACGCCAGTATCCAGCGCCAATTGATATCGCGAAGAGTCCAGTTTCTTGAGCAAACACAATACAGATACACAATCTTGAATCTCATTAAACCATGAGACTCGTGCCTGCTCAAGCGGCGGTGACTGAAAGATAGTTTGGTTTTTGATTATAATTTCGATATTCACCAGTTTTCTCACACGGCCCTGTTCTCGATCAATACCGGCGGCTTTAAAGTCTTTGATCCAGTCGCTGATTGCCTGTTTAAGTCGGACAAGAAGAATTGAGCTGACCTCGCTATTGAGCTTCGTAACCCAGAAATTCAAATTTGAAAAGCTCTCAAAGTTTAGTTTATCAATGGCTTGCTGAATATCCTGCGTAATCTTGACTAATTCAGAATATTTATACTCGCAGTGTCGCAATCCTTCAAGGCTAGCCGTAATTGTGTCGACAATCTCAATCAAAATATGAGACTTGCGCTCCAACACCGACACCGCGTTCGTCAGATTTCTAGCAAATTGAATTTGTGAACTCTCATGTACTGGTGCCACTTTTTCGCCATCCGCGGTGTAGGCTGGCAAACTGCCAACATCATATGCATGAGCAAATGATTGCCAGTCAAATTTCATTCCAGTCAAGATTAGATCTTGTACGGTGTTTTGATACTCATTCATCAAGATAAAAGCGTCGCCAAGTTCTTCGATACTGAGCGAGGTTTCGGAATAGATTCGGAGAGAGTTAGTCAAGTTCATAGCGTAAGGATAAACTCGCTTTGCATCTTTCGCGACATTATTGATTGCATGAGGTACTTGGAACCTGAGATAGGTTAAGTTTCGAACTTCTTTGAAGATTGAGATAACTTGTGGATCAAAGTTTGTCGTTATTTCAAATCGTGTCGTACCAGAGATCCGAGATCGCACGATATTAAATAATCGACCATTAACCGCAATACGCCTCTCAGTAACATCTCGCAACCAGGCATCATAAATTGCCTTCGAATCAAGTTTTTTCCTAAACGTAGAACTCTCATTCTGTAGCTTTTCACCTTCAGAATAAAGCTCCCAGCCACTTCCTAGGACATCCTCAACACGCTTCATATATAAATTGAGCTGTCGCTCAATCTGCCGCACCCAAATAATCGCGCCAGAAACCGGAGGCAAATCGCGAAGTTTAGCCATTTGGTAAGCTTCCGAGTTTGGATATTGCGCGATGAACCGATTATGCAGAGCCTCAATGTCACCCTTGACGCTATCAATGAGCTGAGTTTGATATTCCTGAATGGCACTGCGAATCTTGGGACGAATGAATAGCGCGTTGAACCGCGAAAACACTAAGAACATCTCAGTTGCGGTTTTTGCGGTTGCCAGTCGATCACGTAGTTTCATAATAATCGAATCTTCTATGCGAGAAGTGCGTTCGTTATACGCCACTTCGGCAGAAGCCCAAATCTCAGCTCCTTCGGGAGAAATGTCTAGGACATCAACGTCACGCAACGCAGCATAGGCTTCAATCAGATCCTGCACGACATCCTCTGTCGCATCTCCACTGTCATCCTGAACGTCGCCTAACACACTTGCGACTGTAGACTGCAGTTTCTCGTGAGCTTGGCGGAAGGATTTGAGGTAGAACAGTCGCTCTTGCGTAGCAATATGGCGCGCTCGAATTCGAATCGGGATAAACTTCTCCGACCGTTTACGAGTTACGTCACGAGCAATGTTTGTAAACTCCTTAATCTGATTATCCCATGTGCCAAACACATCTTCGGCAACCGCTACTACTTTTTGAAAATCAGAGTACTCGAGATGCATGAGTCGTCGGCCACTAAGTAAAGAGTGAAATCGAGCGTCAAGATCACCCGAAATAGCTTCAACTAAAGGCAAAGCACGATTGATTGGATATGGCGATATCCTGATCTTCTTGTTGAGGTGGCTGAAAACTTGCACGACAGCTTCTTTGAGCTTTTGTAAGGTTGATGCAGATAGCAGCTGGTCAATCGGAAATTCGTGCATTAGGAGATTATACTTCTTGACCAACTCAATTGACTCTTTAAGTCCTGTATCTGCTAGAAAACTGGTAGTAACAATAAACCGTTTTGCGTACTTCAAAACCTCCATAGTAAGCGTAACTCCATCAAGCTGAAGTTGCCGGTCAATATCTTCAAGCACAGTATCAAGCGAGATCCAGAAATTAATTTCTTGCGTTGCAGTTCCATTTGAAACGTCGCGTGTCAATTTTGTGATTGATTGGATTGACTTGATCCATGAGTTGACATTGGCTTGGACTTGATTGAGGAATTTAGCGTCGTTTAAGAAACCAGGAGGGAAAAAGTCAAGAGTGGGTGTCGTCTCTTGCTTTGCAGCCTATAGAAGCAATTAGTATTTGAGAAAACTGTGTGATATAATGGCCGAGTACGTACCTGATCAAGGACCTGCTGAATTGCAGGATGAAATGTGAGTGTCAACTGCGGAATTTCGATATTTTGCTGTAAATGCAGTAACGAGAGCTCTAAATCAGCAATTCGTTTCTTCGTAGCCGGAATACCTCAAATCATTATTGGTTAGTGTTGCAGAAGCAAGATAAACAAATCCTACTTATGCATACCAGTTTTGGCGTCTGCCATTCTCGCTCCGCTTTCAGAGTCGCCTACAACAGCATCTTTACCTCTTGTAAGAGCCTCAAAGTACGGTGCAATAGCTAGATGTACAAGTGAGTAGATCACATCATACTGCGACCCCGTAGGATTTGTAGACTGCTCATTGTTCTCGTTTAGCTGCTGTTGTCGGGACAGTGCAGTTGAATGTATGTTTGGCAAGTTCACGATCTGCAGCTGCGATTCTAATGATGCTGAAAGATCGAGTTGAAATGCATGTTTCAGAATCGCAAGAGATGACACGGTTGTACTTGATGGTGCGATCGAGGTGCTCAATGAGTAGCTGTATCTAGCGTCTACCACACACGCGTGAGTCGTTTTCATTATCAGCGGTAAAGAAGAGAGGGATTACATACCATCATCAGCACCCTCAGATCTGCTCTTTTCAATAAATAAAGCACCAGCGCTCATGTCCCCAGAAAATGCAGCCAGTTGCGCAACAGCATTGCTCGTGTCTGAGAAGATCGACTGGTCAAGCTCCTCAGGCGTGGCAGCTAGCAGCACTTGCAGCACATTACGCACATACGAAACTAAATAGTTAGTGTCAAGCGTCATGTTAGTATCATGAGAAGTCCCATTTTTCGATAATGGCGTGAGAGTCGACGACCTCGTCGAATCCAAGTAATCCATTTCTATAGATCATTGTTAGCACGCTCTGCTTGTGAATTGAGCCTTGAATAACCTTACACCCATACCTTATCCTTAAATTAAACTCCAGCCAACAGCACTCATTAATATACAAAGCGAACTAAATATAATCCACAGACGACTCAAGCCGGGTATTGGAAGTGACAAAGACGCACCAGGCCGAGTCAGAACTTCAGATTAGCGCGACAACGCGACGCGCGAAGTGTCCACAAACAAACCAAATTTAAACTTTAGTTATACGCTTTTGACATCACGTTAAATACGGTTACTACCAGTTATGCGTTTGTAGAATAACGAAATATAAATGTGATGGTGTGCACTTGTTCTTTAATTGTTCTCTACAGAATGTTAACGACGGTGACTATCCAGATTTATAGACCCACGAGTGAAATATCAGAGCCATGCTTTTGCTCAAGCGCAGTCCGACGATCTGCACTCGGAAAAACCTGTATAAAGCAGCATCCGATCTTTCACGCGCTACTACTCTTCCCACAAGACAATTGTCGACTACATCTCCACTCCTCACGCGAATCGATGATCTGAAGAAGACGGCGCAGATGCTTGACGAGGCAGATCCCATTTCTCTGGCGAAGAACGAGTTCATAATTCCAAGTCGTGCAGATATCACCGAGAGTAAGTGATTATTGACAATAACGCAAGTCTTATGATTCTGAACGACTGACGCTCTTAATCAGACAGTGACATCAGTGATCCAAATGAGAAATCGGTCTATTTGGCCGGTAACTCACTTGGTCTCCAGCCTCTTCGAACTCGTGAGCTACTACAAGAAGAGCTTGATGTCTGGGCTAAAGGTGGTGTGAATGGACATTTTCGACATCGCCATTCGAGACCGTGGATGATGATCGATGAGACGGTTACTTCTATCATGGCGGATGTTGTAGGCGCACGAACCGAGGAGGTTGCAGTTATGTCAACTTTGACTACGAATTTGCATTTATTGCTTTCGGCGTTTTACAGACCTAATGAGGAACGATATAAGATTATGATTGAGCAGAAAGCGTTTCCTAGCGATCATGTATGTACGGCTGTGAAAATATAAGAGGCGCGCTAACCACTCATTCAGTACGCAATTGAATCTCAAATAGCTTTAAACTGTCCCAGCAAAGATGATGCTTTAGTTCTGATCAGTCCTCCAGAAGGCGAACACATTCTACCAACCCAGCATATTCTCGACGCAATTACAAAGCACGCCGATTCAACTGCTCTGCTAATGCTTCCAGGAATCCAGTACTACACCGGTCAAGCTTTCGAGATTGAGAAGATCACCAAATACGCAAAAAGTTTGGGTATCATAGTTGGCTGGGATATGGCACATGCCGCCGGAAACTTAAAACTCGAACTCCATGACTGGGGCGTGGATTTTGCCGTCTGGTGTACGTACAAGTATCTTAACTCGGGACCCGGAGGAATTGGTGGACTATTTGTTCACGAGAAGAACTTTGATGTCCCTCGCTTGACTGGGTGGTGGGCTCATGAGAAGCAGACCAGATTCTTGATGGACAACCGTAAGTCTCACAGACATGGTATGATTATGAGATACTAATCTTCTTTATTTTGCAGAGTTCATTGCCGGAAAGGGTGCATCAGCTTTCCAGCTCTCAAACCCTTCAGTACTCGACACAGTCGCCCTTCTAGCTTCTCTCGAGGTATTCGATCAATACGGCATGTCCGCGCTCCGCAAAAAATCCGAACAGCTAACCGGATTCCTTGAAACCGTACTCAAAAAAACCTTCCCCATTGATCCACCTTTTACAATAATCACACCTTCGGACCCAGCTCAGCGAGGTGCTCAGCTTAGTCTATTGTTTAAGCCAGGCTTGATGGATAAAGTCCACGCCTACTTAGAAGCTAGTGCGATTACCACCGATGAGAGAAAGCCTGCTGTGATCAGAGTAGCTCCAACGCCATTGTATAATACTCATAGCGACGTAGTGAAGTTTGTAGAGACTTTGAAGTTAGCTGTTGATGCTGCGACTGCGTGAATGTAGGATATGAGAGCGATTATCTGAGCGCAGTGCGCTAACTTATTTGCTTAGACAGTTATAGAGGATATTAGCTAGCTTTCCTAGTTTTATGGTATTTTTAAAAGACAAATTGTTCAAAAATACAGGGCACACGATCAATTCTCAATCCTGACGAACAGCAGTATCCATGCAATATTCAAATAAAGTTCTGAATATTCACTTGTAAGGAGCGCCGCATGTAAATACAAGATCGACTGCACCACAATTTCTCATTCGCTTCCCGTGTCATCCCGTATCTATGCCACATAAACCACCAACGGGAAGAATGGCATCTAGAATTTCACGAATTGTCGGTGCGCGACAGTTCAGACTGCAGTCGATTGCCCAGCAACAGCAGTTAAAGCGAATGCTTTCGGTGTCGACTCCGATGCTTGCGGAAGTGAATGCGAGTGGTAGCAAACCTGTGACTGAGGGATCGAAAGGAACGACGCACTTTGGATTTAAAGATGTCCCAGAGGAGGAAAAGGAAACATTGGGTATGCTGCAAAATTGATTTGCAATTTTTAATTGTGTCTGGCGTGAATCAGGAGTGCATGTTGAGCGATGCTAATAAGTTATTCCGCTGTTTAGTCGGCGAAGTCTTTTCATCAGTTGCAAAGTCCTATGACGTGATGAACGACGCAATGTCACTCGGGATCCATCGTCTATGGAAAGATCATTTTGTATCAAAGCTTGACCCTGGTCGCCGGCCTGGTGGTGAGCCATTGTCTATTCTGGATGTTGCCGGTGGTACGGGAGATATTGCATTCCGAATGCTTGACTGGGCGTCGGATGTGCATAACGATCATCAGACAAAGGTGCTGGTCACAGACATTAATGCTGATATGCTGGGAGAGGGAAAGAAGCGCTCATTAAGTACTAAATACGCCGATGGTAAGATACATTTTTATGTGGGTGAAGAGGATACAGCAGTTCAGGCACTAACAGCGAAAACAGGATCGCGAATTTCATTTCTGGTTCAAAACGCCGAGATTTTAGAGTCTGTGCCTGACAACTCACAGGATCTGTACACTGTCGCGTTTGGTATCCGAAACTTTACTAATATTCCTGCTGCGCTGAGATCAGCCTACCGAGTTCTCAAGCCAGGTGGAGTGTTTGCATGCCTTGAGTTTAGCAAGGTGAACAATTCACTGTTTGATATGATTTACCAGCAGTACTCTTTCAACGTGATTCCTTTGATGGGACAGCTGATAGCGGCCGACCGAGACTCATATCAGTATTTGATCGAGAGTATCCAGAAGTTTCCGGATCAGGAGACATTCGCACAGATGATTCGGGATGCAGGATTTGAGACTTCAGGACCGGGATATGAGAATTTAACGATGGGAATTGCTGCGATTCACATTGGTGTGAAGATTTAGAATTACTCTAAATACTCCAGAGAAAGCATAGGGGATGCTGAATGCAAGTTGTATATATAGAATGCCAAAATACATTATTGTATAGTACATTATTAGAGCTACAGAGGAAGAAGTGAATTAGAAAGAGAGATTGGAAAGAAAGAGGTGATGCTATAAATGGAAAACGGAGGTGCGGGGGATCGATGCAGGAGTATCTGTTCTTGGAAGGGTGCCGGGATTGACTTTGCTTTTGGGAGTTCCGGTGGATTCTTGACGCAACACTGTTACAGCACAAATCAGAGACACTCCAACTCTGATATTCTTCAATCAACTTAACAAGATCAGTGAATTGTATTGTCGTGAAAGAATAGGCAAGTTACAAGTGATCACTACGACGCCTCCTACGGTAGCAAATTTCGGACGCTCGGATCTGACTCATCAACCCCTCTTCCAGCTGATAGCCACCGCACACTAAAAATGCGTCTGTCAACAGACAGACAAACGAGGAAGACGAGAGGAACAGCGAGTCAGACGAACGACCACTGCGGCAGCATTTCCGACCCAGGCAACTAAAGGCGGGGTTCTTCGGGACGAGCAAAACGGGAGAGAGGGGAAAAGCAGAAAACGCCTTGCTTGAGTGAGGGGGGAAGAGAGATTTCGCGATAGTGGAATGCGAGGAGATGGGTTTAGGGCCGGAACGAGCCTGACTCACCAGGGCTGGTGGACGCTTGCCGAGGTGCACGTGCGGGACGCGTGTGCAGTCGTGTGCAGTCTGCGCACTATAGCATGTTTATGAAGTTGTTTATTTATTTGCAGCTGGCGGAGCAGGTTCGGTACGGTCGAAAACAAGGGCAGTAAGGAATCCGGCGGGGGGTCGGAGAAGGCGGAGGGCCAAACACGTGAGGGCGATGGACCTACGGAGGGCAGCCGAGGACGAGCCGCGGGTAGAGAATGAGGGCACGGCCAACCGAATTCGTAATTCGAATAGGTGCTTGAGGGGTCATAAGAGCAGCGAGGCTGGTAAGGATCAGAGAGTATAGATAGGTGGATCCAGGATGATACGAGGGATCAGTTGATGATGGACGAGAACAGAAGATGTAGGATTAGTGAGGAGGAAGAATAGAAGACGGATGACTAATTAAATATATAACAAAGACGAAAATAGTAATAATAATAAGAAATGGAGGAGTGTTTTTGGATTGACTGATTGGGAAAGAAAGAAGCCGCTCAGGACAGGGCCGCGGGCAGCGAGGGCAAAAGCAAGTGCGTAGCTTCGGCTCGGATAAAAGCAGCGACAGCGGCGATAAAGCGACTGTGCAGGCGGCGGTGGGGGAGTGTTTACAGAGGGAGCGGAGCAAAATGGTAGCGAGCAAAGGGTGCGAGAGCAGTAATAGAAACAGCAACAAGCATAAAAATACCCAGAAACGAACGAGAAAAAAGAGTGATGGTTTTGTGCAAAGTATTCATGGATTAGCACTGCATTTCAAATCATCGCCTACAATATGGACGGGCTCCCATTCATTACATAACAGTTGCGCTTACAAGTTACGTAATATACATAGGGCTAGGGCAAATTACCCCGGTTGCGCTCTTGGCACTGCGCCCTGATGGGCGGAGTGCGCCTCTTTGTTTGCGGGGCGGGCACGCGCAGTCCGACTTTTCCCGACCGAGATATTCCGGCGCAGCGAGCGCGCGATCTGGCGTTGATCCGCTGGCCAGCTGACCGCCTGGTTAATGCGCAACAGTGATATACTGGTCGCTGGCGCGGTCTGCGATCGGATACGAGCGCTCTTCTACTGTTCTGCTATCTCTGCGTGCAAACAGGTGCTTTGGTCGTACACAATCGTACCGGAACAAGTAATACGTTACATAAGTAGTCGGAACGGACCGGAGCATTGCGGGCGTTTTGATCCGGCGCGTTTTCGTAGAACTCACTAAAAGGGAACCTCCTCACCAGCCACGCAGCCACAGACCGGCTTGGAGCTTTTTTGGGACGAGTGCACCGGCCACTCTTCCGACGGTCCTGCGAGTCCGGGGTTGGAGAGAGAACAGCAGTTGTATTGTGCAATTGGGTGTGAGCATAGCAGTAGTAGTGAGCTATTAGTATAATAGTGTATAATCTCAGCATGATAACAGTATAACAATGCCATATCATCAGGACTATCTGCATAGCTCCAGTGCAGCAGCGTCCTACAGATCAAGCAGTCCTCGAGATGTGGCGCACAAAGACTAACACTCTCCTCTGCCCGACCCGGACAATCACTTTCCTCCACGAGGCTCCCAGGCACTTGTATATAAGAACACCCGCCCTCCCCGATCATCAACTTTCTTTTATCTCTTCTACCACCTTTTCTTCTCATCTCCCTTTCTCTTGCATCTCGCATCATGTCTGCCGTCAACAAGACTAACCTCTACCCCAATGGCGTCAAGCCCAACCCCACCGAGGTTGAGGAGCACCTCGCCAGTGTCGTACGTTCATCCTTCCGACAGATATCGCGTGATCTAAATTATCTGCCTCGACTGTTCACTAATCTCTTCTTTTCTATAGGCCCACATTGACTACAACACCATGACCATCCAGCACAATCCTTCCGTTGCTTCGCTTTACGAGGACGCCCTCGTTTACGAGCAGGGATCGGCCATTTCTTCCGCTGGTGCCCTTGTTGCCTCCTCTGGTACTAAGACCGGTCGTTCGCCAAAGGACAAGCGTCTCGTTGACGAGCCTACCTCGTCTGATGACGTCTGGTGGGGACCCGTCAACACCAAGCTCTCTCCCGAGGTCTGGAGGATCAACCGTGAGCGTGCCATTGACTATCTCAACACCCGCTCGCGTCTCTACGTCATTGATGCCTTCGCCGGCTGGGACCCCAAGTATCGTATTAAGGTCCGTGTCGTCTGCGCTCGTGCTTACCACGCTCTGTTCATGCGCAACATGCTTATCCGTCCTTCCGCTGAGGAGCTCAAGAGCTTTGGTGTTCCCGACTTCACCATCTACAACGGTGGTGCTTTCCCCGCCAACAGATACACTTCTGGTATGACCTCGACCACCACCGTCGACATCAACTTCCAGGACAAGGAGATGGTTATCCTCGGTACCGAGTACGCCGGTGAGATGAAGAAGGGAATTTTGACCGTTATGTTCTACCTCATGCCCGTCAAGTACAATGTCCTTACTCTTCACTCATCTGCCAACGAGGGTAAGGAAGGTGACGTCACTCTCTTCTTCGGTCTTTCCGGAACGGGTAAGACCACTCTCTCTGCCGACCCTGCTCGTCTCTTGATCGGTGACGACGAGCACTGCTGGTCTGACACTGGTGTCTTCAACGTCGAGGGTGGATGCTACGCCAAGTGCCTTGATCTCTCTGTCGAGAAGGAGCCTGATATTTTCAACGCCATCCGCTTCGGATCAGTTCTCGAGAACGTTGTCTTCGACCCTCTCTCGCGTGAGGTCGACTACTACGATGCTACTTTGACTGAGAACACTCGTTGCGCCTACCCCATCGAGTACATCCCCAACGCTAAGATCCCTTGCTTGTCGGAGAACCATCCCACCAACATCGTGCTCCTCACCTGCGACGCTCGTGGTGTCTTGCCTCCTATCTCTAAGCTCACCAACGAGCAGGTCATGTACCACTTCATTTCCGGTTACACCTCCAAGATGGCCGGTACTGAGGATGGAATCACCGAGCCCCAGGCTACCTTCTCTGCCTGCTTTGGTCAGCCCTTCTTGGTCCTCCATCCCATGCGTTACGCTCAGATGCTTTCTGATAAGATGGCCCAGCATAATGCTAAGGCCTGGCTCCTGAACACTGGCTGGACTGGACGCTCTGCCTCAAAGGGTGGCTCTCGTTGCCCTCTCAAGTACACTCGTGCTATCCTCGACGCTATTCATTCTGGTGAGCTCGCCGAGGTCGAGTACGAGCAGTTCGACACCTTTGACCTCTATGTCCCCAAGACTTGCCCCAACGTTCCCGCTGAGATTCTCAATCCCGCTAAGAGCTGGGCTGACGGCACTGAGGACTTCAAGGTCGAGGTGTCTAAGCTTGGTGGATTGTTTGCTGAGAATTTCGAGAAGTACAAGTCAGGATGCAGCAAGGAGGTTATTGCGGCTGGTCCCTCTTTGTAATCTCATCATTAGTTTTTAATACGTTTCGGTTTTTGTTCGGGTTTTGATTACGGTTTTTGTTCGCTTTGGTTTTTTTTTTTCGAGACTCTATTGGTAGTTTATTACAAAAATCGGGTTGTTTTTTTCATAATATAAACAATAAGCAATTATAATTTATATCTTGTGTGCTTGTAAATATTTTTATCAATGTTTTACATTGTGTGTGTGCTAGTAATTGCTGTCTGTTCACGTGGACAGATTGCAAAGATAAGAAGGATTCGGAGTCAGCTACGATGATCTGCAAATACGAGATGGGAGGAAACAATCGATACGAAGCAGAAAGTTTTTGGTTTTCACTTGTCTCTGGCAGGACTAGCGTCTATTTCAGTGCGGAACGGTGCTGAGTACGAGAGGGACGTTTGGGGGGGGTATATTTTGCGCGCTTTACGAAGCGAAGGGCACGAAGTAAATTGCATGTGAAAGAGATAAATCTGTCGGCGGGGTGGTAATTAGAGCATAGCGAAGGGGAAAAAAACCAGGCCATGTTTCTGTGAGTGTGGGAGATGGCGAAAATAGAGTTTCCCCGCGTTGGTGGAAAGAAGAGGAGAGGAAATTCGCTGTGCCAATTGTCGTAAACTCTAAAAATCATTCGAAGAATGTGTTTGGCTTTTCAAAGGGTACAGGAGTACTGAGCAAGAGGGTATATCAGAGGAAGTGAGCGAGCGAGAAGCAAAGCCGGAGATCCCCTAGAGAAGATGCGGAGGAAGATTAGCTTCGCTTAGAAGGTGGAAGGCGTTTTGCGAGGACTGCGGCAATTAACTGCTTGCACATGATCTGATTTTAGCGTGTGCGCAGAGTAGCCTTTTCGTGTCTATCGCCTGACTATTGTTCGACGTGTCTGTGTGTGTGTCCCGTGTCTGTGTGCGTGCGCGTTTGGTAGTCTTGCTTCCTCAATCCGTGTGACAAAAATAGGTTTGCGATGGGCTTCTTTCCAATCCGTCCGAATCTCGCCTCGACGCGGTATCACTTTATCGTCATGAGAGACAGAAAAAAAAAACAGCTCGAGACGTCGTTTTCCAGTCCATACACGCCTCTGTACTCTTTTAGTCCTCCTTGACTGACTGTTTGACTCGAGAGGATTTCTTCTTAATTTTCGGACTTTGTCTTACTGCTCTTTACCGCTCTTCTTGCCCGCGTCTTGAAGAGATCATTAGAATTGGAAAGACGTTGGTTTAATTCCTACTTTGCGATGAGTGTTTGTATTAAGAGTTTTAGGGTTTTCGTAATTTGGGGACTTTTGTATTTACATCATGCCGTCTATAAATATATAATCAATCAATCAATAAATACTAGCTCTGATGATCGTACTAGATCAGTTGTTTGCACTGATACAGCTTAAAAAAGGCATTTTTTTGTCAAGATGATGCGCTCGCTATAAGCGAGCCTTGTATCTATGATCTACACTAATTCGTACTACCCTCTTTGCACACACTATACTCTTGTAGCTCCTCAGCAGCTGAGAATTACTAAAACTAGCTCTGACGATCATTCAGCATGATTGCGTACTGACACAGCTCAAAAGAGCGTCTCGTCAGAACGATGAGCTATAAGCGAGTCCTCTGCATCTATCATCTACACTAATTTGTACATCCTCTGTCTTCCGTGCACTATACTCGTACTACAGCTTAGGGAAATTGCTACCAGGTCTGAAGATCATGCAGCATAATTGTGTACCCTGACACAGCTCAGAAAAGCCATTCTCCTCAGAATGATGAGCTACAAGCGAGCCTCGTGTATAATTTGTACATCCTCTGTCTTGACTTCGCCGCCGTACACTAGCTCCTGCCACAGCTGAAAAAAAACTGTCTACTAGCTCTGAAGATCATCTGGTCTGGCTGTGTACCTTGGCGCAGCTCAAAAAGCCCATTTCGTCAAGATGATGAGCTATAAACGAGCCTCTTGTATCTACCATCTACAATACACTAACCAATACACCCTTTGTCTAGCAACTTTGCAAATGAATGTACGCCATGTCCGCCACTTTTTTCTTTCAGTCCTAACCACGACGAGAATTAACGAGAATTATCGCCGAAAAGACAATTGCGTAAAATTTCCCCCATACATTTCTGGAAACTGTCTGAATATATTAGATGCTAGGTGGAAAATTATATATCCGCATATAATAAAAAACATGGACCCTGTTCAAAATTTTTGATTGCAATATATCAAGGGAAAATATTATATAGTATTTGTCCTATTTTTAAAAAAGTAATGAAATAATAGCTTAACGAGTCATGATAATTCGCTAATATTAGATAATCGATTGAAGGCTTGGCTGGGGCTGCACTAAGAGAGATTGGTGGGATTGCGATATTTGAGCAGTAGACACGCAGTAGACACTAGCTACTTCTGCTTTCTCAATGCGTCTACAGAACTTTGACAACTCGAATGATTTCTGAAAGATGAAAAAGAGTATTAAAGGGTATTACAATAACTTTTCAATTTTGCCAAAAGAAGAGGTCATGAGAAACGCAGCTGAGGCCCAGCGAAATAGGTACGAGAGCGTCGGTTCAAGCACCAGCTCTTCAGATGTGATCTTTCGGCCGGCGACTGAAAATTGACTTTCCACAGCTATATAACATATTTATCCATATGATACAACGATTTGGAAACGGGCATATCCGTATATTTTGTCTCTAAGGAAAGTCAAAAACAACTACATGTCTCCGTACCTATTGCAAAATCTAGAGCAGAGTTGTAAAACTATCAATGCCCGTTGACATGTTCTGTTCTCAACAGATATATACAAATCACATGAAATAATGTGCTTTGAGAACGGCCAAAAGAGAAATGATTAGAATGTCCGATGTCAAAGTAGAGTTGTATCAGAGACAAGTTTGCAAATTGCATGTGTCATACGTGCAAAAATGACAAGAGAGGATGTGATGCAACAGCCAGTAGATGCCGCAGTAGATGCCGCAGTAGATGCCGCAGTAGATGCCGCAATGTGCGCAGCAAGGGGCATGTAATCTAGAGAGCAGAAAAAGAAAAACCAATAACAGAAGAAAAAAGACAACTCATTTGACCAAATAAATGAACATTTTTTTAACTCCAATGAAGTGAAAAATCTAATTGATTTTACTACTTCGCTCTCCGACGAAATTAACGCTACAATTGACTGTTGGCTGATAATCGTCGACTGAGAGCACTTCACTTATTCTCTCGAATGACTTTCTCCTGCCTGAATTTTCAACTCTCGTTGCTTTTTTGCTATTTACTTTTTCTTTGCTACTCAAATCCCTTTGCTTTGCTTTCAAAGGTGTGAGTTGACCTGTCAGATATGAATGAAAGTCTGCTTGAGGGCGTCAGCAACCAAGCACGTGTCTCCCCTTTCTCTCAGTTTACTGCAAAAACAAAACACTATCGAGATCTTTTCTCGAGTGTCAGGCTTTCATTACTTTGTTACAACTTCCCCCATAAATTTAGAGCCAAGCGAGAGTCAGGCAACAAGAGACTTTCAATGCATATCCTAGATATCCATCTCCAGCAAGAAGTGTTGATTCATCCTCTTCGGAAAGAAGGGCGCAACTACTACGGACCAAGACTAAGTTTTTGAAAGCGGCACAGTGCAGATATGAGAATTGAATGCCATTCGCTGATTTGGTTTTCTTGACAGTTGCAGGTTTCAATGAACAAACGACCTTGCTCCCATATTTGCTTTTTCCACACACACACAAAGTGCTCGAATGCCATCTCTATCGTGCTCTCTCTTTCTTTTCGAAATCGAGACTTTTGGTGGCTGCAGGTGACATTTTGTGCACATGGGTATCAAGATATGAGTTATTCGCCGGCCGCGACGATGTTTGACATACGCAGGCTCTTTCCAAATAGAGTATACTTTTTATTTTCTTGCCATTGGAGGATATCATACTTTCTTCTCTTAGATCAAGGTATTGAGTAACCGCGTGGGTATCTGTCCTTACATAGGAACGAGACTGATTTTTTTTTTTTTTTTTTTGTAATCAAAAATGACATTAGCCTGAAATCAGATTACTAACCTAATGAATACAATCACATGCAAATGCTGCTAATCTCTCCAACGCAATCGAACATTGTCATAGCCTACGAGGCTCTATATAGTATAATAGATTTAACGAGCAAACAATCGAACAAAGTATCAGTTCCCGTCTGCCTTGCTTTTCTGAGATAAACCTTTTGGAAGATATCTTCACTTTCTAAATCGAGCACGGTCAGCGACGTATGTGTTTCGCCGCCGACGGGCAGGAAGTCTGACAAGTTCAGGGTCTTTCCCAAAGGAGTAAACTAATGAGTTTTTTTGTCTTTGAATATCATCAGTTTCTAGATTGAGAAGGATGGTGACTTGAATGGTGGGCGGCTGCTCCTTTCGATCTTTTGTACCGGTCGATAGTTGCGCTGATACCCCATGAAGCGAGAACAAAGATGAAAGATGACTGAAGAACTGACGATACCGATGAAGATATTGAATTATGTATCAATAGATTGTCTCGTCTGATATCTAGTATATGAGATTATTTTTATATCAGATACCAACTTGCAATACAGCATCATCCCAGGTCCGACGATCTCTCTTCTTCCCTTGTAAATGGTGTGCTTTTTTTTATGATATCTCAGGGCAAAAGAAATTGCTATATTACACGGCGCTGTATATTGTCTGTTCTGTACTTTCGGATATAATTCCGAAGGAACCCAGAGCCAGTGCGATATCATCTCTCAATCTCTTGAGTCCATTTTGAGGATTGCTCCGTCGAGTATGAGGTATAATCTTCCATATACCCAAGCAAAAGGAAGATGGAGTTGGTATATGCCGATCTATAATTGAAGTCATGAGAGATGTTAATGAACCAGGTACATCATGTCAAGATCTGTTTGAAGTTTGTTCAAATTTTTTCAACTGAGTCCTATCTCTTCACCGTACCGACGGTCATATTCAGCCGTGCTGTCTTAAAATTGGATCGTTTCACATGTATTTGAAAATGTGCGATGACTGTGTACTTTGAGGAAAGGCGTTTTACTTCACGGGAGTTCTTAAACAATTTCCGATCATATTTCAGTTGTTTAAAGGCTGCTCGTTATCAGATCTCTCAGTATCTTGGAATTATATTGCATGTATAAAATAAGCTGCCTGAATCTATATAATATAATATAATATATTCAATCTATCAACAAACAAGGGGAAGAAGCTTGATAGAGAAGTCAATGACTAGAGTTTCCCGATGCTATCATCTTCTGATCCGTTCGAAGTTTGTTGATTGTGCATTTCTTCTATACCTTCAACGTCCAGCTAACCGTACGAATTGCATTTCATTTTTCTGATCACTTTCCAACATAGGTACTCTGATAGAAGCAGAAGCGGTGAAGTGTCCGGTGGAGGTTTGTCTCCGGCCAACTTAAACCGCCACTGCTTTCTTTTTTCAAGGCTATGGTTTAGAATGAGCTCGGACAACTATCTGGACTAGGAAAGTGCTGTAACTGTTTTGTTTTAGTCTATTATACCATATGGACCTTTTAGGCCATGTAGGCGAAAATTCACAATAAGTTGATATATGATACAAAATGTTTGATAGTTTGGTTGTTCGTTTAAATCTGACAGGATACACTGTGCAAATCCCACAGTGATGACTTCTCCCGGATGAATTGTGCCGATTACATTATCATATTTGTGCAATAGGTATGGGAAGGTCAATATCTCGAGACTAATACCATTTTAGGAAGTGGGTACAACAATTTCTCAGCAACCCCAATAAAGACGATTCATGCGACGACAATGATCATTCCGCCATATTTCCCAGCGGCTTTTGAAAAGTTGTGTTAACCTTAGCTAGTTTTGCTTTTATTTGCGAGGGTTAAGAGCCGAGATGGCATTGTACATAGGCTAGGCTAGCTCTCTATTTGCTCGCGTAGAGTTTTGTTGTCTGAGATGTGCCTGAGTCTCGGGATACAACCAAAAGATGAGTGCCTTGTTAAAAATAGATCAATGTACCTGCATAGTGGGAGCTTGAACTTGAGAAGGAAAGACAAGTGGGAAGAGGTGGGCATACTTCCCGCCGCCGAGGTATCAGATACAGAACTGATTCAGTGTCAGAGACAGAATATGAAAGAACGAGAGATAGAGACGATGCAATTTGATATGTCAAATAAATAGTTTCAAATTGATTGATTGATTGATATATTTCAAATGAAGCATTATAAAAGAGACGCCGGAAAAATATCCTACATGTGGTAAACTCTTGAAGGAAAGTATCTCTAGCCGACCAAGTACTTCGCATCCAACGACCGCGCAAAAGGCAGCCACCAACAAAGTAAAGTTTAGTTTTACTTGTTTGTTTAAGCTAAGCGGGCGCGCGAGAAAAAGAGGCGACGGTTGAGAGCAAGTTGAGGTGGACGGAGACCGGACATTTGCGGAATATCCCGGTTGGAGAGTTGGGATTTTTGAGATAGGCGTGAAGCGCGTCATACGAAGAGACCGGGCGCGGGTTGTGGCAATTTTAAAAGACGAGTGAAGCTGCAACAGCTTTATTCAAATAAAATTTTATAAAGCATATTTAAAATAATAGATAAATATAATATATATACTTGCGATTAGCATTTTCGAAACGGCGGAGGAATGAGAGAATTTTGCAATTTGAGCTAGCTATAGCTATATCAAGTGCTGGCAAACGAAGGAAAAACGACAGACAATCGATGATTGCTCAATTACAGACAGGAGATAGAGGATCACGATTCACAGAGTCGCGAGCAAGAGTATACAGAAATTGTAAGTTATCCAATGCATAGAAGGGTGGGCAAAGAAGAGATTCGATTTTGTTTTCCAGTCTAGAGGCGAGAGTCTGTGCGAGGAAAAAGGAAACTTGAAGCGCGATGCATGATGAAGAGGATGATTAGAGGCGGTGGAAAGCAACTCACAAGAAATGTCGATGCGCGGTGCTAATGTGGTTGTGCATCCCGAGGAAGGAGTTAATCCGTTGGGGGGAGCATACAGCGAGCTGTAATGTCAACTGTTGATAACTGTCTCTGGCTAATTTGTTTCAGGACAACTTTTTTGAATTGCCCACCAGTGATCAAAGTGATCAACAAGAAGTCAATTATAATAATAGATCACTACATTGAGGTCGCTTACAAGACACAGCAGTCGCTATTCCCATCCTGCTCTCAATAAGCAAGCTGGCCATCTACACTATAAAACACACAAAGGGACTAGCTTCACGCACGAAATAGCCCCTAAATGTTCCACGCATATGCCTGAATGGGAACTATAATGCGTCTCCTTACAGCAGTGTCGCAAAGAAAAGGGTCTACTAAATCTACTAAATTAGAGTTCCACAACTTTACTAGCTAAAACTTACTGTTGCTAAAGTTTTTCAGAGAGATTCAGCGCCTTCGAGAACAACAAGCAGACGGGATTTTCTTAGTTTTTCGGTCCCCGACATCGACACCGGGTGCACGTGCTTTTCGAGCGTTTTGCCGTGTTAAACGGTCAGCTTAACAGTAAAGCAGTCGGCACCAGCTGTTCCGCAAAGAACACGCAATCAGGAATGCAGCAGGAACGGAAATCTAAAGCAGATGGTGCTAGAGTAGAGCTAGGGCAGTATGCATACTGCATGTAAGATGGAATAAAGTAGCGAGAGAAGATTTTTTTTACAGAGAAATGTAGCAGATAAAGGAGAAGCAAGAAAAGAAAGTAAGGGGCAAGATACAATAACGTACAATAACAAGAAAAAGAAAACATAAAGGGGGGATCCGCGGAGACCGAAATTCACTGCAAGAAAGAGAGCAAAAAAAGCAAGTAGACGCGCTGCCGATGTCTACTCCTCGTGGACAAGGGTTACAATAAGGAAAATTGACTCCAACTCCCCCTGTGTTTCTGCTGGCGGGAAGCAGCCGGTAAACTCACTAATTATCGCGCATGTGAATTTCGAAAAAGCGTATGCAAAAGAGGCAATCCTGCGTGCGATAAGGGAGCGAATAGGCAAAGAGAGGCATAGTGTTGTTGCACTCTCACCGGACTGCTGGCTGCTACGGCGTAGTGGGGTTCGGCGAGGCTGGCTGCTCTATTGAGCCCTCTCGAGTTTCTAGTTAGGAAGCTATTACATTCGCGATGGCTATCCTATTTACTCCTTTACAGACATGTTCAATAATCCAGCCCCAAACCTATATCTTGAAATATGAGGGGAGACAACTGTTGCCAGCAGTGTACCTCGGCTTCTGACCAAAACCAGTAATCAATTAGTTGTACGAGGGTCTCACAAAAAGACCATTTATCTCCTATGATTCAGAATGACATGGTATTCAATTGCTCGTTGTCTCAGTAAATACCGACCAATAATTAACAGAGTTGCATGTGCTATGAGCACGTCGGCCGGGCAGTTTTCATTTTCTTGTTCATTAGAGACCTCGCCGGGGAGACCAGTAAAAAGTTAAGTCAGCAGAAACAAGCAAAGCCGTAGACCATTAAACGGTTGAGAAAGAAGGAAGTTAAATAGTAACAGCGAGTACGATACAGCAGCCTTGCCCAAGTAGAGTAGGAGAGTCCGGGAACGTTTTCGGGAGCGACGGCAGTAGCTAACTAAAGCGACTACTCCGGCGGAGGGGGAAGGAAGGAGACTGTAAATATAGCTGAGAAACGCTCATCCTGAGTGTCTTTTGTGCATGTGAAAATAGAAGAGAAGGTCATCGAGAAGATCTCAATAATATGCAGGGGTCACTCTGCGATTTATTTTGCAATAAACACAAAAGATTGCTTTTATTTGCTATAATATGGCTGTCATTCATGGAGTATTTTTCTTTTATTCTTTTGGGAAATGAATTGCGTGCTCTTCGCTTGCGGGTGGAAACTGCAGACTCAGCCAGGAAAAAAACATGCGTTAATTTTCATTTCAGTCCAAGACAGAAGAATACGAAACTCAAGACAGTACCATTTCGGCGATTGAAGTCTGTTTTGAATTTAATTAGAAGGGGAAAGGAAGCGTTTATGTAAGACGTTGAAACGGATTTGCACAGCGTTGTGTACTGACGAGAACGCTTGCTAACCCCGAAGCGCGCCGTGTACTATACCTACCCTACGTATGCTGTGCAGCGTTGAGTTTCAAATGCAAACACGAGGACAGACAGCGCGGAATCCGACGGTTATAATGGATGTAGTTGGTAGCTTTACTTTCTTTGTAAAGAGATCGATGCCGAGGTCGAACAGCGATTAATCAAATCTATAAATTAGAGATAGTTATCGAGTCATAGCTATCTTGTTCATTGAAGATGCAATAAATTGAGGTCATTTTAGCGAGAGATTGGCTGTAGGCAAGGAGTCGGCAGGACACTATAAACTCACTAATGCAAATTCACAGCTGCCTAGCTGCAGCTAGTTAGAGTACAATGGATGCGCTAACCCAAACTGAACTTTATTCCAAGGCGTGCTAGCAGACTCTCAGCCCAGATTGTTCCATCGGTCTGCGTAATGCATGTTTGCTTGCCAGTTGATTTGTTGAATTGTTTATCTGTTTGTTTGGTTGTTTGGTAGCTGCTTGCTAAAATTTGTTATGCTAAAGAGAGGCAGCTGGGCTAGGATAGTGCAATAATTAACAATTGACGCACGGATAAGAGACAATTATTATTTGACAGGCTGTATAGGCTGTATGAGAGAACCAGCTGCTCCTAAGCAGGAGCTCCTCCAGTTACGCGAAGGCACTCTACATGCTATCGATCCTATTTACTATGCCGCCTTCTCTTACTTTAATCAATATTTATTTCCTATGACCGCTGTAGATCTTCACTGTCATAAATTATTTGGTTTTTAATTGTATAATAAACAAATATCCTACCTACTATAATTATTCCTTTCTATACACAAGATACAAGGCAGTGAGTGAATCCACCTGTTTCGGCCACAGTCATCAAGACCGGTCAACTCGTGATCCGCGAGGCTATGCGCTGGCACCGTCATACCTTGTCACGAATCGTCAATCTGAGAACTGGGCATGGTCCTTTTGGAGAATGGTATCAACGAATAGAGCAGCAGGCAGTGTCGTTCAACTGCGAGTGTGGGGCGTTTGACACCGTCGCCCACTCATTATTATTCTTGCCCGTTAACCGAATAGCAACGAACATTATTACTTGGGCCTGATAGGGCGGAGCGCTACTTACTGGGCACGAGATCGGGACTTAGGAAAGTCAGAGCTTTTTTGGAGCACAAGTAGGCATCAGATTGCATTCCCGTTGATCATTAGGCGCGTGAGCTGGCATCGTTTGAGACTTCTCTGCCTATGCCACATTACGGGGTGAATCCGGCTACTGCCTGGGATGATTAGCTATGGGAACTAGAGGAATTGTGTTGAAAAGACACCACTTGAAGAGATCATTAGAATTAGAAAGACGTTGGTTTAATTCCTACTTTGAGATGAGTGTTTGTATTAAGAGTTTTAGGATTTTTGTAATTTTGGGACTTTCGTATTTGCATCATGCCGTCTATAAATATATAATCAATCAATCAATCAATTATTGAGCTCGGCTAAGGATTTTTCGACGGTCGCAATTTCCGGGTAATCCAAATCAATAAAGTTTAACTTATTGATAGCGTGGAACTCTAGAAGCGCTAGCTTTGAACTTTATCTTTGAAGTCGTATCTAATCCTCTCGCTCGCTCTTCCTCACTCGTTTGAGCTGGGACTCTCCGGAGAGGACGGTCGCAGAGAAGTCACAATCAGTTCGCTATGGAAGACTTCATATTGCAGACTTGAGAGCAAACTAATTCTACAGAATTTTTATCCGAGTTCCAATATTAAGGAGTTGAGGTGTGGGGGATATATGTAGTGAGGGGGTTGCAATTAATTCCCTAATTAGGCTTAAAATAGTTTTAATATCCGGCTGTAAGAATACTTCGCCTAGTCATTCTCTGATTCCCTCTGTTGGAAACAACACATATATATTATATGTGCATCTATAATAAGTTTTCTTGTCTTACTTTTCTTTATGATGACTCGTGTTTTTTATGTATGTCTTGCAAATGTAAAATTATAATGTACAAGCTAAGTCAAACCTGCGCTAACTAAAGCCAAATCAAGTAAAGCGATTCAACTTTAGCGCTAACACTAACATCTGGAGGCTTTCAGACAAATAAACTGGCATGAAATGGATTATCAAACAAAATAGCGGACGTTTTTACTGCAGCGTGCAAACCGCTTGAGTGCGTCGCGTGCGCATGCATGAATCTGAAATATAGACGATAAACCTGGAGTTAGATTACATAGGTGGCGATGCGGCGACAGGTGTGGTCGGAGTAGCAGTTTTGGGAACGGAAGCACCCCGGACGCATGATGAGCGGTGCGCGAAGAACGAAACTACTGAGCAGAATGATGCAGATAATGTCTACTCTACTTTTTAGATTTCGATGTTTTGCTTGTCACTTTTCAAATCGTATCTTTTGTTTTAGAAAAATAGCAGAAAATTAAGAAGTAAGCAGAAAGACGAGAAATTTGACAGGTCGCTAATTAGCTAACAAAGCCCTTAACAATCAGGGTATAGGTTAAGCTGATTGACTGATTGACTGATTATATTTTCATAGACGGCATGGGGCAGATACAAATTTCAACTATCAGTTAATCTCGCGTAGAGAGATAAAAACGATGTAGTAGTGCCAGCCGAGAGTCACTTCAACTCATTTATTCACGTATTGCCTGATTTGCTGAAATTTCCTTGCTAGTGGAGTTTTCGCAAGATTAGCAGCAAGAGGTAATAGCTAGCAGTGCAACAGCCATTTGGAGGCGTCAGCGAGATGTAAGGACTACGTACAAGCAAAGGCCGTTTTGTTTCAGGCACAGTCGCGTGAGGTGTCATGCTGGAGACCTAGAGGCAGAGTGATTTCGATACTCAGTTTGAAGCTAGGAGAGCCGCTATTAAGGCACCCCGGCTAGGTGGAGAGCGAACGTTAGTGAACTTAGCTGATGGAGAGCATTGGAGTTTAGGCCGCTGCGGATTAACAGTTATGGCGAAAAAGCGGTTTTGCCAACCGTGCACTGTTAGTTGAGTTCGTTGAAGGGGGACTTGCCCATGCGATGATGCGTGCTTGATGTTGATCAGGGTGGGCTGGCTTCTTCGTATAAGAGGCGTTCTTCTATCAGCTGAGTGATCTGCATCAGAGCAGCACATGAACAAACGCTTATATCAGTTTTGTGCTCACCCATGACCTTGCTATACTGCGACATCTTGTTTAGGCAATAATTATTTATACGCATTTGATGTGGGTGGAAGGATTCTAGAAGTACTGTTGTCTCTTCTACGGAAGTCCAGAGCGAAGGGCAGCGTAACCCTAACACTGGTATCTTTTTCCTCCAGCGAGAGAGGTCAAGATCACTCAGCACACACTCTATTAATAGTGAAAGTTCCTTAGAGTGAAGAAGTGGCGAGTTCGCGTTCAGCAAGTGACAGCTCATCAGCAACGTAGTCTGTTCGACTCCTTGCTGTCTCGTCCACTTCATGCTTGAGATGCATGAAGCTGCCAGCAATATATATATATATATATAGTAAATAACCAGTACATTTAATGATCCACGGTGCATATGCATATTTTTTTTTACGATCAGATTAGAATCTAACATACGTAAATAATCGCCAGTGAAAAAAACACATCGAGATGCTAAATAACCGGGCGCCGTAGGATCGTCTATTTGCTGGGCAAGAGAAAGTTTCTCTGTTGACAAATCATGACGGGAGCGAATAGACAGAGAGAGTGAAGTGAGCACCGGGCAGATACAGAACCTACAGAAGCTTTTCGTAAAACGGTTAAGAAAAACTACGCAGCCCAGGTTGCCGGTAAAGAGTGGCAAGCGGTCGCAACAGTTCTTGACTGTAGACGAGAGAGGAGCTTAAGAGAAGGTAGAGAGGGTGTTGGTGCGCGAGGAGATCCAGAGAGTTAGATGTGTGTACATCTGTAGTATCTTGGAACGTATCCGATGTCTTGAATCTCTGCAGAGTATCTTCTCCCGCGACCGTAGACCACGCGGATGGTGAATAAATAGTAACTGAATCTAAAAGGCAAGAAGAAGCACCTGCACAAACAGTGTGAGAAAGCAGACGATGCAGTCGCGCATCTCCGGGCTGTTGCCAGCTTCCTTGACGTTGACAGGACACACGATGCCTTCCCAACGGACGCACAGCAACTAGGTTGCTTACCGTCATCTTTTGCGACAGCTTACCTTAGCTCGGCGTCTGCCCATGTGCTCGTCCGTGCCCGCCGCTCTCGCCGGTCAACGTCCACGACAGCTGCCACACATGCTCCCTGCAAACTAATGCATGGAGCCGGGAACCATCCTCATCTCCGAAGAGAACACATAATTTTGTCAAATTCTATTCTACGTACTCTGTTTTGTTTCTATCTCCGTCGCTGCTGACGGAGCCGCCAGGGGCCGCCAGACAAGGGATTTGCAGGCGCAGTCTGTTCACGAAGGTGTTGTGTAGTGGACTGGTGCATAGTGTCAAAGGCCGCTCGCTGTGTATGGAAGCAGCTGCATGGAGGCAGCACCGCCCACTCGCTGCCCACTCGCTGTCTGTCGCCCACTCACCCACTCTCTCAAAGCCCCCTAATCGTTCTCCTTGGCTCATCCTTCTCTATATTCACTCTGTTCATGCATGCACGCTCTCTTCCTCACCTCTCATCCCTATTTTCCCCACCTGCTACCTGCTCACCCCCCCCCCCCCCCCGAGTCTCGCTCGACGAAAGAAAATTGCATACCGCACACAATGCCCGCCGGAAACTGTCCGTTCGGCGAAGTGCAACGGCTTTGTGTCATCCTGTGCCACGGCTGTACCATCACATCCGTACATCTCTCTGTCGTCAGCCAGCACTCCCACCCACCAAAAAGACTGCGAAAAAAAATATATATATATGGCCATAATAGCTAGTTTAATCCCTTTTTTTTTCTCTACAGGAATGTATGTGCTGACCGGCCTGTGTCGGTGCATGTGTGCGTAGAAAGTGAGGCTATCGTGGTACCGCTTGGCCGGGCTGCAATCTTCGAAATTAACCCTTACCTGCACAACGAAAAAGCGTATTAAGCTATCAGAAAACATCACCGAGACAAGTCTAGCTTTTTGCCTCTCTCCGCGCACTCCTACCCCAACTTTGCCTTTCGCTGCTCGTTCCCTTTTACGAGGTTCTTGCTTTCCAGAAGACAGTCCATCGTACGATCTTTTTTTTTGGCGCTCCTCCTTTGCTGGCTTCCATCTTGAATCTTGTCAGCCGTGGCGACCGTTTAGACTTTTCTTCTCCGTCTTTTTTCGTTTCTCTGTTTCTGGTCAGAGTTCGTTTCTCGCTTTATCTTCAACTTTCTCGTTTTCGTCTTCTTGTCTTGTGTCTGGTCAGCGAGCGCTTTGTAGATTCTATCCTCCCATATTAGTGGTGGCGTACGCTGTCTACAACCCTACAACAAAATTCTACAAGAATGCTCCTCTCTACTCTATTTGCAAAACCACCATCAGAATCCCCGATAACAAAAAGGGAAACGGCTGAGTTGGGGCTAATAGGACACTAAACTGGCATATCCTTGAGGCCAATTGCCAGAGCAACCATCGTTTATTTGTGCGATTGATTAATTGTATGAACCGAACTCCGATGCGCTCCCCATTTGCGCTCAGCCGCGAGTGTGTAAATTACCCACCGGTCTAATATATGTCTAGTTTACTCTATAATTATTTACTCGATAAACTTGCAAACTACCTCATATCGGTAGATTTTGCTAGTTAGATGGATTAAACATCGCTGGGTATGAGCTAATATCAACCTGCATCGACCGATTGGGCATGCCAATATAGCACTGAAGACTGTGCAACTAATTAATCAATTCAGCCCCGTAGTTACTTGTTTCTGAAATATATTATCCAAATAAAACCGGTAGAATTGCCAACTCATATACAAAAAAAACAAGAAAAAAACATCTAAAATATGCACTACTAAACAACTACACCAATTCCGGCACATCAATTGCCAACTGTTTCTATCTGTCTCCCAAATGTCCCCCCATTTTCTCCGGTTCACTCCGGTGCTATTCCTTTAGCAGCAGCAAGTGTAGCGCTGAGCAGTAAACCAAGTAAACCTGCAGTGCGTTGTTTGACTTTGCTTGATGACTCCAGATGCGAAACTATCATCCTCACTACATCTCCTTTTTTTCTCTCCGGAGTCAAAGCAACTGTACCCCGTATCATCTTCAGAGGATGTGCATTTCCTCAACCAGTGGAGGGTGGGAGGAAAGAGGAGCGTCAGGTACACACTCTCCTGTCTCCTATTTCCCTCCTATTTTACAGTTTGTATGGCGCTGAACCTGCAAGAGGTTTGGCCATTCCTGCGGGTTTGCATTGGCGTGAGCTGCGCTGAGATGAGCATGTACGAGCCGAGCCAAGAGAGATTTAGATTGGTAATATCAGGCTACAGCCGGAGCATTAATTTGACCAGAATCGAAGAAAGAAGCAAAAAAACTGAGAGAATTCTTCCTGGCAAGCAAGGCAAATTTGCTCGTGTGGAATACAATGCGATTTGCAGAATTGCTGCCATCTCTGGCCTGTGATCGTCTGGAGGAACGGCGGAGGTCGTACGACGTCGGTCTATCATGTGCTCGACGAGACAACGACCAGAGCCGTGAGATGTCTCTGTCGGGGGAGACCGCAAGCGAGGTCAAGATTGTACAGCTCGAATTTACGCACTTTGTTCCAGGAGCGCAGCCTCAGGAGCAAGCTCTCAAGGAGTAGGTACGACTGCGCAAGGGGAGCAGCCCAAGCCGGAAAGTCTAACGCAGAAATTAATCCGCGTGGAAGTACCAGTTCAGTACAGGCACAGACCAGCCCTACAAGCGCCAACGGTTCTTCCATTTGACGTGCGGCTTACACACGTGTAGTGAAAGTACCAATTACGCTCTGTACCTAGTACCGCCGTTACACACACTTAACAGAGGTTTCTGGTACTACTCTCCTTAACAGAAGCCCTCTCCAGGCCTAAATCTACTTCGTCATTCATACTCTCTCGCCTCTCTGGATAGTTACGCTACTCCTCTCCAGCTTTCATCGCCGAAATGCTCTGATATATAAACATGGCCCCCCGCTGCTCCAATTTCAATCTTCCTCCTTCAGAACATCAGTCCAACACTCTTCCCTCTCTTCTAGTTTTCAACATTTGCAACAATGTCTGCTAGCTCATCGCCTCTCTTGCCTTCCTACGAGAACGAGTTCGCTATGCGGTCTCCCTCACCTGCTCCCTCGGCTGTGTCGTTTGCTTCCAATGCTTCGACCTCGTCTGTGAACTCGGCCACTGTTCTCGTCATCCCTCTTCCGGAGTGGACCAATTCCATTCCTACTTCACGTGTCTCCAGCTTTGTTCAGAACACTAAGGCTCGTGTGAACAGTGTGCTTTCGCGCATTCCCTTCCCTGCCGCTACCAAGAGCAGCCGCCTCCCTGCTCGCCTAAGAGTTGCCTTCGAGATTTTGCTTGTCGTCTACGTCGTCACTCTGCTCGCCAAATTCAGACACTACGGTGTTATCACTAAGGAGCATCTCTTCTCTCTTGAGCTTCCTTTGTCGGCCTCGACATCATCGTCTGCCGACGCCGTTCTTTCTCAGTCTCTCGTATCCGACGGTTATTCGGCGCCGCAGTACTTACCCCTCGAGCACGCTGAATCTGGTTACGCTATGAACGTCATGCTTGTCAACACTCCCAACTACCATTATGAGGTTTTCGTTCCCATTATTGAGGCTTTCAAGCTCATTGATGACGCCAACATTACCCTGGTCTCGACCGAGGAAGGAATGTCTAAATGGGGTCTTCGCAACGCCGTCGAGCACGAGGTATGTTTTCTACTACTTTTCTTTTTTTTCTGATTTTATTTAATTCATACTGATGCTTATTTCCTTCTAGCGTGGAACCCTTCCCGTCATCGATGCGAAGAAGACTCCTCTCGATACCATTGGAGTCACTCCTGACTTCATCTTCCTGACCACCTGCCCTGAAGACATGCGCGCTATTGGCAAGACCGCATTGACTGCACTCCTTTCCCAGGGCGCTCACGTTGTCTGCATTGTTCACGAGGCTCATCTTTGGGATTTCCACCACGTCGACCAATACGCCAATGAGATTTCTTACATGCGCCCCTGGATTCGCCGCGACCAATGGCACTTCGCCACTCTTTCTCGCCACGTTCACACTTTCGTTCGTTCCAACTTCCCACGCTTCCTCGACATTGAGGGTCGTGATTACCGTCCTTTGTTGTTCCATCCCGTCTTCAACTTCCATATTCCTACCAACTACGACTTCCTTTCCAACGAGCCTTTCGCTATCATTCCCGGCAAATTCGAGACCGAGCGCAGAAACTACGACAAGATCTTCACCGAGTATGGCCATCTTGACTGCGATATCAACCTTCGTCTTCTTGGATCGGGTCCTATCCCTCGCATTGCTGAAGACATGAATCCCAAGATTGGATTTATTACCAATCTCAACTTCTTCGAGTACTTTGAGGAGCTGTCTAAAGGTGTGGCTATCATTCCTACTCTTGGCAACGAGCACTATTTGAAGTCGCAAGCTTCTTCTACTGTTGCTACTTCTATCATCGCCGGTACTCCCTTGATTGCCAGCCAGGCTTTCCTCAACGCTCACTCTCAGATTCCTCTCGATGCCGTCTGGGTTCAGGGCGATGACGAGACCGAGCTGCAGGTTTTGCAACGCGTCGGTCATCTCGATGCTACTGAATGGCAGGTCAAGAAGGACAATGTTGTCAAGCTCCGCAATTCGATGATGGCTGAGAACGTCCAGCGCGCTGCTCGTCTCCTCAACATCATTGGTGAGGCCAAGTATGGAAAGTCGACCTCAAAGCATCATGTCACTGTTTCTAAGGACAGCGAAGACAAGAGTGTTCCTTTCCTCAACAACTAGATTTGAATTAGAAGATACATAAAGTTGGATTGTTTTTTTATATATCCCCATATAATACGGTGTTTTTTGATGGTTTTTTTTTAGAATTTTTGGGTTTTTTTTGTATTAAGGGAGTTTAGAGATTGGGTTATACTGAAGCTCGATCAAAAGCAGTGTACGATATAGATTGATAATTGCTATGAATAAAATATTTCGCATATACTCTTCTGTTCACAGTAAATTTGCTTTTAAAGAAGAAAGGATCTACATTGAAGTAGAAGAATATCTACATTAGCCATTAATTACTTTTTTTATTTGGTCGTTTCTTGAAATGTCCAGACAGTGTGTTTGCCAGCTGTTGAGACGCAATGCAATGTAATGCGCACGCTTGTTTATATTCGCGAGAAGATAGATTGGACGAGACACAAGAAAAGAGAGTAGACAGTACACCGCAGAGACAAGACAAAGCGAAACGAAAACCAGGATAGGTCCGATTAGAAAAAGAAACGGTAAACGAATGATAAAAGGAAGTCCATTTTTGGATATAAAAAACGATGCATTGATCATTATTGAAGAACAGGAAACTGCGTATTTTTTTCCGCAAAGTGTTTATACGTGTGTGTGTGTTTTCAGTGTATTATAGCGCTGACAGAGAACACAGTGATCAAATTGAACAGGGCGCCAAAGTTAAGTAACCGGCAGTGAAAAAGACACCACTTGAAGAGATCATTAGAATTAGAATGACGTTGGTTTAGTTCCTACTTTGCGATGAGTGTTTGTATTGAGAGTTCTGGGGTTTTTGTAAGTTTGGGACTTTTGTATTTACATCATGCCGCCTATAAATATATAATCAATCACATTAAGGATAGCGCACTTATTTGTCGCACCGCATCCGCAGCGGGCAAAGTCAGCCGTCGATTATTCGCAGTAGCAGCAGCAGCAGCTAACAACAAGCTGCATCAGTCTGCTTTTGCGCGGTGGTGGGTGTTCAACAGGCGATAAGAAAGGATTGTTCTGTAAGTGGACTGTGACTTGTCTGTGTTGGGGCTGTCCGGGCGCAAAAATTGTCGGGCACGAGTATGGCGTATTGCCTGTTTGGGAAGACAATACACACCTTTTCTAGGCAGTCGGAGGCAACCACGAGGAACAATAGTAGTTGCCGGTAACCGGGGACAATGAGTCTGCTCTGCATATATAGGATAAAGTGCAATAAGAAATACAAACACTGCATTTGGGCTCTGAAGGGTCTACTTAATCAGTTTATCTGGCTCTGTCAGGACAAAAGATAGCACGGTATGAGACTGATGTATGCACACAACAACTTCAAGACAGATAAATTATCCGATCTGGCACAGTCGAGAATCAAATTAATTCAGGTTAGAGCAATTAACGCGGCGCTCAGTGGCACTCTCAGGAGAATGAAAGTAGAAGGTTACACGCATATGCGTGTTATTTCGACTGTGAGACCTTTCAAATATACTCCATTAGCGAACCAAAATATATTAGGTACGCACACGTGTATCTTGTCAATTTTAAACCGAGCACTGAGGCATAAATAGCACTCTGGAATGAACTACGCACTCTGCTATTTCTAAGCGTATTTAGCCGACTGCAAAAGCTGCTCAGTACCTGAACCCAGTTAACTGAGACTAATGTACCCGAGAAAGTCTGATCTATTGCTATACTATTACAGCCTCACAAATGCAATTGAAATAAAGGTACAATTCTCCTTTTCCTACCTCTAAAATACCTTGGCTTTGCGTCTTCTAGCATTCTTCCTCTCATTTTTTTTCCAATTCGGGTTAACTCACCATGTGTTCTCGCGTCGGTGGGCTTGTTTTAGCAAACTAACAGCCGCATCAACATTTGAACTCCTGCCTCATACTAATAACAGCTTCAAGACTTCATCAATTTATATTACACCCTTTCTTTTTCTTCGATTGACCTATCTAGTCAACTCAACACGAATAAAACATATCCTAAACAGGTCATGACTGCCTTAAAGCAGCAGCTGCTCATGCTATGACATGTCTCTCAACTCGTACGATATCGTCTGCTTTTGAACAAGTCTGTGTTTCGCTTCTTCATTTATTTTGTAAACTAAAAGAGTACAATTGCAAATATCATCTCAGTGCATCGACATCCTTTCAGTAGCTACTTGTTCAGAGTCTCGAATCAGGAGGTTCTCGATCGAGCTGTCATACTGATAATCCATCACATTTGGAATCATTCATATCGATATTTATTTGATAACAAATCAATTGATCATTCTACTTCTCAATAATTTCTAATAATAATATTAAATATTCTATAACAGCAATACCAGCACAAATGCCATACCCGAATCCAGCTGTACAAGCACACAACCATCGGCATCAAGAGCTTGTCGCAGATCCAAAAGCACCCTAAATATACAAAAAAATTCAAATTCAAAAGCCAGAACCAGCCATCCGTTCTCGCTTCATGAACCTAGGAACAAGTCTTCATACACTTCATGTACTTCATGAGACCCCTAATATATATATATATATATATATATTACAATTTGAAGAAGATATATAACACCGCTTCATTTGACATCCTCAATTCAAGTCTCGCATCCGGCATGGCCCACTTTCACATACCCACTTTCATTTGTACGTTCGTATGGCTAGCCTCTGGAGGCTAATAGGATTCGGCCAAACGCGGAGTTTTCCGCTAATATATCCTCTCTCTCTCTCTCTCAATTTGAAAATCTGTGCGTACACTCATGTCCGAAACAAGAAAGAACCTGAACTGGTCGTTTGCGTACGTACATTCGTCGGACATACAACACATTTTCTCTGAGACCACTATATTCGAAATCAGTACACACTCCCTGATACTACTATATTTGAAATTAGTACTCTTCTTATATACGAGTACCTCACGCAAACAATACATACCTCGTTTGAGCTTTCTGCATTAAATGATCACCTCATTCTTTGATATCGGATCCAGCCGTATTTCTTTGCCGTTTTAACCATGTAACGGTGCAAAATATGATATCAGAGAAGTGAATGCAGACTAGACTAAATCCATATAACTGCTGAATTTATACATTCGCTGGACAGATAGTGCGTCTTGTGGAGGTTGTTGTTGTTGTTGTTGTTGTTGTTGTTGTTGTTGGGGGAGAAGTCCGTTCATTGCCGCCATATTCATTTCAAGTTGCTGCTGCTGTGATAAGTCAAGCGGCATACTAGCATACTGATGCTGTGGAATTCCATTCATCTGCTGTTGCTGTTGCTGCGGTGGTGGTGGTTGTTGCATGCCGACGGTAGAGTCAATATCAGAAGCAAATATCTCATTAATCAAACGTGCGTCATAAGATTCAAACTCCCGGCGCGCAGCAAACATCATCTTAACCTCCTGATCGTCTAATTCATCTGTCATAGCCCCATTATTATTTCTTCCTGATGTAGAGGATGAGGGAGTTGGCGCGCCTGAAAATCTAGTATCAGCCGCTGCGGATCCTGTTGCGGATCCGGCTTGCATGTCGACGTAGCTTGCTGTTTCGGCTGACGGCTGGTATAAATATCGAGTAACTTGCTGCTGCTGTTGTGAGGGATCTGCAGAGTCGGGAAATATTCCAGTAAAACTGCTCACGTCGAATGGAAGATTCTGTAACATCTGTCCTACCCCTTCAGTATGCACATTCTGCGGTTGCTGCTGTTGCTGCTGTTGTTGTCGCTGTATCTCAAGTCGATTTATAATCGCCAAAATCTGATCAATCACATCCGCACACTGCGCTCCGATCGCCCACTGCCTTGCGCCATCCAACAAATGCACCTTCGCAGTCTCCAACAAAGTTATCACCGCAGCGGCAGATAATATCTGTACTTGATATTTCTCACTGAAGAAATAAGACCAGACTAACGTCATCGCCGCGGTGAAGATTCCGCGTAAGGCGACGAAGGTCGGCGGGCGTGCGTCAAATGATCGTAGCATATGTGAGTATAAATCGATTGTTGCTGAAGCGCTGTTTGCGCATACCGCGACCGCGGACGCCGAAGGTGCTGGAAATGCGGGGGATGGCCGGTATAGAAGCATTAACTGATCATGATGTTCGAGTTCGATGCGCATACGGGTACGCTCCGGCGCGATCGTGATTCGTGGCATGGTTGATTTCCAGTCGTCTAGAGCTTGATGAAGGTGTTCTAACACCGAGTCATTTGCGTTTACAGATGACGTAGATGCTGTGGTGGTCGAAGGTGAGGTCGACGATTGTGGGTCGTTAATAGCAAGCAAAATACGACCGGTAATCCGGCGCAACTTGACCATATGCAACGCAATCGAGATATCGGCAAATACAGGCTCCCCATTATTCCCCGTAAGTTCCGGATCCTGTCCTAAATCCAAAAACAAAGGAACATCAATGTCAGAGTCGCGCAGCATAAGCGGTCGCCCTAAGATCGACGAAAGAACTCGATCGAGAGAGTATAACACCCAAAAAACCCGTTTTCGAATCTCTTGATTGATCAAGTTCAGGTTATGCAGAGAAGACTGGCGATGCAGACCAAGCGCAAGCGCGATCCGGATCGCTGTACCGACACAAAGCCATGCTGATGCGCCTTCAGGGTCGTAAAGCGAGTAAACGCTGATGAGCATGAGTGCTCTCAGCGCTCGGATATTTTCGAGTCGAAGTGTGAATCGCAGATTTCGCATCGCTCTATAAAAGTATTCTCGTTGCTGCTCTCGTCTACCTAATGCAGCCGCGCCAATAGCGCAGACAAGAAAGAGAATCAGACGCCATGCTGGCAGTGTTCGGAGAGTTTCCATTACTGTGGGAGTATAAGAGTTTCGTAGATAGATCATGAATGTTGAAGTGTTGAGGATCGGATAAAACACTACTTCTTCGAGACCTGCCGTCGACAAGGTCAGACATTCCTCGTATGTCGGCCAAAATGTGTCGTCGAGAGAGTCTACTGACGGAGTTCTGCCATCTTCAGTCTTGATCTGAACAGTATCGCCAGTAGAGCCGGTTGCCGATAGGGATTCGTTAGTCTCCTGATCAGGCAGAGATTTGAAATAACTTTCCCGCATTTCTGCAGCATTCGATACAAACGGATGGTCGAATCCAATCTCTCTTAAGATAATATTAACACTACTCGCGACCGCCAAACTTGAAGAAGATCCAATAAACCGTGGTTCCGGAGGAGCATCAGCCATGACCGAGCTCTGCTCCGCGGCACTTCCTAGAGTGAGAAAACCTGTATGAACCGCAAGTTCGTCCATGGTTTCGGTGGGGTTTCGGAAGGCTTCGTAGTAGTAATGTGATGGGCCGACTCTATATTCTTCTCGCAGTCCGGGTGATCGCTGTTGCTGATCATGCGATATCGAGCGATCATCTTCAAGTTTCGAGACCTGCTGACTTTCAAAATGAAGTTGCGAGTTGGTTGGTACTTCTGTGATGTTAAGTTGTGGGAAATCATGTGAAATAGTCTGTTCCAGCCATGCTATGCGTTCTTCGAGAGCGGTAACGTAGCCTCGAGGGTAGAGCACTGCACCGGTGCGATTCGAGGCGTACTGGCAGCGCACCGAGGCTTTTATACATGCTGAGCACTCTGGGTATTTTCCGTCGCACTACACCCTTTTGTTAGCATATATAGAACAATACTTCAACAAAAATAAAGAAAAAAAATACTTTAGTGCGACGTCTGTGACACCGCTCGCATGCTTGAATCGTCCTCCGTCCGGCCGGGGACCTCGAGTTTGCAGTCTGCTGCTGATGTTGCTGCTGCACCGACTCCGTCGCGCCTGCTGTCGCCACAGCTGCTCCAGGTCCGCCACAAGTAGACGCTGCGCGGGAGGGACTTAACGATTTGATCGCAGAGGAGTTCGAGGCTGACGAGGCGGGTTGCTGCGATATGCGAAAGACGTGGATCTGGTCGCGTACGTCTGCGCTGAGTGACCGCGAGACCGCTGCCGGCGAGGACGACCTGAGTGCACCTGCGGCAAAAGTAGTTGTTCCCGAGGACGCGGATGCTGACGAGGAAGTTGTCACGGAGGAGGTTGTCGCGGAAGTCGAGGACACGGAGGAGTCTGCTGTCGAGGATTGCCCAGCAGTGCCAGGGGGCGTGGCCGAGGACGAGGACGGCGATCTGTTCCTGTTCATGCTCAAGCCGTAGTCCCTTCCTTATTCGAAATCTTTGTATTTACGACCCGCGCAGCTTCGCCAGAGAACCAAATACACGAACTTGGTGGTCTCACGAGCCAGGGTTATCTGTCCCAAGTTGTAAGCTCAGAGCCAAAATTGGAGCTTGGAATCCCAGATTGAAGTCTAATATGCCCACTTAGTCTGAAGAAGCCGCACGCCTATCAAGAAAAGTCCCAAAAGCCGCGCGATGACTCGGAGGACAGCTTAGCGTGGTCCATTGTTCTGTATTTGCTGCTATCTGGTGTTTACGAGTGTTACGTAGGATACAGTAGTGGTGAGAGCATGGAAAGAGGGTGAGAGTGTGTGGGAAGAGCCAGAGAGTACAGTGAAAGGCACTGAAAAACACATCAATACAGCTATCATATCGTATCTAGAACACCAATACCATAATACACATAATCCTACTCTACATCACAGCTAATCATTCCCCCACAAATCAAAATCAAAGTACGCCTTGGGCCACTCCAGCCACGGCTCCCAATCATGTCCCAGGATTTTGCAAATCATCCGCACGTCGTTCTTAACCCTTAGGTCCTGCCACCAGACTTTTGTGAAACTCATCACGGCGAGGTAATGCACGTAGATGGCAAGCGGGACTAGTTCGTGGTTTTTCAGCTTTTGAATAAATTCGTCTGAACATACAAACGGCCAGGTCATGATATAGCGGATGAGACCGGCGCCGAGTTCGACGAACTCGGTGTCGTTAAATGTGATTAGCTGCTCGAGAACCCGCACCGGCCGTTCACACATGTATGTTAGCTCGCGCTGGTTAAGCTCGGTTGCGCGTTTGTCAATCAAATTCGAGAGATAGAGCAATGATCGCTCGCCAACAGGCAGAAAATGAATATGCGGGTTCCAATGTAGCGACGTGTGCCCCTCATTCATATTATCAGACTCAATAACCACAGCTTTAATTCCAAGCAGTAAAGGTAGCCAACGATCAAGCGTGACTGCTCTGTTATTCGCGTATTCGCCAGTTTCAACATACGCAAACGCGTCAACTGATACAAGAGCGCCCGCAATAATTAGTGCTTCAAGCATCGTTGAGGTCTTTTCGCTCACTTCACTCACAATATTGTTACGGAAGGATTCGATCGCACGGTGACGGTAGTAAACAGCTACGTTCTCGTACGAGAGATCGTCGCGGAGGTACTGGAGATGTGTGGCAGATAGAGCGAGGATTGAGTACATCATAAAGTCAAATTCACAGGCCATGGCAGGCACTTCGTGTGTCCACATATACACTGAGCGCGGGTTAAAGTTGTTTGACAGAGACTTTGAAGTATTGAGAATATAGTTTGTCAGCAACGAGAGCTGCTGTGTCGCGATAGCCGTCCCAACTGGCTGTCCGAGGACGGTATGAGGCGAAGGGATGGCGGTGATTGTCGGCGCGTCCCCGTTCGCGTTCCGCGATCCGGATGAGTTCGTAGCGGTGTCGAACGACGACGGAGTCGAAAATGTTGTTGCTGACGACCGCGCCGAGAGTCCTGCGGCAAAGGAGGAGTTGGAGGAGACACCGGCGAGGAAGCGGGTCGCGAGGCCAGGGAGGACGCCGGGGACGGGGATTGAGACTGGCATCCGGGGAGGACGTTCGTATGACGAGCCTGATGACGAGCCTGTGAACGGCTGTTGTTGGTGTTGGTGTTGGTGTTGTTGTTGTTGTTGTTGTTGTTGTTGTTGTTGTTGTTGTTGTTGTTGTTGTTGTTGTTGTTGTTGTTGTTGTTGTTGGTGGTGTTGTTGAAGTTGCTGCTGTTGCTGCTGTTGCAGTTGCTGCTGCTGCTGCTGCTGCTGCTGCTGTGATTGTTGCTGTGGTTGTTGCTGTGGTTGCTGCTGTTGCGGAGTGTGCACTGGATGTGCCATGATTGGCGATGTCATAGGCGCATCCGCACCCGCAAACGAGCAGATCACGTTGTGCCGGACACAATTGCGACACTGCGGCCTGTTTTCATCGCACTTGATCTTCCTGCGCTTGCAAATCATGCATCCATTTCTGGATTTGAGATGCGACCTGCGCCCAATCGCTGCAGCCGCTAGTGAAGGCGAGTTGCTGGCTGAAGCCGGAGTCTGGTTGAGCAGATTCTCAATCGCTGCGCTGCTCAGTCCTGCGCTGCGTCTGCGCTCGTCCACAACAGCTGTCTTGTGCTCGTCCAGCTCGCCGTCGTCCTCGAGCTCTTCCTCGCTCGAAGTCTCGTTTCCAACCACCTCGGGTCCGTACTCGTTCTCGAGCATCCGCTGCCGCTTCACGCGTTTCTCATGCTCGCTGTCTGCGATCGTCATCCTCGGGGTCGCGCTCGCGTCTGAATTCACACCGCTGCCGCTGGAATTGCTGTTACTGCTACTGCTGCTGTTGCTGCTGCTGCTCGCGCTCGCAGCGAGCGCGGTCGGATTCGGGACTGGCACAACCGGCGCACGCGTGTCTGACAGTATCGATGTCAAATTCGTCGCTGCTGCTGTTGCTGCTACTGCTGTGCCGTTGTTTCTGCTGATATTCGCTCCGCTGATGTTCGCAGCGCCCGCAAAGCCGTCGTCGGTCGGCGGTGTAGTTCGCATCTGAGGTCGCCTTTGCTGTGTCTTTTGTTCAATAGGCGCGGTGCTGATGGCGCAGCTATCGCGATCCCGAGTTGAATCCCGAGCGAAGCCGGATACGAGTGATGACTCAATGATGAGTAATATAATTAATTACTTTGAGCGCAGCAGACATGATTAGAATGGTATAACGAGTAGTTTGAGCATTATTCTGCAAAGATAGTATTTTCTGCATAGTAAAAAACTGCATGTAATCACCAACAAAGGCGGTTGTGGGATGCTTGTTCTATAATCTCGAATATTACCAAATCAGGCAGTACAGTCCGGTCCTCCTCAATTCTGTGTATTCACCATCTTTAAGGCCAATTCTTTCTTAATACAAATTCACAAAATACAATGAATCTTTCATATTGCACTCTTTTTCGCACAAAAGACAACTAATCCGAACTTCGGATGCTTCTCGTATCGCAATCAGCCAGTGTCAGCATTCGCATTCGCATTGGCAGCCACGAGCACAAACCAGCGACTCAGCAGCGATGATCAAAACACAGCTTGTATTACTCAGATTGTTTGATCTGCTTATTGTTTGTTGTATTTTGTATTTTGTACTTTGTTAATTGATTGTGAATATAAGTGCGGCTATTCTATTTAACATATCCGGTTTCTATAATTCAATTTCTGATGATAATCACTCAAGCTGATCAGGCTGATCTAAGACAGCTCAACAGCCTCCAACAGCCTCGCTCTCTCCTCCTTATTCACCGGCGTAACAGGCTCACCAGTCTCCAAAAACTGCCTGATATTATCCAGCACCAGCTTCTCGCCGCGTCTGATCGTACCTACCGAGAATCCTCCATAGTGCGGTTGAATGGTGATCTTGTCGCTTGTGCGAAAGTACTCATCGATATCAGGCTCGGAGTGGAAAACATCCAAACCCGCACGACAGATCTTGCCGGAATCGAGCGCGCGTTTGAGTGCTGGTTCGTCGATGATCTCGCCGCGGGCGGTGTTGACGATATAGCTGCCGTCTTTCATCAGATTGAATTCGCGGTCTGAGATCAAGTTTCTGGTCTCGGGCGTGAGTGGACAGTTGATTGAGAGCACGTCGCAGCGACGCAGCAGCTCGTCCAGCGTGTCTACGTACTCCGCTTCGAGCTGTGCTTCAAGCTGTGTATCCAGACGCCGTCGGTTAAAGTATATGATTTCCATATCAAAGACGCGCAGCTTGCGAGCTACGTCGCGACCAATCTCGCCCATGCCTACGATTCCCAGCACTTTTCCCTGCGGATCGTCGAACAGCGGCAACCCGTCGCGCCAATGGCCACTGCGCACCGCTTTCTCAGCTAGAGAAGTGCCTCTGAGCGCAGCCAGCACCAAAAACACGTGAAGGTCAGCGGTGCCGACAGTGGGCGTGCCGGGCGTGTTGGTGTACCAGGCCCCGTTCGCAGTCAGCCATTCGACGTCGACGGCGTCGTATCCTGCGCCGCCGCCAGCAAACATCGGACACGGCATCACCGGCGCGAGCAGGTCGCTGTCAAACGGTTTGTAGTGCGTCCATCCAAAGAGCCAGAAGCAGGCGTCGTAGGCCGCGGGTCGTTTGGCGCAGATGGACTCAATAGCGGCTTTTGTTGCTGCGCGGTTGGTTGGGATCACGTAGTCGATATGGTACGCGGCCTCGAGCATCGCGAGCTCATTCAGAGCGAACCGCGGTTTGCCAATTGCAAGGATACGTCTGCGAGCCATTGTTTACGAAATAGAGCGGTCTTCTAGGCGTAGCTGTTGTTAGGAAGAGATGAAGAGACGATGAAGACAGGAGTGCGAGTGCGCCGTCGAGCCTGACTTTGCATTACTTTTCCGAGTCATCGCGCTGTTTCCGGGATTCAGCACTTTCAGCACTTCCCAGCACTTCTCAACAACAACTAAAACCCTACAGTGATCTGTTATTGAACAGTATATAATAGCAGCAGAATGTCTGTTAAATCCCTGTGCTCTGCATTCTGTGCTTGTTCTCTGTCTGTTCTGGAACAACAATCTCAAGTGCTCATCTCCCGCAGATCATTATATAATAACTTACACACCTGCCGCTTTCGAACCCTGCTTCCGCCATCTCGGCCCGTGCCGCCGCCGACGATCATGATTCTCCTCGACAGAACTCGGCCGGATCGTGACTCTGCCCACGAGTTCCCCTTCACGAACTCCAAGCAGCGGCAGCAGCACCAGCCATGAGCGGCCGCGACGCAGCAGCCTATCCTGGAGCGGCTGGCTCGGGGGTTAACCGCCAACAGCAGTATCTTCGCCAGCTCTATCCGCAGCAGTATCAGCGGCACTCGCCCGCCCCGCTACCCTTCACGCCTCTGCCGGTGCCTGCAAATGTATTCTATACCCCTGTTTATTGTGTTGTTTGTGTGGAGAGGGTTTTATTGTCATCTGCAGCTACTAATCTTGTATAGTCAATGTATACTCTACCCCCGATAACGGCATACATGCCCTCTCCTACTGCTCCTCCGCCACTGTTGCCTCCACCAATGGTTCACCTGCCACAACATCCGCACTCACACTCGCAACCACCACCACCGCAGCAGCAGCAGCAGCCACTGCCGCAGCAGCCATTATCACAGCAACAACTACCACAACAACCACAGCCCTTTTCAGAGATATTGCCGTCTTCGCCGCAGCAGCCTCCTCCGCAGACATCGATACCGACACCAACATCGCTCTCGTCACCCATGACTGCCGGGACACCCTCGACTTCAGGTGCTAGTGCGTCTCATGTTCCCACGCCTACATCTCCAGCTCAGCTACCGCAACAACAGCAGGACCAACCGTCAGACCCCTCCCAATCAAAAGAGAGTCCTGACCAAGCGCAGAATCAGCGACGCGGAGAGAGAGGTAAAGCTGGGAGTAACGGCAACAACACAGCGAAGAAGCGGTCACATTTTAAATCACGAAATGGCTGTTTTGTCTGTAAACGACGAAAAATCAAGGTTGGTTTTTGCCCGCTCCTTTTTATTGTAGTAGATGCTAACTTGACGGGGCATAGTGCGACGAAGGTAGACCTCGATGTCGAAACTGCGTAAAACATGGCGCGACCTGCGAATACGCCCCCGAACGCGACCGGTCAGCATCACCCACCTCAACCTTCACAGCCGAATCACTTCTCACAGCTGCTATTCCAAGCCCGTTGACAGATTTTGTTGATGGGGATTCCGGCACGACGATTCAAGCGCAGGCGGAGTTGAATATGCAGCATATGTCGTTACTTGTGTATTTCTTTGTGAGCGTTTTACCTGCTCTTACACGACTGCAAAACTCGCGAAATAGGGATATGTGGGTGAAAGAAGCTCCTGTATCTGCCTGCCGATACCCGTTTTTGATGTACGCCAACCTTGCGATTGCATGTGCGCATATCATCGTCACTGCGACTGCACCGCCAGCTGATCCCACGAGTGAGACAGACGCGCAGAGAACGAGACGGAGAGGATTGCGGACGCATTATGAGGCGCTGTGTATATACTATCGGCAGCGTGCGTTTGAGCTTTTTAGAACTGCGCTGGCGGGAAATACCAAGGATGTCGAGTTACTCCGCGCTGCTCTTTTTTCCTCAGTTTTACTGTCGATCGACGGGTTTGCTTTTCCCGAAGGAACAGGTGCATTGCTTGATCTGGAAGAAGAGGAAGAGCTTGCTGTACGGAAGAATGACCGTGAATTGACATACTCGTTGAGGAAGCGGCGACAAGAGCAGCAACAGCAAAGGCAACAAATCACATCGATTGATATATGGATTCCACTGCATCTTGGTATTGGTGCTTTTCTACGTGAGTTTGAGTCAATTGGAATGACACTTGGTGATATCCACGAGTCTTGGATTTTAAATTGGGATATCCTGCCGCTTAATAAACCGTACTTTAAGTATTTATCTGACCACATTCTGCACACCTGCGGTGCCGCCACTCTTGAGATTTGCCAGCAACCGATCATTGTTCTCGAGCGGATTCTGACATTACAGACAACAGCTACCGCCGCGAGTGCCTCTGCTACTTCAGAAAACTGGATTGTGTCTACCACCGGTGGTTCAATTGGACGCTATCTACTTGCCTGGCCGTTTGTCTGTACGGCCGAGTTCCTACATCGACTTCGCGAACACGAAATCCCAATGATGATAATATACTTGCATTACCTCTCTATGATGCGACACAGTCTCTGTCCGTTAAATTGGTGGGCCGTGGTCACAACGCGGCGTGATATCATGGCTATCATCGCGACATTACCAGGAATGTTTGAGGAAGATGCTCGGGAACGGTGGAGTGGCTGGTTAGAGTGGCCTATGGCTAATTTGGATTTTGATTTGCTTGCGGATTTGTAGTGGTTTGTATTTTTAGTGTTAGTATTATGACTTTTTAATATCATGTTTGGAGGATTATAGAATATACTAAAATTACCTTCAGTACATATTTTCAGACAGATATATAGACTTGTTATTATGTCTTGAGACAGTGAGTAGCCGATTGCAGTCTTGGAATCATTATTCAATTTCATATTTGTAATTGTCAGCCTATCTCTTAGTCATTCATTACTAATATAACCCTACAAAATGCATTTAGGGCAAATAGCAGTCACGCGCCACTCTCACTTTGCGCGCTGCAAAATAAGGTTTAGCGGACAGAGAGAGTGGCAGGCGGCTTTGAAGATTCGTTGATGTAGGGATCTTGAACGCATTTGCTTTAGTTGTCCGATTAACGCGCTTCACAACAATGGGTATGCTTGATAGACTCTTGATATTATTGATATAATGTTATATATTTGAATATAGGAAGAAGAGAATCTAATATTTTGCTGTTTAGTTAACATTCCCAAGACTCGACGAACATACTGCAAGGGCAAGGAGTGCCACAAGCACACCCAGCACAAGGTCACCCAGTACAAGGTACGATTAGTTTAGAAGCAAGAATTCAGATAATGCAGATGAAGAGATATCAGAACAGAATTAACAATGTGAATAGGCTGGTAAGGCTTCGCTATATGCCCAGGGAAAGCGTCGTTACGATCGTAAGCAGAGAGGTTATGGTGGTCAGACCAAGCAGGTTTTCCACAAGAAGGTGCGTTATCCTCTATTTTTTTTTGTTCGATCAGCATATTCTAATAAGATCTCTTTCGTCGTGCAGGCTAAGACTACCAAGAAGGTCGTCCTCCGTCTCGAGTGCACTGTCTGCAAGACCAAGGCCCAGCTCCCATTGAAGCGATGCAAGCACTTCGAGCTTGGTGGTGACAAGAAGCAGAAGGGACAGGCTCTCCAGTTCTAAATGCTTTCGTTTATACATCTCTTTGCTCGTTGTTTTTCTAGCTACAGGACATTTTACTTTGGGATCGATTGTTGAACAAATAGTGTACAGATAGTAAAAAAATATGAATGAATTTGGAATCGACATCTCCTTACTTTTTTAGTTCCTGAAGTGGCTGCATTGCTACTGTCTGCTGCAATTTGCTCTGCAAGTGGATATAAATAGGGGATAGTATATTACAATGAAAGAACTAATAGATACCATAAACAAAGAAAAACCAACACCGAAGCCAAACACCTAAGCCCATCAAACAAGAAATGATCCAGCATAAATCATACATATAAACAATCCTAGGCAACACCTCCGAAGCTCTTAAATGCTCCTAATATTCCCGCTTGATATCTCTTTGTAGCAGATGTTTGAATATCCGCACCTAAATGCCTATAGACCTGTCCTTAATATATCTCGTGTAGATATCCGAATACCAAATGCACCTAGCGCATCTCTCTTCTCACTAAATCATAGTGATATTGCTATTGAGACATAGTCGACTCTGCGAATTGCTCTAAGCTCGGCGCGTCATTGTTAATCTCGCAAATAAGAGACGCAGCAGAGGCAGACGCAGCGGCAATATCCTCTGCTATCGAAATTATCTCGTTGTGATTCACATCACCGTCCTCATCCTCATCCTCATCCTCGTCTTCGTCTTCGTCGTAGTCAGCAAAACCGCCAGGTTGTGTGCTCATCGAGATTATCGAGCCGTAGTTTCCTACTGTCGAGGTAGTTTCCGGGGACTGTGGCGTAGGACTACGATCTCGGTCGCCGAGGCCGTCGGCTGTACGTAAGAGGTATCGGGCTGTAAAGTCTTCTGCTGTCGGATCAGCTCTGGAGTCAGTGTGACTACCAGATGCGGCAGAGACAGCAGTCGAGATAGCTACGGAGGAAGCGGAAGACGAAGTGAGATGGTCCGGGTCGGTTGAGAATGTAGGCGAGTCTATACGAACTTCCTGCAAATGTCTGAAAATGCTTGAAAATCGCAAAGGAGAAGGCCATCCTTGCTGCCCCTGCTGCAGTTCTTGCAGTGAGACAGATCGTTGTTGTCCGTGTGAGGTCGAAGAGTCGGGGAATATAGGCTGTCGTATAGGCACATGCGGTTCTTCATGTATATCGTCATGTGTTGCTTCCTCGTCGGTCCCGTTAAACGTATTCTCTTGCTGCACGCGAAGATACCGATTTCGTTGACGACGCAAGTGCTGTCGTCGCAAATTCTCACTCTGCTGTGAAAGGAGCGGTGAAAGCATCTGAAACGGCGACAAAAAAGACAATGATTGCGGAGGATGCGAGAACGAGTCTGATGGAGCCGAACTTGGCGGATCTGAAGAAACAGGGGTTTGTGTATCTGGAGTGGGAGATGATGGACGCGCGATGTAGGGTTGTAAATGTAGTCTGCGGCGACGGTGGCGTTGGAGAGCAGAGTCACGGATCGAGACGGAGCCAGTTGAGATACAGGCTGTGGGAACTGCGGAGAACTCTGGAGGAACAAGGGAATTTCGAGCAGATGCGTATCGGCTGTGGAATAGAGAGATGAAAGGTTCTTGAGCAGTCTGGCTTGGCTGATCTCGTTGATCTTGCTGAACTTGCAATTCATGGCTTACAGAAGCAAATTCAGTAGACTCAGGAGCAAGGTGTCTGTCGGTATCAAGGTCAGGCGCACGACTAGGCGGTGAGAGACGTCTGAGCCGAATTCTAGGAAGATGAGTACTCTGTTCGTAGCTAGTTCTCGGTGAAGGCTCGTTAACGACAGTAAAATCATCAGCAGCAGCGGCGCTGCCAGTACCGGCGACCGTGCTGATAGAGTATCGAGAAGCGGCAGTGTCTGGAGAGTAGCGATGGCGGTAGTTCAGTCGTGGACCGAGGCGTTCCATGGCCGAGCTGATATCGAAGCTGCCGTGTCCAAACAGCTCTTCGCGTGGTGATTCTTCATGAAGTATGTCTGCTTGCAGAAGCTCGTCAGCGGGACGATACAAGGGCTGTCTGCGCCGAGCCGTGGCATCACGACGCGGTTCAGCTTCGTCGCCGTCGGACGCCGACGACGGAGACGAGTAAAAGTCGCGCGAGTCGGTATCTCTGCCCGCAATCGGCCGCAAGTCGCCCCAAGATCTGACATCATTCACGCTGCTATAAGTATCCGGTGCAAGATAAAAACCAGGCTGCTGCTGCTCGCGATGCCAGTGTTCCAGCGAGCGAATGTCACGGTTGCGGTGGACGCGCGAGCGCGAGTCGTGTCGCGCTTTGAGCGGGCGACGACCCGGCAACGGCGACGGCGATGGCGAGCGCCAGAGCGGACGACCCATTGCTGTTTGTGCGTTTGTGTGAGGGAAGAGTGCAGGTGGTGAGGAAGGCGGAGATGGTATTGGGAACAAGAAGTAGAAACCGCACAGGTGAGGAGGACAGAAGTAAGCAGGAAAGTATTGAGGGTGTTGAGTTGCTAATATAAGCTATTACTAATAATCCTAAATAGGCAATGTCTATAATAGGCACGAGTTAGACAGTCCGATCAAGGGGGCTGATGGAAGGCGCTGCAGGCGGACCCTGACAGTCAGCGATCACGTGAAGAGTATCCCTGCACACTTAAATAGACGTAGTTATTAGACATATAAATAAATATAGATACATATGACCATGCTAACAACTTATCCTAATATTCTGCTAATCTCTAACAATTACACTAATAACATTACAAGTTAATAGTATACTACTACAAATCTAATACGCGCAGTACACGCGTAACAAATAACGTTCAGGGTAAGGGATATACCTCAGTCTCCTTTCCTCGTTCGAATCAACACCTCCCACGCTCTGCCCTCTTCACCACTTCACCACTTCTTCCTCCTCAAAACAGCCCCAGCCAGCTTGATCCGCTTCTCTGTCCCATGCTTGCCGCAGTATCATCTTTCTTTGCGTCCTTCTCGTCCGCTGACAAGCCAGCACGGCTTGTCCCGACGCCCAGCAGCGTCGCCCTCGACGCAAACCCCTACGGCACCCAAACCAGACCCGTCTACGAGCCAGGCATGCGCTCCGTCTCCACTGCCTCTCTGCCCTCGGCCACGTCTTCTCACCACACAATTCAGCTTCAGGACTTTTCCGACGGCGCTCCGCCAGCGCCGCCCGTCGCGCTTTCCTGGGCCCGCATCACGCGATGGGCTGAGAAAAACTACCCAGAGCTCGCAGACAACATCGGCGAGCCCGCGCTCGAGTACGACCTCGCTGCCCTCGAGCGCACAACAGACTGCTCATTGCCGGTAGATGTGCGCGCGTACTTCCTTGAGCACGACGGCCAGCAGGAAGGCGGCAAGCCTTGCGGTCTCGTCTACGGCAACGCGCTTGTCGATTCAGACGAAGTGGTAACCATCTGGGAGCAGTGGCGCACTATTGCGTCCACCCTCGAGCAGGACCGCACAAACACCGGCATCATCAACTCTGCTGCTCCTGCAGACGACGGTGATATTGCTGGCCCGTCGTCGCGTGAGCCGCGGCCGCGGGCGCAGCACCCGTCACCCCGACGCGCGGGCGCATACGACTTCACTGCCCATCAGACCTCCGTCCCGCACCGCGCCATTCAACCTGTCTTTGCCTGCACCAGCTGGATGCCTCTTGTCAAAGACTTTTGCGGTAACTACATTGCTGTCGACCTTGCTCCCGGCCCAGCCGGCCACTGGGGCCAGGTAATCCTCTACGGACGCGAGTATGACCGCAAGTACGTCATTGCGCGCTCGTGGGGTCACTTCCTCGCCATGCTTGCCGACGACTTTGAAGAGGGCCGTTGGTCTGTTGACGAGGAGTCCGAGGAGATGTGGTATGTCTCTAATGGTCGCATGCAGGCCTACTTTGATGTCCTCAAGCGTCGCGTCGAACGCGCTGTAGCCTATGCCCAGCGCAAGCAGCAAAAACAACCTCAGAGCATACACCCAGCATCATCACCAATGGGCAAGAGCCTAAGCGCAGAGTCATATTCCAGCAATTCGAGACGACCAAGAGCCGCTCCACTCAGTCTGCATCCTTCCTCTGCCGGCGACAGAGTCCCCGGCCTTACCTCTTCCTCCGAAGCAAACCTTCTCGCTGATCCCGCTACTCAGCCCGCTTCACCTGGCGTTGTATCTGCGCGTCTGCCACGGATACCTAAGCGTGCTGCCGTTTCCCTCGACGACAAGACATTGGCTGAGGACTCGGAGGCGTCAACTAGCTCGACCCTCGAGACTAGCGACACCGCTGTCACTGTCCCGGCCAGGCCTGAAGACGAGGAGGATATCATCACTCCAACTACTGAAACCAAAGAGCCTCTTGATCTGCCTGAAACAAAGAAACCTCTTGATTTGCCAAGCGAGCTTGCTGCTGCTCCCAGTGAACCAACTCTTTCACAATCAAGCGAGCAGTCTGAGAGCACAGAATCTAATTAGACATCAGTAGACTTTTTTTTTTGCTTTTTCATTGTTTTCGGGTTTCGTTACTTGTTTATATATAATGATTTTCGTCTTTTCTATTTGTATGTTAGGTACCTGTGCTTTTGTCGTTTTTTGATTTCCGTGCATCGTGTTACAATGTTCTCGTATGGTATGATGGGTGTTTAAAAATGCTTTTTATAATTTATTTATATCTCTGTAACCACATAATCCCCACAACATGCTCTCAGATACATCATCGCCACAGAAGAGTTCTGTAGTTCCATCTCCAAGGGGGAGATAGTGGTCTGACGCCATTATACAATCTAGGAAAAACGTCCTCAAAGAAGAAATACACGTGTCCGACGGCTATTCCTAGTAAATCACCCTTTGGCAGCGCGTTGTTGAGCACGAGTGAGAATCCGAAGAGGACCCATGGTAGATACGGAGCTGAGAAGACAAATAAACCTAGGAAAGACAGACGGACAGCTGGGTTCCTGCGGGACCAGATATAAACTAAACTGAAACTGAGAGGTGATCCGAGAAAGAGGAGGGACGCGAACGGTGAGAGAAGGAGGAGGGAAGAAGCGGAGTAAAATAGTAGCCATAAGAAATCAAGAGTATTGTTTCTGAAAAATGTGTCTTCTAGCATGCGCGAATAGCGCGACATGAAGAAGATATGGAACACGAAGTCAAGTGAAAGCGGTCCAAAATATAAAAAGGTCGTAATAAACCGCCAATACTATCAACCACACAGTCAGCACCAACTAACTCACTCACTCACTCATCTCTCACTCGCATCAAAAAAAAGAAATACACACCTGCTGCTTTCCAACCGCAGTATGAAACGAAAAAAACAACTGATACGGCGACAAAACCTCACACTGCACCAACGCCGATGTCAAAACCGATAACGTAGTCCAATATCTTGTGACTGGCGGTACTTCAAAAAACCACGTCTCCAGCGGAATCACGTTATCCATCTTTTTCTCTTATATTCTGTTCTGTTTCTGTGTCTGTGTCTGTAGTAATGAATCTGCTCAAAAAGACTCTCAACTCTATCTCTGCGTATACTCTGCTCTCAAGTAGATATGTGTATATGGATCTTGATCTAAGTATCGCCTAATCGACACATGATCTCTCCACTACTTCACCCAAAAATAATCAATATCTCCTCTTCAAAAATATCTCAACTCAAATATCCTCACTTCACAAACTTCTCAATTCAAAGCCTGAGCAATACTAAATCAATGAGCGCGTCTGGGTCCGTTATCGGGATCTCTTTGGAAGACGTGGACTTTAAAAACACTGTGCGGCGGGCGTCGTCTCAACTTGAACTCTATTGTCTTGTCTCTCTTGCTACTATACAATATGTATTTATAATGCAGTTCTTGTATAAACATTGATTGAATTACTAAGAAAAGAAAGAACAATAATCCAGTATCATTCACCTCAAATTACATAACAAAAAACAACGACAGAAAAAGTACACCTCTACAATTAACAAAGCTATCCGTACAAACAAACAAAAATCAAATATCCCCACTTCACGAGCGCAATCCCAAGATTACATATTCACGATCTCTATAAGAGACTTATCTTCACTAAAGCAAAACTGAAATTCACATTACGCAACAGCATTGATCAACCGCCGCTCAGATTCGTCCTGATGGTTCTCATCGTTCATAGTACCCAACCATCTTCTCGCCAAGAAGAACGCGACAATAACAATCAACGCGATAACTCCGACGATTCCAAAGAACCACGCAAGCGTATTCTCGTCGTCTTCACCAGGAACTCGCACGTTCATTCCAAACAAACCTGTAATCAAGTTAAGCGGAACGAGAATGGTACCGAGTAAAGTGACTTTAGAAAGCATATTTGTAACCCGGTTGTTAGCGTGGAAGGACTCAACTTGGAGCTGCGCCAGGTAATTCGCATGCGACCGTGACAAAATCTTCTCATAAGCTGAGAGATTCTGGTACATAGTCACAATATGATCTTGAATATCGCCCAAGTAAAGTCCAATTTCGCCCTTGGGCGCAACATCCCACTGCTCGTTGCAGCGCTTGGCAAACATCTTGATGACATCTGCTTTACCCGACAAAAGTCGCATAAGTGTCATGACCATCTTACGCGCATCACCAATCCGCTTGAGCATGATTCCAAAATCAGACTCGCGAGCAACAAATACAGAGTCTTCGATTCCATCTGCTTCCTTCTCAATCTCATGAATTACTGGCGCAAAACCGTCAGTAATGTCATCAATCAATGCATAACAAATCCAATCAGCAGACACAGTAACATAGTCTCGGAGCTGTCGAATTCGGCGTCGCACGTTTGCAGTGTGGTCAAAAGGAGAGAAATGGAATGAAAGAATTCCATCACGGAAAACAATCATATACATATTCAAAGGTTCCATGAACTCCTCACTGTGCTTCTCGTGCTCAAATGTACGGAAACAAACAAAATAGTACGACTTGAAAAGTTCAACCTTCTCGCGCGTCTCTTGTACTCGAATATCTTCAGTCGTCAACGGATGGATTCCAAATGTCTTGGCTAGCATCTTCATCTCTGCATCAGTAGGGTCAAGACAATCCAACCACCAAGTACCATTGCGACGATCAAACAAATTCGCAAAGGTCTGATCGGGTGCAGTTAAAAGACAAATCTCAGGCGCGTGGATTGTCTCCTCTGACTCTGAGCAAAACAAGCTGAACCGATCATCGGCGTCCGCAAGCCGAGCAACAACATCAGGAGGAAGCGTGCGACTTTTCAACATCTCCACATGCGCATCCACGCCTTTCTCATCCGAAGACGTGGATCCTGAAGACGTAACACCAGCAGTCGTGGTAGTGGTAGTCGACGACACAGCAGCAGCGCTACGATGAATATCACCGGCAGCTCCAAGCAAACCACTCGCACTCGCTGTTCGCTCACCAACTGAAAAAGTCATTCTACGACGACCGATAACACCGCCCGAGCCCAGGTCGTTATCGGCACGGCGTTTGAGAGAAGGATACCACTGCTCAAGTCTCTGTTCAGCAGCAAATTCTTCAATCTCATCAAAATCAATGCCGTTGATACGCTGATGCTCAAGCTGCATCGGAAAGCACACGTCCTCCTCAGTCTCGTCCTCTGAGTTCACGCGCGACCGTGCTTCAGAGTCCGACTCAGAGATAGAGGCTGCTGCTGTCTTTGTAGCGCCAGATTCCTTTTCATGATGTACGCTTTTAGTGCTGTCTACCGAAGGACGATGGCCGACAGGACTTGCGAGAACAGAATCAGGTGCCTGAGAATCAAGAGTGAACGTAGGACGACGAGAAGAGGCATAATCATTCGAAGTACGCCGCTGTCGACGACCACGAGTAGCTGAACCCGGTCCAGTCGCCGACTGGAGTCGAGAACCAAAGTCGAACCGGTTGGCTGAATCACCAGACAGTCCGCCCTCATTGGGATCAAAAACGACGGGAGGTCGAAGCGACGAGAGTTTGCGTCTGACTGCCGGTTCGTGAATATCATCGATATCGTCCTCGTTCTCGGCTTCGTAGTCGTTGTCTAAAATTGCAGACTCTGCCGAAAAAGAGTCAAGGCGCGGACGCACACGACCGACCGAACCAGCGGAACCGGAGGTGACGTACAAGGGCGCAGCAGGAATAGCGTCAGAGGTGTTGCTAGAGAAAGAAGTACCACGAACAGGCAACGAGTCCGGCTGATTGCGATGATCATACAGCTCGTTCACAGAGTGCACAGGAGAAGGTGAGTTGGGGCGTGAAGGATCCATTGTCTAAAAATTTAGAAACGTTAGCCGTGGTGCGTCTTGCATGATCGGCAGAATGATGCAGCTGCGGGTAAAAAGCGTACTCAAACTAACGGATGAAGATTAGTCGAATGTAATCACAGGGGAAAATCCGGTAGAACCCGGACAGAAGAAGATCTGAAGCAGCCAGAATGGAAAAAAAGGCGACACAAGCACCAGGGAAAAGAGTTGAGAGCAATGGGGAGGGTTTGACTAAGAGATCGATAGCAGGCAAGAGCAGCAAGCTGATCTCCTTAATAGACAAGAACAAGGACTGAAAACACCGGACGCTAAAAAAACAGATGGACAACGCCAAAAAATGAGGATGCTAGAAGAGAATGCAAAATAAGAGGTGCAGGGGTGCGTGCTGAGAATGTTGGAGCAGTTATGGCGGCTTCTTGGACGCTTCGCAGAAGCGGAGGCGGCGGAGAGATAGCGAGTAGACGGCCAGATTGAGCAGATTAAGCAGGAGCAGGCGACACCGGGGAAGTACGCCAACTGATAAGCAGATAAGGGGAAGAAGGAGGGAAGAAGAACAGGGAGAAGGAGGGAAGAAGAAGGGGAAGAAGTGGTGAAGAGGAGGAGGACAAGGAGGAGAGGCAAAAACGCAGCAGCAAAACTGGAGAGGCAAAAAGCACGCGGCGGCTCGAATGGCCCTAATCCGTAAAAAGCCAGGAGCCGCAGGGCCACAACAGCCACAAACCACCCCTGCCCAAAAAACTTATGTGGCAGTGCCGTTAGTAATAAATTACCTTTTGCTTATATCTGCTATTACTATTCACTTCTATTCATCCCAGCTCTATCTTCTATAATCTAGCACCTCTAAAACCTGAAAACACCCCTTGCTTCCCCTCCCCGAAAATGTACAAACAAAAATCCGCTCTATCTCTGCATATTTCATCAAGGCCCACACGAATCATGTCCGTGACTCGTCATATATCCCAAGCAAAAGAAAAGTAATCTTGAATCCACCAACCGGTTTCATGTCAAAAAATCAACAAAGAAAAAAATCTATAAACAAAAATCCAAGGGCAAAAACGAAAACAAAAACAAAAACAAAAACCCAGAACCATTGCAATCAAACGCAATTCGGAAAATTACTTTTCATAGCCCTCCTCAACCACATTGTGGTCGCCAACAATACGCAAAAACACCTGCTCCAAACTGGCTTGCGACACCGCATAGTAGATTACTCCCATAGCCGCCTTGTCAGCCTCAATAGCCTGGAAGATCTCCGATACACGCATCTTGGGAGCTCCCTCGCCCGCAGAGGTCTGCACAGCAAGCTTGACTTGGCCGTGGTACATCTTGTCCTCGATGCGGACCGCATGGCCCTTGAATCGCTGCTGTGCCCAGCTGACGACCTTCATCATCTGCTCATCGGTGGCGTACATACCACCCTCGCAAACAAAGTGCAGATAGTAGGCATCACCGTAACGTTCACGCAGACGATCAGAGGTTCCAACCGCAAGAAGGTTCTTCGCCAAAATACCCGCACGTGAGCAGAGAGCATCAGCTTCCTCCATCGAATGCGTAGTCAGAACAATACTGCGACCGGCAGACACATTCGCAAGAGTACGCCACATAACACGCTTACTAGCCGCATCCATACCAGACGAGGGCTCGTCAAGCAACAACACAGACGGGTTGGCCATGAGGGCAATACCAAGAGACAGCTTTCTGCGATTACCACCGGACAAACGGGCGGCCATACGAGTCGAAAAACGAGTAAGACCAACAGCGCGCACAAGAGCCTGCACATTGTGCTCAACCTCCTCGCCCTTCAATCCACGCAGACGCGCGTAGAAGGTCAAGGTCTCGAGAACATTCATCTGATCAATAGCATCAAATTGCGGGCAAACACCCAAATGAGTACGAGCATGAGCACGGTTGTCGTTCACAGAAATACCTTCAACATAGACACCGCCAGCAGATGGGATAATCTCACCACGGATCATATTGAAAGTAGTCGACTTACCAGCACCGTTCGGTCCAAGCAGAGCAAAGCATTCGCCGCGCTCAACGCCGAACGAAACATCTTCAACAGCAACAAACTTGCCAAATTGCTTCGACAAGTGCGCAACACGAAGTCCATCGGCGCCGTCATCAGGGCTGTCAACTCGGGCAATCTCCTTTGCAAGATCTTCATCCAGCAAAGCAGCCTTAGCCTCCGCGTCATCGATCTTGAATTTGGACGAGAAGCGGAGTCTGAACCGACCGGAATCCCACCAAAGCAAAATACCGTACAAAATCATAGATTGCATCACCAGGTACAAAATCGGACCACCATAAGCGTTAATGTCACCATAGTAACTGTACTCCTCCTCACCATCGCACATCTCGGTAAACAAGTTGAGCGACAAGAAAAGAGCTTTGATAAGGTTAGGCATGGGCGCAAATGCAGCGAGAGCGAAATGCACTTGTGTCACAATCATATCAGTTTTCAGAGCCGGAGCAAATGTGTTGACAGCAAGGTAAGCAATCAAGTAGACCAAAAAGTAGATGCACTGGAAGGCTGCAGTCAACGCAAAAGCCGCGAGTTGTGTCGAGGCGATAAGCGAGATCACAAACGCGAACAAAGTTGAAGCAACTCCGTACAAGAACATAATAATAAATACATAACCTAGACCGTACCAATAAGGATTCGCCGCAGCAAAGATGATTACGCAGACAACAGACGAAATCAAGACCAAGAACGAATCAAACAAAAGGTATGCAGTCCAAAGAGGCATCACGCGCAATCCGTTAGAGTAATGAAGAGCACGTACATGCTGAAGACGCTCCATGGTAGGGTACAAAGCCGAGAAAGCAGGATAGGCACCCATAGCAAGACAGAAATAAATGATAAACTGAAGAGTATCACCCATGGTTCCGATCCACGGGAACTGGAAAGGAGAGTAGTTGGTGATAATCAAAGCATTTCCTTGACCGCGCACGTTATCCATAGCATTCAGTACAAGAGGACCAGTAATGATACCAGCACCATTCACACGGAACGCCATAGTCGGCTCATCTCCAAGATAGATACCGCCGGGCTGAATAGTAGAGTAGTTCTGAGCAATAGAGTACTTGAAATCGTCAATGCTCTGAACCAAGGTAATGTTGTTGCGCAGAATATCAGTGTAGTTAACAGCCCGGCCAGCAAGCTCCATATTAGGACCGTTGTATCCATCAAGAGCATTCATGTAAGGAGTGATTGCGTCAAGAGCACCATCATTGTCAACCGGCGAGGGACCAAGGACAACCTGCAAAGGCTGTGCAGTAATATCTCTAGTAGAGATATCACGGAAAACCTGTTCCAGAACATTGTCCTCAGCCTTGCATGATCCACCGGGGTAATCGCGAACAAAGATCATTGTGATTCCACCGACGATAATAGGAAGGAATAGGATTCCTAGAATAGGGAGAGGATGACGACGAGCTACAATAATACGCTTCCAGATCATAGTCCAGATTTGTTCTAAACACAAGTTAGCAATCCCTAAATCGCCAAATCTCAAACATCTTAACTAACCTCTCATGCCAACAATCTTGCCAACCTTGAGATCTAAACCATTGTTGTAAGGCTTCAAAGGCGCCTTCTCATCATCATAAATCAGCGATGATACTTCGCTGTTAGTCGAACCATATGAAGTCTTCTTCTCAGAAAGCACTTTAGATTCGTTGTCTTCCAACAAGAAGTCGTTTTCGTCCAACAATTCCTTAATTTCGCTGTCGGAGTCGGCAACAAGCTTCAAAAACACATCTTCAAGCTGAGGTCCGGAAACTCGGAGTTCCTTGTGTCCTTGACCCTCAAGACGCGAGACCAGCTGAGTAACCTGAGAGCCATCAGCGGCTTCGTAGACCTGCTCACGTCCAGATCCAGGAGTGATCGAAAAGACACGGTATCCATTTCCAAATCCTTCCTTGAGCTCCACGGGAGATCCGGTAGCCTTCAAAACACCACGAGCCAAAATAGCAATATGATCCGACAAAAGATCGGCTTCATCCAAGAAATGAGTGGTAAGGATAAGAGTACGCTCACCACGCGATGAGAGCAAGATATCCCAAATACGACGACGCGAAAGAGGATCCAAACCAGAAGAAACCTCATCAATACAGCAGACCTTTGATCCACCAACAAACATGACAGCGAGTTGGAGCTTACGCTTCTGACCACCAGACAGATTCATGGACAGGAATTTACGCTTGGGAAGTAAATCACACTGAACAACAAGGTCGTTGACTTCCTGCTGAAGAGTAGCTTCAGGGGAGCCCTTGACTCTACCCCAAATCTTGATATGCTCTTCGACAGTAAGCTCGTCCCACATGACGTTCTTCTGAGGACAGATTCCGAGAGATGTAGTCGTGCCAAACTCAATAGTTCCCTCTGTAGGCTTCTGAATACCAGCAATCATTTCAAGAGTGGTAGTCTTTCCAGATCCGTTGGCACCCAACAAGCAGGAAAGCTCACCAGTCTTGAACTTGACGTTCAAGTCGTCAACTGCAACAACAGGAGGCAATTTCTTGCCGCCACGGAAGAAGCGGCCGATGTTGAAGGGATGGTAGATCTTTGAAACGTTGTTGATAGATAGCGCGTTTTCGGGATCCTCAACTGCTGCACCGGTACGGCCATGGGAGCCGTAAAGGAGTCTTTCGATCGCCATTCCCAGAGAAAAGTAAAGAGGAATTGCAACAATAGCACCAATCCAGAGAACACCACCGGCAATAACACCAGTAGGCGCAACAGCAGCAAGGTTGATTCCCATAACCTCACGTTCGAAACGAGCGTTGGTCTGCATGTAGTAGACGTAGTTCATAGGCGGGAAGAGGAAGCCAAGAGCGTACGCAGCACCTTTATCTTCAGGGTGCATAGTAGACTGGACGGTGGTCATGATCGCAAGGAAGACACAGATTCCGGTTGAGATAATTCCAGAAAGCTGAGCCTGTTTGAAAGGCTGCGCGAGCATTTGAGCCCATGCAACATTCGCAAAACCGTTGAGAACATGGAAAACAATGATGGACAGGATGTTGGAGTTGTAAAACATAGTCTTACCAACAGCGGCACCAACAATAATCCATCCAGGAAGGTACAATCCCGAGAAGGAAATAAAGAAAGAGAGGTGACGCGCAAGCTTGGAGCAGCCCATACTCTCGAGCAAAGTTGAAATACCAAGTTCACGCTCAAGAGCAACTACACCACACATATGGTAGATAATTCCAATCATGGCGATGAACATAGCCGGAGACATGTACTTTATCAGGATAGTCATATAACGAACACGGATATCTTGCTCGTGCTCTTCTTGACTACGAGAAGTGTAAGCAATCACATCCGGGGCGTCTGCGGTTTGGTCAAGGTCCAAAATAGCGGAATCCACGGCCCCTAGAAATTGAATATTAGACGTTGAAGATATAATGGTCATGAAAACATACACTGAACGGGCAAAAGATAACGCTCGACATCACTCGTGTGATCATCAACCTTGACGCGGAAAAGACCAGCATCAGCGCGCATGGTATAGTTATAGATTCCGTTCGTCGGATCAAATCGGTTCCATTGGACAGCACCAATACAGTTTGAAGCACCACGCAAATTTTGCTTGCAAATTGTAAGCAATTCGATTTCATCGTCAAGCGCGTAAACTCTCTCGGGAGGGATGCCATATGTGACTTTCATCATGAACTCGCGGACTTCAGGAGTAACAGTTCCATTTTCCATCAAATAAACAAAATCTCTATCTTCAATAGCTTCAGCAAGAGGACGGATAGGGGCGGGATCCGCGATACCGAAAGTTGCCGCAGGAACGAAAAGATTTCGTGCATATCCCTATATTTCGGCGTGTACTGTTAGCCAAATCTGATGCCCACGCGCATAAAAAAAAAGAGAGGATCAAGACGCAACGCGGTCCAGACAAAAGCACATACCAAAATCCACATAAACGCAATGGGAAAGACAAATGCACGGAAGATAGTCCAGAACCATGTCCGCCTGAACGCAATGGCAGATTTAACACAGAGGGCGTACGTCTGCCGATAGACGGCCGACTTTCGCTCAGTAGCGACCATATTTGCTGATATCGACAAAAACCTGAGTAGCAGTAAGGATATCAAGCAAAGTCCGAGTTAGCCGTCGATTCACAGTTTACCGAGAAGGATATAAACAGGAAGCACAGATAACTGCAGAAAGATGGTCAAACGCGCGTGTTGCTGGTGTGTGAAGAGGGAAAGAGAGATAGTAAACAGCACGAGACGAGTCGGCAGCAGACCTGGACTAACTGCGTGTGCCCGGTTTGTTCCTTATCCACAAATGTGAGCCGGCTCACTTCTGACTTTCCAGCTTGGTCGCGTTGGCGATGCTCACAAAACCTGGTCTGTGACTCGAGACTGAGCTGCTGCTGCAAACGCTTGTGCTGGCGTCCCTATCGCTTTATTATCGCGCAGGCGCAGACTGCGATAACGCACGCTGTCTTAGGGGCCAGTTCCGGTTTGGGATAAATATAAACTCTAATTGACACCCCCTTGGCACGGATCCTCGTAATCGTGATCAGATGGGAGATAATCTGCAGATTGATTAGCGGTGGTTATTGTTCGATGTTGTTCAATGGCGTAAATAGCTGTAAATCTGACGCAGATCTAAATTAGATAATATCTCGTTTGTTTTGAAAGGAGTATGAATTCTCTCGCCTGCTGTCAATTACGCTCAATGAGCGATATAGCTGGCTGTAGGCACATTTGCATAGAATCCAGTTTCACATCTACACACTCCAACTTCAGCAGCTCATCTCGTCTCAGATCATTATAGAAATTCACAAAATTGTACACATTAAATAGCTATATAATATACTAATCAACCACAAATATTATATATGTATAAACATTGCACACCTGACAGCCATACTAAAACAGTTCTTAGCAACACAAATCACATGTACACGAATCAACTACCCAACATTTCACCAGAATATATAACTATCGATATAGTTTAACAAAACACTATCAAGCAAATCAATCACATACGAACGAGGCAAAAAAAAAATATACAAATCAGTGATACCATCATCCGAAATGGCATCAAACCAGGTTAGCCTCTATTGCAAGAGTAAAAAGTACAAAAACACAACTAGCTGCAGCACTAGCCAAGTCCAAACAAGCATTGCGTATATATGTATATATATATAAATATGTAAGTCAATATGTATAAGAGATCACCGCTCAAATCGGGAAACTGGGATCACGAAAAAGGTTCTTGAAATAAATATACGTCGAATAAAGCAAAAAAAAACAGTACCGAGAACAACTTTCAACTCCCGCATCTTCTCATTCATCTTCTAATTTACGTTTGAGACGACAGTTCGATCCTCCTTCATCATATCACTCAAGCTTGAAATGGGAGGAACAGAAGACGCACTAGAAAAACTGTTCTCAGCTGATCGAATCTCCTGGAACGATGGCGGCGGAGTATTAGTCGCATCACTACTACTCGAGAGATCTGAAGGAACAGCGTGCTCATTTGAAACTGATGAGCGTGGAGATATCGCAAACTGAGCCGGCTTCGCTGCGCTAGGTGACCCGGCTGGCGAAAGCGGTAAAGGCTCGTCCGTAGAAAGATACATCAACTTCTCAATCGACACCAAATGCTTGCCATAAGAATATTTCTTCAGTGCCTGCAAGTGTGGAGTAATTTTCAACACCAAATTATCTCTCTGTTGACCACTCGTTACGTCCAAAAGTTTCTGAATCACGTAGTTTGCAAACTGGTCTTTCATCATTGCCGTCAACGGCAGAGAACCATCTGCCTTCACTCTTAAAATCTCATCAATAACAGCCTGTCGCTGTCTGCTGTTTCCATACACAATACATTTCTCAACAACATTCGAAGCAAACTTGTGCTTGGAAAATTGCAGCACATTGTCTCGAACAACCATAATAATCTTCTCACGATCCTCAGGCTTTCCCCGCTCAATAACATGTTGAATCACGTAATTTCCATACTGGTCCTGAACCAAATATGTTGAGTACGAGTGAAGCTCATGCAAAATCGAGTTTTGCGCCTCGTCATCACAATGTTCAAGCATTCGCTGAATAACCCTGCAGCCATAAGGATGGGTTGCAAGATCGTAAACCTGCTGATGAAACGATCTAATAATAAACTCGATATGCTCGGCAGGAACACGCTCAATAGCCTTTTGGATAACGTGATTTCCATTCTGGTCTTTCACACATCGCAAGACATGGCCCTCAAGCTCCTTGACAAGCTTTGCCTGCTGATCAACTAGCACGTGCTCAATAGCCTTCTGTACAACACGGCAGCCGTACATTTGGAGCGACAAAGTGAGCATATGACCTTCCATTTGCTCAGCAAGAATAGTCTTCTGCATCTGATTACCGTGTTCAAAAAACTTCTGAATAACGTAATTCCCAAATACATCAGTCATAAGCTGAAGCGAGTTCGATCGAATCTCGCCAAAAATCGTTTCTTTCTCGTCACTGTTGGCAGTTTCAAGGCGTTGTTGAATGAAGCGGGAACCGTGCTGGTCTCCACTAAACTCAACCACATGTCCATAAATGTCTTTAAGCTCATACTTCTTTCCCTTACTGCTTCTGAATTCTTCCAAAAGAGGCGAACGCACACCGTGCGGTAAATCATCAGTGATGGCAGAAGACGGAGTAGCAGCGAGAGGGACAGTCTGGCGGCGACTGAGACTAGGCGGTCCTCCGGAAATAGGAGACGAGGCCGCTCCTTGGGATGTGCTGCCAGCGCTAGCTCCACTAATACTGTTTCGAGCAAAGGGTGATGAAGGCGTGTACTCATAAGTAGACGTCTGGCCACGATACATAGACGACCCACTAGTGGCCGAGGTCTGTTTCGTGGAAATAGATAGCTGTGGCGGCATCTGCGTTGAGCGAGGCCGATTCTTTTTGCCGCCAGACATTGATTGCATTCCTTGCGCACCACGCATTCCTTGAGTTTGTTGCATCGATAGCGGGACTTGCTGCTGCTGTTGTTGGGGTGGCTGGTGAGGTGCTTGCTGCTGAAGAGGAGAGAATTTCGGAGCACCGATAGGGGGACTCATAGGACTGTTATAATGAGACTGTGCCATTTGCCGGTTTCTATAATCCACGGAGGGATCAAACGAAGGCGACATTCCTCCGCGAGAATACTGTCTTGGATTTCTGAATTCCTGCAGGATATCAGGTTGCACGGCAGATTGGTTTCCTACATAAGGCATATCGTACTCAGACAACGAAGGCTGTTGTGCATGCATGGGCATACGTTGAGGCTGGTAGTATCGTTCATCGCCGGGACCTCCAGCGCTCCACATTGGTTGGCGATGAGGAACGGGGTATCCATCGGGAGGACCATAGTGCTGCTGAGAAGGCGAAGTCAGTGCTGAGCCGGACGACGAGAATGACGGGAAAGGCAACGAGGATGCAGACGATCCAATGCGTCGGCGGTCATCGTATATATTCTCCATACTAGGCGAAGAGACTGATTCGAGCTGCATTGCCTTCATACTAGCGAGTATCTCAGCATCCCGAGTAGCCTCAGCAATTGAACCCACCCGATCACGCAGTTGAGAAGCAAATTCCATTTGTGGAAATGGAGATTGCACTTGACTACCGCTGTTACTAGTAGAACCCGAACTGTTGATCATGGTAGCGGTAAGGTTGTTGTAGATTGGAGGAGTGGAGTTTGAGCGCGAAGGGTGCATATCGTCGTCCATCCGCGACTGTGAAGTGTGTGACAGGGTTGGTGAGATAGCAGACGACGGATCGGTATAATCTCTGGAGGCTACTGATGAATGGCGTAAGGGCGGGTAGTCATCACGCATAAGTTGTTCCTCAATAACGGCTGCAGCAAGATCATCGTCTTCGTCCGCAAGGGCGCCTTCCTCAGCTACAATTGATGCATAGCTGTTTCCAAACGAGTACTGTGAGGCAGGGTGCGCTTGAGCAAGCACGGTTGGCGAAGAAAGAGGAATTGGCGAGCGCATGCCTATCAACCCACTAGTGGGGACTTGAGCGGTAGATGATCCGAAAGCCGATCCCATTCTCTGGCGCTGAGGCATGTAGAAGGGTGCATCGCGTGGTAAATCGGGACGCTAGATGATTTAGAACAGGTTAGGATACATAAAACGATATTTGAGTAGAATAGCAAGCCATTGTCGGATTAGAACAATCAGAACAGCCCTAGACGCGAACTGATATGTAAGCAACAAAAGAGGGGATGGCGGGAAGACATACATCGAGCTCGGCAAGCAACTTTCGCGCTCCGACAGGAGACATGCTTGGGTTCTCTGTAGCAGGCGCCCAGAGAGGTGATCGCGAAGAGGACGAGTTGTTCGAGTGCCACGGGTGCAGATCGAGGTCGGGCTCACGATCGGGGGCTTGTGGGTTTGCGGTGGAAGCAGAGTTTGCGCGAGCGGAGAGCGGCGAGGAGTGCGCTGCTGCTATGGCATGCTGAGCGAGCGGTGATACTTCGTCTATAAGAAAAAATGGATCAGAACAGTGCCATTCGAGGGGAGTATCAGGACCGGCGGATACGAACCAGAACGGTGCGCGGTGGCGGTGAGCGGGGACGCGCCCCAGATGCCCCAGTTTGCGTTTGCGGCCATTGCAGACACGGGCGAGAGCAGGAAGAAGAGTAGTCAGCTAGACAGCGCGCACTGCACGCAATTGGTGCAGGCGACTGGCTGGTGGATGGGAGATGAGGGCGGGGAAAGGGGCGAGCAGGGCGGATTCGAGGCGGTGATGCTGGGGCTAGGCGGCTCACGCAGAAGCACCGGTGCTGGCTCTTCTCGTCGTGGGCGGCGCCAGTCGAGAAAGCCAGGGCAGGCTGATAGACAGTTGGCACGTGATTAAAGTCACGTGGAGGCATTGGCGCGAAGCTGGGAGTTTGGTGGTGTGCACCGCAGAGCCCAGCCACCGCGATAAGAGTGGGATCTGGAGGGCGGTGGTATAACGAAATAGTTCATAGAATATATTATTCTAAGTATGATAATAATAACAATATCACTCATAACACCCTCTCTACAAAAAACAATAACAACTACACTAGCGCCTGTGTATACTGATTATGGTCCTCCACTGCCATCGCAATCTTACTATACAAATACTGCCGCGCCTTGTCGTCCGAAATCGGAATAAAGGGTCCCTGAATGCCTCCCCACAAAACCAGAGTAATCCCGCCCTTCAATATCGATACCGTCTGTAGCTGGTCAAACTGCACGTCCCACATCGTAGTCAGTCGCCGAGTATGCATCAGCAGAATCCGCGTGTATGTAACAATCACTACCAACTCCTCTCCCGGAAGCGACATATGCGCAACGTACTCCTCGCTGAAGTAGTCTCCCTCATTCACCTGCTTCAGCCATGCCTGTCCAATAGCTTCTCGCTGCGAATATGGCTTGCACGTCATATCACGACCGATGAATCGCGGCAGACGTACTCGATCAATACCCTGGTTATCAAACACCGTCGTAGTATTGCGAATTCCCTCGCTCACATTAGTCGCCATATCAAACAGCCCGAGCGCGGTCTTTGTCGGTAATCCAACTAATCCACGACCAAGACCCTTGAAAAATCCAGCAGTACCTTCTTCTGAGGCGCCCTGCATCGGAGCCAATGCAAGTCCCGAAACACCGCTTGCCAATCCTTCAACAAACGAATTCGCGCCTGCGGTAACTCCATAAAGTGCATGTCGCGGCTTGTTTCGCGTCCGACTAATCCTGCGCCTGTTCTGGAAAGTCTCATCCATAGTCGCAACCGCTAAACCCTTGGAAATACTTCCCGAAATCTTTGCAATACTGTCAGACACTCCGAAGACTGACTTACGCAGAAAACTGATTCCGCCCTTGGCAAGTCCAATTCCAAGCTCCTGTGGTCTATCGTTCATAATAAAACCCTGGTATGGCTCGTAAAAGATATCCATAACACCAGAACTCAAATTATTAAACAATCCAACAGGATTTCCCAGGAAATCTGCTGATCCAAGAATCTTATGGATCTGGAAGTAGAACTGCTGACCATAATGAGTCGCCATCAAATGCGAAAGCATAGGCATCGACACACGTGCATTCTCAAGCACAAGAGCATTAAGCTGCACAGGTGCGTCGTTGATATTCGCAATTGCCATCGTGAGAATATTGAAGAAATAGAGAAGAGCATTCTGTGAAGACGTCTTGTCTTCCACATTCACCCGCTCTGTTCGCACAAATGATAAATCCATCTGAGCAGGCTGAATATGCAAAACTTCAAAGTAGACATCACTGCTAGTTGCTGTCATACTAGGCTCAGGAATCGCAATCACATCGTCACATAGCTTATCAACCTCAGCAGCAGACCAACTGGCTCCGGGTATCTTGGAGAACTCAAGCAAGGCAAAGATAAAGTCCTCGTCAACCTCGACTGTCATCTGCTGTAGCAAAATCGTGGCATACTTGATATACAATACTCCGTGAGATTCATCCTTGACACGAGTGACAGAGAAAGACAAAGTGGGGTGGCTTTCCATCTCTTTGCTGGTCTGCGGCAACACACTAGGATACAAAACAATAGGATAAATACCGCCAAACAGCATATTATCGATCTGAATCCACTTGAGTTTAGTGGTGATAGTTTGATACAGCGCTGACTCGTTATATTTAAACTCGAAGCCACGGAATGTAATGTAGCAAAGTTCCTGCATCTTTGCGCTCACAAGCGATATACCGATTCCTTGTAAGCTAACCACAGCGCGGAAAGTAATATCTCCGTCATCCTCAACCACCTCAAAACCATTGTTACCAGATCCGGTTGATGAGGCAAAACTGGCTTGCGAAGCGTTAAACTTTGGCTTATACAAACTTCGACTCTGGTCATAGTCGGAAAGCACCAGCGTTTGAATAGGACCATCAGCCACCACATTGATATCAATAGCCATTGCTTCTGATTCGCCAGGAGAAGGGATTTTCATAGGTACAAGATTTCCAATCTCCGCCAGTGCTACTCTTCTTTCGACACCATGCGCGCTAATGACTAGTTCTTTCTGCTTAGCAGCAGGGTAGTCCCAAGCATAAGGCATTACACTCTTAGGAGGAAGCATATAAGTGATTGGCCGGTAACGTTTGATGCTAGCTGAGTTGTACGACGTATCCTGATCATCATTGTAATTGATATACGGATTCTATAAGATGGTTAGAAATAATACCTAAAAAAAGGCATTGGTAAAGACCTACAGATTGAGAAAATGTGAACGACGTATTGCTGAAATTGCGGATCGAATAAGGCCAGTTGCTCTTCTCCAAATCGATGTGAAGGAATACTGTTGCCTGCTCAATCACGACTTCAACCTTAAGAAGCTTTGGACGAGTATCATTGGGCTTCCAAAGCTTGATGTGCGTTCTACCTAGATCAGATATATTGAACGGAGAAGACCTGCCATAAATTAGCTCAATAAAATATAGAGTAAAGGCATAGTTACATACCAACGAGCTCCTTCCACCGGGAAACTCAGCGTAAGTTGTTTCTCGGGAACCTGTTGCAAGAAATGAAGCGGAAAGACTTCACCACTCCTAATTGTCATAACAGTAGAAGAGCCTGGTTCGCGAATGTTCAAATCCTCAGACAGCTTGTTCTTCAAGCTGAATCTTGGTGTAATCGACACAACCTTTGTCAATTTATACTACAGATATTGTCAGTCGACGAATTTCGAATAAAACTTTGTCTGCTGCTGCATACCTTTCCTTGTCCTTCGGAAACATGAATCCCTAGATGAATTTCTCTGACTCTGTCACCTGAAGGCACAGTAACGTCAGTATCACCACCGATTGCTTCAAAACTTTGCGGGGTACTCCAAATAGAGTCAGCCACGCGCAATAAAGCACGATTTCTAGTATCTGTAGTGCCATAAGAAAACATCATCGGAATGGCCTTCTTCTTGGTATCTACCCATTCAACTCCGGTATTAGTTTGATGAAAAGAGTAGCTAGATAAAAGCAACCTACCGTCATCTCCAACATCTTCTGCTCGGAACTTTGAAGTCGCGACCACCGAGCCAGCCTTGATCTGCAAATCGATTCCTGTCTTGTTCAATATGATGTATGGACTGTAGACTGAAACTCGGAATGCGCCGCCACTGTTGGGAATAACACTACCAAAAGTTAATAAACCTCTAACGCACAGTCATAGAGTGCAACTCACTAGTAATGCAGACAGAGATTTAGTTTCTGTCCATTTTTATGTCTCGTTGCAAGCTTTTGCTCCTGCGCAAATTCCTCTTTCGCACTAGAGTTAATAACCGCAAAATCTGTATGCTCAAATCCACTATCGCGCATGGTGACGCTCAGCATAAGAAGATGAGAGAGCTTAACGACATGAATAGGACTCTGCAGTCCCTTTCGAAGAAAGTTCGACCACTCCCGTCGAAGTTTCTTGTCGTAAATCATATAATTGAAGTCATATGGTAACAAGTTAACAACTTCAATTGGTGCAGTGACTCGAATGCGCATGTGTGGATACAGTCGAGAAAGCGGCTCATTCTTGTCAAATTCTGCAAAGAGCTGAAAGTAAAAGGCAGCTGGATCTTCGTCAGGCCTTGCTATACTATCGCATGAAATGAATGGTTGGTGAGGTGCGAGCATATCACGCCAATAAAGCGTTTCTTTACACCAATTAAACCCAAGACCAGCACCTGGACGAAGCTTGAAAGTCTGATCGAATATCTGATCAATAGGCAGGGCCTGACTATCTCCAGGGACTTCACGATTACAATAACCGTTAGCATACACTGATAAGACAAATTTCAATCACAGAGAACGTACCGATCGTCCAAGTTTTGGCATTTTCATCTTTGCCTACCTTCAGCTCAATTGGAATCTGCGCATTGTTTTCAACCAAAAGCGCAGAGCGGAAAGTAATATGCTTAACCTTATCTTCCCGCAGTTTGACCTCGCAAACAAGTCGATGTGCAACCTTCATCGTTTTTGGGTACAATACATAAAGTGCTTCGCCTTCTTTATTTGCGGGTATACGGGTAACGGCATCGAAGTCAGTACCCTTCAAGCGAACACCTACCGTTCCGTGTTGCAAATCTTCACTCAAGTTCTACATAGTAAAAGTTAGCACCTCCTAGCAGACGAATGGATAACGGTCACATACCTCTCGCAGTTTTCTCCAATCATCAAATCTCCATGGGACCTCTTCGCCGTCAGGAATCTCCTTAGCCATTGAAAATTCGTTATTATCGCTGTTATCTACCCAAACCTGAAGGGTATAACCTGTTTGATTCTTGATACGATATGGCGCATTGGCATCAGGCGGCTTGGACAATAAGTCGCTATCACCAGACATCATATCAACAGCATTTGATAGCATCGCTATGGTCTGTGTGGTAATAGTAACCTCAAGATTCTTGCGAGAATTGAAGTTAATAGCCATGGATGGCGGTTCAAGTGTCCTCGTCATATGGAATCCAAGATACCACGGCTCAATAAGTGGCTCCCAAGCTGACTTAGAATAGTTGTAAATATTCACAAACATCTCAATACTGGTATCGGCATCCATTTCGGTAGACCAATTGCGGACATGAATCGGGAACTGCTTTATGCACATATCCAGTAAAGGCAATTCGTGAATTCCACCGATAAGAACAAGTCTAAGACCTTCCAAATCGGCCGTCAGCTCTTCACTTCGAAGCAGAGTCGAAGATCGGGGTTCATTCGGTGCTGATGGTCTTGGTGGCAGTTTCGGTGGCAATTTCTTAGCTGCATCATTTCTAAGAACAGACGTGCTCGGTTTTGACTTTCTAGCTAACTGTTTCAAGCGACGATTAGACGAAAAACGAGAATATGGTCTTCTCTGCACAGGCTTGGCCTGTTCGGGAGACAACTCCGAAGCTTTGTTAACAATAGAGAGAGCGAGTAAAATATCTCGCAGAGAAATGCGCAGCACCAAGGCATCAACTGCAACATTGATATTTGTCTTGTGAGGAATGCCCGCATATTTAGCATCATATGAAAAGATCAAGCTAAAATCATCCAGAATGCGAAGCCTGTTCTCTTCAAAGAGATCCATACGACACAGATAAATACCGACTTGTCGAGTGGATAGCGTGAATGCATTCTGTTGGGTAAGCATTATCTCCTTGATTCGTAATACAATAGCCTCAGAGCTTGACGATAATGGATTGGCAATCAAAATGACTGAAGCATCCACAATATTAATGCGGAATGATACAGAGCCTATTGGCTCAGCGTTCTCTTCGACATCCACGGCGCCGTATTGAGTGACCGCATCAGACTCAGACAATTGAGCACCTTCTCCGACTCGCGTAGTGTCTGACTCACTTGTATCTTCCTCGTCGCTATATTCATCGTCGTCATTGACTTGAAGAGTATCGACAAAGAAAGTTTTAAGCGCAAAGATGTAGTCGATGGCGAAAATAAATCTAGGACTATCGATTGACAATATAGCTACCATATCAGTAGCGCCTTCATCATTCTTCATAGTGGACACGCTCGCCATAAACTGACAGCCATCATGTCTGATAGGCGGTACAATTTCTCGGAATTTGTTCTTCTGGTTTTGACGACTGTCAAAGATAGTGAATGATTTAACATGAAACTCTGACTCAATAGAGTCATCTGACTTCATGCGCATCTTCAAGTCGGTACCATCAAACGACAGCTTTGAAAGACTAGCAGGCGTTGGGCCAACTGCATCTGTATCCGTATCCCTGAATAGTTCAAGAGAGAGAACTTGAAGACGGAACACAAAATCCATTTTGGTGAATGAATCCTGTTCGGAAAACATGATTGACTTTCCCGAAGTACGGTCATCCTTCGCGCTGCTATTCTTGCCTCCAGTTACAATCGACTTTGAAGCACGTCGCTTAGAAGGTTCAGCGCTTGGTTGAATCGCCCGAGCACGCATGTTCTCTGCCGCTTCATCGTCCTGGGGTGGAGGCGCCTGGAAAGTAGTTGACAATGACTGCAAAAAGTTAATGATGAACACATATTGTGACTCAGTAAGCTTTAGATTGACGTCCGACATGGAACCAACAATTTCCAAAGCAGGGCGGTCTACTCCACGAGTGTGTTCAACATAAACCATTTTAAAGGTTATGTCCAGATTTTCAATCATCTGAAGCTCTTGGGTAACATCCTCGGGGAAATGAAATACAGAGGTGATTCTCGTCTGTCGCAAACCCGCATTGATCTTATTGACAGTAGAAGGCTGGCCAGTGACAGCATTTTCCAAAGTGCTGAATACATTTTGAATATATAATTCACCAAGATGAACAGTCACGACATCTGATCTCATGTCGCTTTCAGAGTTGTCATATGGACAGTCTCTAGAAAATACAAAGATAGGAGTGCGTACAATAACGTCGAAATGAATTTTATCAGGATCTTTCATTTGCGAGGCTTGCTGAACTGCGACCTCTCGAGCAGAATCATATAGAGATTTCATTTCAGCAAACTTGGCAAGGAATTGCAGAATTCGCTGGAATGACTCTTCGACAAAAGTGATCTCGATAGAACTTGATCTGAAATAAATTGACGAGTTATATCCAGGATAAGCAACAGATAATGATCTCGGATCAAAAGTTTCATATCTGAAATCAGCAAGTTCGTCACCTCGAATGCTAACAAGCTGATTCTCAACCTCGGAGTTGGTCGTTTTATCGATTGCATGATCTTGCAAGGAAAAGTTTCCGATCCTTCCTCCAACGCGCATCGTTTTACCCATGGTAAATAGACCGATATCAGCTTGATCAATCCTGATGGTTGCAAGACGCACTCCATCATCGTTCAAAACTAAAGCAATACTAGACAGATTCATTTTCAGCTTCATCTTGTCAGGGCCATTCTCAGAGCTCTGGACAGTCGAGGCAATTTCAGTTTCAGTGTCACTTTCTTCGGTAAGTTCAACTAGCTGATCAACTTCGGCGTCCGACTCATCGGTGAACATCATCTGAATGAAATCAAGGAGTGTCAAGATAGACTTTCGAGTAATCACAAAGTTCAAAGTTGATATAGAAACATCAATACTCTGATCAATGCCCTCAAATGTAGACAGATATTCCGGAGATTCTTTCTGAACTTTTGAATAAGTCACATGGAACAGATTATTGGAATCGTTGCCAGTAGATAGCTCCTTTCCTGTGTCCTTAGAAGCGTAATACGAATCGGAAGAGATCAAACGGCTGAACTCAGGCGATGGATTAGCTTCAATCTTATCTTCCACTGTCAATTTGCTCAAAATAACCTCTGCGTGCATATCATACGCTCTATTGTAGAAGATGAACTCAAAATGTTCTAAAATCACATCTACTAGCAGATGACTAGCAGCAAAGTCTTCATCGACGTTTTGTGACGTGCTACCGGAAACTATTCCTCCTCTGTACAGAGAGCCTTGGACCTTATCAACAGTGAAGTTGAACTCAAAATTTCGCTGCTCGTAACTAGCCTCATTGCCGGCACTGTTATTAGCAAGAACGATACGACCGTCACTGGTGTGGACGTGCCCACGCTCGTCATCAGCCTCGACAAACGTATCACTATCGTCGTCGTCTTCATCATCGTCTTCAGTCTCGGCGATGAGTTCGCTAATCTCTGGAACACGTCCCAAATGTTCAGAGGATGAAAACCGGAACTTTGATTGTTGACTCCGCGAGTGCTGCGATGCTGTACTATCGGCTCTAACCGCGATGGGCCTGGCAGGTGTGTCCACGGGGGTAGAACCTCGGTCGATCATGCTATCATCGTCATCTAAAAATGACATATTCGGCACACTAGAGTTTATAAGATGCATCAAAATCTTGTACTTCACGTCTGACATAGAAACATGGAGAACAGGAAGATGACCAGACACTCTGAACTTTGTCAAATTAGTTGCTTTGGCGACGATAGAAATTTCAACAAGCAAGCTCATTGTAATCTTATCAAGAATATGGAAATGCTTGTGCTGATTCTTCGATTCATGAAGCTGCATGATGGTATCTTCAACATTTGGACCGACCAGGACCTATGAATTATTATTAATAAACTGTGCCAAACTTTCTTATGATGTCCCTCGTTACCTGAGTTGATTCCAAATTGAGTTGAAATCTGTCATACATCAACGACTTCAAAGTCGCATAATCTTGTTCCTGATACTGAGTAGACTGTTTGTTCTGAACTTCTCGAATAACAGCTTTATCCACCAGATTCGACACAATATTGATGTGACCAGCATCAAGAACCATACAAGGGGCATTCCTTTCTGTGGCGCTCGAAGGAAGAATGAGCAATGGAGCCTGAATATCAAGTTTTGCGTTCAGAGTCTTATGCTCTTGAAGTGCATATTCCAGACCAGCCCGAGTTTGGTTCGTGAAGCCTTCGACAGTAGCGCCGGCAGCATAAATCAAAGCGCCAAAACTTTCCATGTGAGACTTTGGAGGCTTAAAAAACTGGGCAATTTCTTCTATAAAGACCTTATTGTAATAGATCTCCATGCTTCCCGATTTCATCACGAGATTAGAGTCAGCCGACTCGTCAAGTGGGTTTTTCTCGAATTGAAGATGGAAGAATGGATCCGAAGTCGGCAGAGGCTCGTTCTCGGTTTCAAATTCCATTGAATCGGTCAAATCCATTATTCGTGCGTGCTTAGGAGCTGGCTGCATAGAGCGCTTGACACGAACCATATCAGGGTACAACGAGTTTTTGGTGGTTCCGTCATGGACCTTCAGCTCCTCTAGCGTAAGATCGACCAAGAATGAGTCCGGTCGTTGCAGGAAATCCATTGAGAATGTGTCAAAGACTAATTGAAGAATTTCAGAAGCTGCTCCACGAGGATCTCGCTTCAATGCAAAGCTACCCATTCCAAGCGATAATTTAAGCTGCATCTTCACAGCGTCGCGGGGCAGATCTAGCACCTCGGCGGCGGGTTTCTTTTCCTCGTCCCACTCGATTGCATCGTAAAGCTCCTTTCGCTGCTGGTCAGTCATCATAGCAGAATCGTCCGGTGAAGCTCCTCCTTTGGTGGAAGAGCCATTTGCATCGGCTGCTGGAGCAGCAGATCCCCAGGCCCATGCCATCCATCCACGTTTCGGCTGCTCTTGTGGTTGGTTAACCTGATTTTGCGCAGCCAGAGCTTTCACTTTGCGTCGCTCCTTTCTCAATTCTGCTTTTGCTAGCGAGCGATAAAACCGAAGATCTTCTAGAGAAAGCTTAAAGTGCAGAGTCGCCAGCTCTTCTTTCTGCGTGTCAGTCAATTTGGCATTAGGATCAGCAACTACGCTGATTTTGTACAGCTCAATGTATCGCTTTCGATCGTCACGCCTTTCTTTGAAGTAATCCCAAGACCACTGGCGGTGCTTCTCGTGAATTTCGCGCAAAATCACGTTGCCGGCAAACCTGAACCATTCTTTTGGATTTTCTTCGACCGACACGCTGGGGCGCATATTTTTGAATTTCTCTGTACGGACATAAAAGTGGAATAAATCAACCATCATCAAAGCATCACGGTACTGGTATTCGTCGAGTACGAAGCCAATCTCGTCGAAGAAAAGCTCGGCCTTTGAGTTGGCAATCATCGAAGGGGATCCTTTGTGGATGGTAATTCGTCCCTCTCCTGAAACTGGCTTAAGCACATACTGGTTCTGATTACCACGCTGAGTCAACATCTTCTTGTTGTTCTGAATATCAGTAAATGCAGCGACGATATCACCGTCAGAGGTACTCAATAACTCTGAATCTGTATTCCAATACATGGCTAAACTCTCCAGCTTTGCAAGTTTGTGTGTCGTCAAAACATTGTCCTGAATAAAAATGGGGTTCCAAGTTTGGTCAGTAGAGACAGCAGAAAACTCAGTGAGAGTTATTCCAAGCGAAAATGGATGCTAGTAAAGCGATTAGTAGTGATAGACGACTAGCAACGTGAGGACATCTTACTCCAGGAGCCGAAATCGTATCTTCATAACGGAAATGAATGTGCTTGATTGTGATTTGCAAGTTATCAACAATCTAGTTAAATATTAGAATAGATTATACGCATGCCGCTTAGACAACAAACCTTTGTAACAAGCGATTCAGTAAAACTCTGGTTCTTCTTCTCCTCTTCGGCTGAAATACCTTCCGGCTGAGCCTGCAACAAAAGCTCTACATCTTCAAGTCGTTCCATTTTGAGCAGCTGCTTGCGACGCTCTTCCTCGGCCTCGTCGTACTAACGAATTTGTCAACGATAATTGTAATCGAGAACTGATTGGTAGTCATACCTCTTGATTAGCCTTCGGAATAGCTAATAGATAGACATTTTCAATGATCACTTTGACAGGCTTATTCTTCAAATTAGACCATGGAATCTGAAGGGTGAGATCGCCCAAGTGGCCCTCAACAACATCGATCGGCAGCCTGAATTTATCAAGCGCCTACAGCAGTTAGCCTAATCCATACCACAAAATCTCTATTTAGAAACTTGAATCATACCTCACGCTTGAGTTCGAGCTTTCTGAGCTTGACATCTCCGCTCCAGATGCCGATATTCAGCTGCTTGGGGTCGAAGTTTTTGACCTATTGCGTCATATTAACTAATAGTCCAATGATCCACGTAAATTCATCAACAAACGTACATAAGCACCCTGGGAGTGATAGGTTAGCAAAATTCAAGTTAAAAGATGATTTATTCTGTAGCATATATCAGAATGCAGCAGAAAGAAGGATCAGCATACCAAGAACCGGTTGAGAAGCGAAGCAACTAAGCCTTCCAGCATGGTGCCCGAAGATGAGTTAGTTTATATTATAGCTAAGATAATCTAACTCGTCGTCAATAAGCAGCTCCTTTTAGCACAAAATCAGCGAATCAATTGATACAATAGCAGGAAAGACTCTGCTGCTAGAAGGGGCGAGTGTTGCGCAGGACGAGAGGCCCGTTGGGAGTGTTGGACTGACATGTGCAGGGTAGGTTTGAGATCATCGGCGGCGGTGTACGCAGCAGGTAACTCCAGGTATAAGCTCAGACTGACAGCGAATGATAGTGTGGAAGGTCTACGATCTTGAAGATATTCTGGTTAGATTTGTGTGTCAAATAAATGGATATATTGTATATCTGAAGACAATTGCGCTGCAAAACTGTTAATTCTAATTGGGTGGAATGCAGCGTAATACTGGCGAGCTCATAAGCTTAACCGTTGCTGCAAGTGAAGCTTCGAACTGACAACAGCAGCCAGCTTCTCACACAACCTAAGCAGCAAATCTAAGGCTCAAAACACATCTCGAATACTCCTGATAAACATTGTACTATTGCCATACATTAATAGCCCGAGCATCAACGTTATCTACCAGAAACTCACTCTAACCGAGCTGTACTGGCTATCGCCTCAGGGGCTCGAAGCTTAGTCTCATGAACTTAGAACCAACCGCGGTGTTTTCGATTACTTTGGCCTATGTTCCGGGGTTATCTTATACGCTGAACTTGGCGTAGATCTTTCACTTTCTATTTGAACTGTTTCAATTGCTATAGAATTGCCTTTTTTTGTTATAGAATAAGCTTGTCATCGTGCTTAACAATGGATCCCGAAGAATATAGAAAGGCGGCCTACGCATCGGTTGATTACAGTGAGTACTCCTACTTGTTTCCGCATACTTGAGTAATACGTTCTAATGATGAGTAGTTATCGACCATTTCAAAACAATGGACGAGAGGAAAGTTGTTTCAGATGTTGAACCGGGATATCTGCGCAAGCTTCTCCCATCTGAAATGCCACAGGAGCCTGAGAAGTTTGAAGATGTTCACAAGGACTTTGACTCAAAAATCGTCCCAGGATTAACCAATTGGTATGAATTAATTGCTACAGACTGTATACTGTATAAATATGTTAATTGATGCATGCAGGCATTCGCCCAATTTCCTAGCCTTCTTCCCTTCAAATACCTCTTATCCATCCATGCTCGGTGAGCTCTACTCTTCGGCTTTCTCGGCTCCTGGATTTAATTGGATCTGCAGTCCAGCAATGACCGAGCTGGAAACTATTGTGCTTGACTGGCTGGCAAAGCAAATGGCGCTGCCGAAATGTTTCCTGTCTGAAGGAGCAGGCATGGGAATCATTCAAGGTTCAGCGTCGGAGGCCGTTATTACTTGTATGGTGGCAGCACGCGACAGATATCTACGAGACGCTGTGGCAGCCAAGTACGAAACGGAGGAAGAGAAAGAAGAGGCAATTGCGAACGCGAGAAGCAAGCTTGTTGCTTTTGCCTCTGATCAGACTCATTCGGCGACGCATAAGGCAGCTCTGATCGCAGGTGTGCGTTTCATTTCTATTCCAACCTCGGCAGAGGACGAGTTTGCTCTCACTGGCGAGAAACTCGAAGCTGCTCTTTCAGCGGCGGAAGCAAAGGGTCTTATGCCGTTCTTTTTGACGGCCTCGATGGGCACGACGGCAGTGGTTGCTATTGATCGCTTTGGTGAGATTGCAAAGGTCAGCGAGAGTCGGCCACACATGTGGAAGCACATCGATGCGGCATACGCAGGTGCTGCTTTAGTATGTCCGGAGCATCAGCATATGTTGGATGGTGTAGGAGATAGCTACGACTCGTTTGATATGAACATGCACAAGTGGCTCCTGGTCAACTTTGACGCGAGCTGTATGTATGTTCGCCGGCGACGAGACCTTGCCGATGCACTGTCGGTGATGCCACCTTATTTACGAAACTCGGTGTCTGATGCCGGTTTGGTGGTCGATTTCCGAGACTACCAGCTTCCTCTAGGACGACGATTCCGCGCACTCAAGATCTGGTTTGTGATGAGGACGTATGGAGCGAAGGGCCTTCAGGAGCATATCCGCAAGACTAGCGGTATAGGAGCGTTATTTACTAAGAGGATTGAGGAGCATCCGGATTTGTTTTCTATAACCGCAAAGCCTAGACTGGGATTGACTGTGTTTCAAGTTCTGGCTCCGGAGAACAGCAGCGCTACGACGAATGACATTACGAAGAAGGTTGCAGCGCGGATCGAGAAGGAGGGCCATTTGTATTTGACATCGTCTACTGTGCATGGAGCATTTGCAATGCGGGTAGTGACGGGAAGTCCGTGGGCCACTGAGGAGGCGATGGAGGCTGCATATAAGTACATAGAGGGAATTGCAGAGGAGGAGCGCAGCGCGTAGTTGTACATACTGTGCTGATAATGTGCACTAAGTACTATTTAGACACTTCTACCGTCCAGACCATCTCTTCCATGCCTAAATTTATATCCAACTATCCCTCTACACACACATTTGCCACACAATAAGCAGCTTACAAGTTGCACCAGATGAGTTCTCCCAGAGTTCTCTGCGCCACTGCATAACTGTACACTCACATTGCACTTCTGCGTGGCCGTCCACTTAGTGGCGGTGCATGGGTGCTGCGCAGTCCCTGTGCGGCAGCAGTGCGGTGCGGCCTCCATCGTCATGTCACCACCGCGTCCTTCCGTGCGCTCTCTTCCCAGTCGTCCCTCCTGCTCACCACCAGTTTGGCCCTCCTCCACAGCCCTCTGCTTCCCTTACCGGCCGTCTAATGTCCTCCGCCAATCCTGTATTGCCCATCTCCGCGGGATCCCCGCAGCCGGCCGCAGATTCGCTCCGCACAAAGTACATCTGGCTCGCGGTCTACTTCTTTTTCAACCTCGCCCTCACCCTCTACAACAAGGCCGTCCTCGGTAACTTTCCCTTCCCCTACGTCCTTACTGGAATTCACACCCTTTGTGGAACCCTTGGCTGCCTCTACTTCTACTTCCGCGGCGCCTTCACACTTACCCCCCTCACTGACCGTGAAAACTTCACCCTCTTCCTTTTCTCCCTCCTCTACACCATCAACATCGCGATCTCAAATGTCTCGCTCAACCTCGTCACCGTGCCTTTCCATCAGATCGTGCGCGCGATGACTCCTCTCTTCACCGTCCTCATCTACGTCATCGCCTTCCGCAAGGTCTACTCCGTCATGACTTACGTCTCTCTTATTCCCGTCGTCGCCGGTGTCGGTTTCGCGACCGCTGGCGACTACTACTTCACCGCAATGGGTTTTATTCTCACGCTCCTCGGTGCCTTCTTGGCTGCTTTGAAGACTGTGGCTACTAACCGTGTCCAGACCGGTCGTCTAAAACTTTCTCCTTTGGAGCTCCTTTTCCGCATGTCGCCTCTTGCTTTCCTCCAGTGCCTCGTCTACGCCTACTTCACTGGTGAGATGAGCTCGCTCCAGGAGTACTGGTCAACCTCAATGGACACTTCCATGATGATCAAGTTGATCCTCAACGGTGCCATTGCTTTCGGCCTTAACGTCGTATCGTTCACTGCCAACAAGAAGACTGGTGCCCTTACTATGACTGTTGCCGCCAACGTCAAGCAGATCTTGACTATTGTTCTCGCCATCTTGTTCTTCCACCTCGCTGTCACCCCCATGAATGCTATCGGAATCCTTCTTACATTGGCCGGTGGTGCCTGGTACGCGTATGTGTCCTTTCTTGCATTCTGTTGATATGAAAACTTTAATTTTTGGGGTTGCAATATACTGACTTTTTTATGATCTGTAGTAAGGTCGAGCTTGAGAGCAAGCAGAAGGCTGTTGTCCCTGACTTGCGGCCAAAGGAGGATGTTGCCATGAAGGTATAAATTGGCAATCGTCAATCATGAATATAAGCACAGCCCTTGTTCAAGACAGTTTCTTGCACATTTCTCAGCGATTGTTGGTCAACCCTACACAAAAATATCTCAATTTTTTTTTCTTTCATTTATTTGGTCAATATTTAAGGCGCAAAGCATTCTGATAATTTGATTTGATCTGCTAGATTGGCTCGTGTAGTTCTTTTAACTTTTTGTTTTGAATATACGTTAATCTATGATCTGGATCTAAGAGCAAGCCTTGTTTGTACGTTATTTTTTTGGCATTTCTGTTGCGATAGAACTGCTTTGTATTTATGTGTTCTGTAGCTAGCATATTGATGAGCAGGTTTCATACGACTTGTGCTACGGAATGTAGACTAGTGCTCTTTGTTCAGTGCAGGCGGATATCTTAAACATAGACGGTGTAGATACTATAGCCCAGATAGGTAGCATCCCCTTGCTCTCCAGGGTCTTCTCGGACAAAAAATTCCTTCTAGAAATATCTTTTGCTTATCAAGAAAGGTAACCTAGAATCTCTAAGAGCAGATGTTTGGTAATAAAGTAGCAGCTCAAAGGTATTTTTGAGACTGTGGCCATGGTGGCACTTGGCTGACGCGTCGTCATTGCGCTCGCAGTGCGGCTTTTGCCCTCGGCGATTTTAGGCCGTTGTGAAGGCTCAAACTCCCTGGAACTTCTCGGTACTTCCGTCTCAAACTATTTAACGAGTGAAAAATGATTAAGTATCTGCATATGATAATAAAATTCTATTTACATAACACATCTGTTCATCTTACATCGAGGCAATCGTAACTGAATATATCCTGACCGACGAATCATCGCTCGAAACCGCCAAATCATAAGAATCATTCAGTGCTCTTTCTCCCGCATCTGGTCTCCAGAGTACCTTGCTGATACTCATGGCAGGCGTGATAGAGCTATCAATAGCTATTATCTCCTTCATCGCCATACCATTCTGATCCTCAAAGACCTTATACACAAAGATCTTTCCATTGTCAAGTCCTATAGCAAGTAGACCACCCATCTCAGCTAAAAAATCAACTGCAGTTACAGCATCTTCAAATTTTTGCGATGCAACAGCCTTCCATGACGCGCATTGATCATCAGCAATCCAGATCTTCACGCTTTTATCTCGCGAGGCAGTAGCAAACACGTAAGAACTACTGGAAGACAGTCCAACTGGCGCCCATGCGCAGTCCCAGATAATTCTAGTGTGTCCTTTCAAGGCACTAAATCTCAACTTGTATATGTAATCATCTGTTTCGCTATCCTCTGATCCTGCTGCTGTATTGAGTTCCCAAACTGCAAGCATACGATCACGGCCAACCGACAGCAAGAATCGATCGTCAGTCGAAAATTGTAAGTCTGTCACTGTCAGAGTATGCGCCTCTTCAAGAGGTGGGCGAATTTCGTGCCAGGTCTTGGCATCAAATAAACGGATGACGGCATGTGTAGCGCTGTTCGCGCGGCAAGTTGTTGCCAGCAATTTCCCATCATGCGATATCACAGCTGTCGAAATCTCATAGCCATGGCCATACAGCTTTTCAAATTCTGGGAACAAAGTATGTCGCTGCAGGTGAGATTCAAGAGGAGGCGTTGTCAATGAAGAAATGAACGAATATGAGCTATTCTCTGTGGTCTGGGCAACACCTTCGTCTTCTTCGTCTCCTTCTTCGTCATTGGTCGTAGTTGTCTTACCAATAGCTTTGTTAGACAAACCTAGAGATGGTACACTTGCAGCATCTGGAAGCGCTTCAACAGAATTCTCCAGCTTATTCGCAAGTACATCAAAATGGCATAGGCTTTTCAGTAGCTGGGCCACATTCTGCGGCATCTCAAATACGCGCAACACCTTTTCGTCTCCAGCACTGACAAACATTGTAGACGAGAGAGCACACACTGTGATCATATCATATCCGTGAATTTGAGGGCGAGCAAATTCATGCCAGTCTTCTATGTCGACTTCAGCTCCAGCTTTCCACGGGGCAAATAATCTAGTCGTTTGGTCCAAGCTCGATGTTAATAGGTATCCGCCAGATGGAGCCCAAGCTAAGCCCGTTACCTCGCGAATGTGTCCTGTAACCGCAACCTCTGGGGTCCACCTTCCGTGATCATCGCCTTGGGCTGCCCACACTCTCCAGCTGCCGGATTTTCCAACCGTTGCTACCCACTCAGGTTCTTCATTCAAGTCCCAAAGAGCAATCCAAAAACCACCGGATGAGCCAGTAGCAGAACTTGCACCCTTTATACTCACATCACCAAGTCTTGCATCAGAGCCCCAGATTCCTGATGCAGCGTCAGGCGACCAGATCATAAGAGATGAATCAGCTGAAGCAGATAGCAAGCGCATCATATTCGGAGCAGGATGCCACTGCAGAGAAAATACCCAATCATCATGACCGACTAGTAAAGCATCAAATACAATAGCATATTCACCCGTATCTTGCTGTGCTGTAGTCATCGAACTTGCGTTGGAGTGCGTAGATGTCGTTCGAGATAGGGAGGACGACTCATAAGTGTCTATCATCATATCTGCTAACGATTTTGTTACAGCACACTTCTCTCCGAGAGTGAATTTGTACATAGTGCTTTGATACAATGGATCTTCAAGCATCAGCAAATCTCTTTGCTGTGAATTTTCGTATTTCTTTAAAGGTAGAATTTTCCAGAGTCTGACATATCGATCCTGACTACCGGAAGCCAAATATAAGATTTCCTCCCCATCTGGCTCTCGAAATCGTTTGAATGCTAAACTTCGAATCCAGTCCTCGTGTCCCTTCAGGGTAGCTATTTTTTTGAAATTGATAGAGTCACTCTTTGTAGCAGCAAATACTTGGATTTTGTTATTTGTAGCGCCAATAGCTAGTATGTATGCTGGTTCTTCAAATGAGGGGAAAAGCTCTTCAACAGTGACACACAATGAAAAAAATCCTAGGCCTAGCTGGACTGTAACTGTTGGTTGTATATCTGCTGTACTAGGCCGTAAGAGTTGAGCTATGCTCCACACTGAGACAACCGCATCACCACTTGCAACAAATAGATACTTCCTATCAGGACTAGTGCACATGTAATTCACTGATCGTGAGTGGTAGTTTAGAGACACTTGACATTCAAATCCATATCCCTGTGTATCGGTAGATCGATGCCATACATTCACCTCTCCGGCCGTACTGCCAGATACGAGTGTATCGTTGTCAACGAATGCGACCGCAGACACAGGATCCTGGTGACCCTTCAACAGCGCTTCGATACCGCCTCTCTCGTTCTATCGCATGTTAATACCGCCACCAAACCCAAGAAAGAGTAAACGTACCTTAGGTCTCCATAGTGCAACATAGCGATCTGCTGCAAACGCGACCAGTCCGCTCTTATCTGGACAACAAGCAGCTACAGCCGGTATCCGGTTAGCACCTATCGCGGTATACTTGAGTCTAGCTGACATCAAGTTATCCGCCTTCTACTCTTCGGTTTCAGTATTCTTGAATGGTGTATTGTAAAGCCAGTAAGAATTTGTGAAATGTAATTCGAGTTCAAAATTTTTGAGCCTCACCAGTGGTTGTTGGGAGAGCCGAGGAAGTTTACACTTCAGCAGTCATTAAGTGGAATAATGATCTGGATATTCATATAAATAATAGATGGCTGATGTTGTGGTAAATGGTAGCTGAATTTAATTATGTTTGCAATTTATTCAGGATTATCATAATTCTGCTGCGTTTTTTGAAGCAATTCTCGCCACGGACTAGATTGCCTGCGAAATACACTACAGCATGAATGCTTTAAGAAAACACGTTCACAGCTAATACAACAATGCCATACGTATCTTAATCTAAGCTAATTCATGAAGCAATTGTGAAGATCGAGATGCAAGCCTTTGATCGCATCAACACCTTGATATTTATATACATACAACCTCTATCTTACAGCATCATTCAGGTATGAGAGCATCAATCACTTTTCACCCGGTGCAGCTATAGGCAGCACATAATTGTTCTTCTTTGCTTGGGAAGCAAGTAAACGCTCGGCATCATCGCCATGTCGGTCTCCTTTACCGTCTTTCTTGAACGCATAGGTGACCGTACACTGCTTGGTCATTAAGAACTGATTGTTCATGCCTTCAATAGCAGCGTCTGAGGCATCAAACGAGTCAAAAGACACAAAACCAAATCCCTTGGATTCTCCCGCTTCATTTCGTGCCACCTTTGGCTGTGAGATCAATGCGCCAAACCTCGAAAACGTATCATACAACATGCGCTCATCCACCATCGGATCCAGATTTCCAACAAAAAGCTCCGCTCCAACATCAAGAGTCCGCTGCCTATTCGCGCTCGCTTTATTAACTCTGATAGGTTTGCCGAATAGTCGAATCTGATTCATGATCTGTGCTGCGTAGTCCGCATCTTTCTCGCTTTGAAACTCGCAAAACCCAAAGCCTTGGTGTTCTTGTGTAATCCGATCTTTCGGAAGATGAACATTGACGACCGGACCAGCCTGAAGCATTAACTCCCATATCTGTTCCAATCATGTTAGTCGCGTTGAATACAACAAAGAAGACCTGAACTGCACACTTACCAGAACATCTGTGGCCTGCTCATCCAAGTTGCCTATGTATACAGTGGCTTCCTGGTTCCTCTCAGCCTCTGTTGGCGGGCGTCCAGACATATTTGTAAACTAAATCCGTATATAACTGACTTATGATATCAACAACCTCTCTATATAACCAGAGATATGTTTTCTAGATTAAATCCTTGAGGTCTCTTCTGAAGACTTTGAAGTGCGATGAAAACTTAACTCACCTTGCCAGCCGCACGACTCCGCGTATCATCACAGATTGAATCAAAGCAAGAAATTGCCATAAACATTTGCTGAGTTGTTATTTGTGTTTAGCAAAATCGCGGGTAATTTAATGATTTTTTTTAAGAAATTTTGCAATTAAATTAAACATATATAACATGATACTTGTTGCTATTTGACTATTTGTATCGTTGTCCATCAGCGCTACTGTTCACTGTTAACCTCCCAGCTGCCAACTTTAATAATCGCAATCCGCACTCATAGCTATTCGACAATCTAAAGCTCATAACAGTGATCACTCCCGGATTTGACTCATAATTAATATATAATATATAGGATTCAGTTGCAAACTTGATATTATATATGTATCTTAATATACAAGAATGGAAATAGTTGATCTTTCCTCAGAGCCGGGATCACCTATCGAAGTTGACCTCCACACGATTGACGCAGACATCATAGATCTGGACGACAGTTTGCAAAATGACAATGGAAACAATGAAGACACCAAAATGAACGCTGAAGAAAATACACCGTCGTTTTTGAAGACTCTTGATCGAGCGACGATGGAGAGAGAAAGGTTGTTGCGGATATCGAAGGCGAACGGCGGTGGACGACCAAAACGCCAGCGAGAAGAAGACGAGGATGATGATGCTCAAAGCGATGGAGGCTACAGTTCAATATTGCAATCTGCTGGAAATAGCCATAGTGGATCTGCCAATAGCAATATGGACGCATCATTGCGATTATCAACGGAGATAAAAAGACAGCGAGAAGATACTACAGATCAACTACCATTTCCGCGGGGGGTGGTCAAGCGAACCGCAGTTACAGGCTATACGAAGACAGGAAACGAAATAACTATTGAGGAGGTCTTACAAGCGGTATGTTTTATACTTATTTCAGATATCATGTAGTCTCTGTTTGTCCGGCTAACTAGTTGCAACAGAGACAACTGAGGAGTGCAGTACTGTCAGCGTTCCAATGGGACTACGACTGGATATTACAAAAGCTACACATAGGTCGCACAGATCTTGTACTGGTAGTTCCTGCAAAAGGTCAACAGGCTCAAGATTCCATGAGAGCGATGCTAGGACAAGTACCCAAAACGCGCTTATGTATGCCTAACATGGCAGGCATGATAAACTGCATGCATTCAAAATTACAGTTGCTCTTTTACGAAAAGTACCTCAGGGTATGCGTTCCTTCTGCCAATCTTACAGATTATGACTGGGGAGAAGGATTTGGTGTGATTGAAAACTATGTCTATATACATGATTTTCCACTCAAGCCTGAAAGTTCAGCCGAGAAACTGCCTACTTTCGCATTAGATCTTATTTATTTTCTAACAGCACAAGGCATGTTTTCAGATATTATTCAGAAACTTGAGACAGAAGTAGCTTGGGAAAAGACAGAAAATGTTCAATTCGTGCATTCAATTGGAGGAGAGCATCGGAGCGAAAAGTCGATATGGCGCACAGGATATCCCGCTTTGACAAAGGCTATACAAGCTGTAGGTGGCAACGGCTCTAATGTTCAAGTTGACTATGTCATCTCATCTTTGGGCAGTTTAACTCCTCTATTCATCGAAAACATATATAGCGCTGCCAGCGGCAAGTACTTCTCAGTAGTAGCACCACCGAAATCTTCTGAGTCAGTGTTAAGTGTCGCTAAACAGCGACTGCGTGTATACTTTCCGTCACACGACACAGTCGCTAAATCCAAAGGAGGACCAAATAGTGCAGGTACTATATGTTTCTCACCAAGCTACTGGAACAAAGCGGTTTTTCCAAAAGAGATTATAAGAGATGGCCGCTGTACTCGTCGTGGCTGTCTAATGCACGAGAAGGTCATGTTTATACGGTTTGATGAAGCTGTAGTAGCGCCTGATGGAAAGCAAGTTTCTGGAGCAGTATACATAGGAAGTGCCAATATGTCCGAGTCAGCTTGGTGAGTATTACTAACTGTCTTAAACTATTTTGGTATACTGATTAGTACCAGGGGCAAAATTGTCACCGACTCCTCTACAAAGCGCCCTAAACTGAACCTAAGGTAAGATGGCGTTTTTTTATAGTGTAATTGCCACAGTAGCTAATTTATAGCAGGAACTGGGAGTGTGGGGTCCTATTACGGGTCTCATCTGCAACTGATGATGGAAATTCGAGTCGGAGCCAAAGAAGCATCGAAGAGATGTTTGGCAAGACAGTGTAAGTTATTTGTTTTCTACCATTTTCTCTCTCAATGATACTGATCTTAATGTATTTAGTCCAATTCCAATGGAAACACAGAATACACAGTATGCTGGGAAGATTCCGTGGTTTTTCAGGGATCATTAGTCAGATCTATAGAACCAGGTGTTCTGAAGAAACATAGAATTATCATGTATATGTAATATAAACTCGCTAACAATCACGATACACTATTTCCAATAAATATAAACACACTGAATATCTTTAAAAAACTCCATCGTATGTTCCCAGAATTAAAGTTATCCCAAAACTTAACTAAGACTACTCGCAGTCTCCACGCATCGCGTTATCGAGCAACGCGTTCAGCTACAACCAAGTTATCTGGCGGGAAATTCGTCATGGGGAGCGAACCAGCAACCTCTAAGAAGTCTCAGATTGAGGTTGTGAGTCTTCCAGATCTCTTGAGCGCACAGTCTTTGGGGTTTCAGGAGCCAGAATGGATCAATGACGAGCAAATCCAAAAAACTGTCCAGCATAATGTGCTTCTCGACAGAGGTTTTCTGAAAGAAGGAATTTTTACAGTAATTTTTAAAGAAGCGACACGGGATATGTTTTCAGCTTACGAACTTGTGAATATTTTAAGTCTACCTTGCGCGCGAGAGTCACTGGCAACATCTCTGTCAATATCTGGCATGGCCGGCGCTGTGTCCTGGATCGCCAGACGTATGTTTTACAAATTTGGAAATCAGTATTTGTTACTAAGGGCATATATGAATTAACTGCTGATAATAGGTGATCGTCGACACGCACAGATGCTATTCTTGCTTTCTAATATGTTTGTGATGTTTCCTGTTTTCATCGGTTGCCAGAAGCGGTCAGGCCTACTAGGCACTTTTGGCAGTGTTGGGTCACTTATGCAAGTAAAGAAGGCGTATGATGCATCTCAAGAGAACCAGAATTCTTCACAACAACAGCCTCCCAAGGATTGATGATTCTAGTTGACCTCCAATCTAGAAGGGCACGATTTGAGCATGAATGGGACGAGGTCTTGGCCGTTCTATGTTACATTCAATATCTAGTATATTGATAGAGATATTTGTGTATATATGGGGTGTATCTCCTCCCGGTGAATCATAAATATGAAACTACTAGATGCTAATAATCGCAGTATGTCGATAATGAGCAATTGCACAGCACATCTGGGAAACACAGCTTTGAGTCGCAGTCCACTATTATAATGTCATTCTCCCTCATCTAACTATACGCACCATCTGTAAAATCAAATTCGAATCATCCAAGTAATTCTCCTCACCCACAGCTGCTACAGCCCTGGCAGCTGCTCTGCAGATGTTCGACAAAGTGCGGCTGAAGGCCATGCTCATCGAGCACTTGGGATCGATCTCCATCTCCAAGCACACAAACAGCAGTAGTACCTGAATTCAGCTCATGCTGTCATGATAAAGAAGATACACAGAATTTTAACTGATCTACCTGATGATTTTACCCCTTTTGATCTATCACGTACCTCCTCCACATCAAGCGATATGGTGAGCCCATCGTTAGCGACTACCTCCACGCGCGAGCGTCTCCTGTCGTCTCTCTCTGCAGCCAAAACCGCTGAGAAGTTTGCTCACTTGAATGAAACCGATGCTCATCGTGCTAATGGAAGAGTACCGCTTTCATCTCGTGAAATGTGGAGCTGTCAGAGAGCTGCTGGCGAGCCTGCGAGGAACAGATATACGGTATGTATTGCGCCTGACGCTAAGTAGCGATGCGCTAATTAAACCTCCATTCCAGAATGTCCTTCCATGGGACCATAATCGTGTGCATTTAGATGTTGATAAAAAGGCAAATGACTATATAAACGCATCGCCAATATGCCTGCAAGCCCCGGGATCACGACCTCATCGATATATTGCATCCCAGGTATGCCTAAATGATTTATCTACCACGACAGCACTAACTTACAGTGAAACAGGGACCAACGAAGGATACCGTAGTTCACTTCTGGCATATGGTATCATCAGAAACTAGCGATATAGCCGTTATTGTAATGCTCACGCGAGTATACGAAGGTCCACACGAGAAATGCTTTCAGTATTGGTCTGATGCTAAGCAAGAGTATTCATGCCCAGGTTTTTCTTGTGTTCTCACTATGACGGATAAATATCGCTATGATCTGGCTGATTGTGTTATTCGAAAATTTAAGCTAGATTCGGTGTCCCCCGCTGCCAGCGACTCCAATCTAACTACATCCAAGACAGTATACCACATCTATTTCGAGAATTGGGTAGATTTTGGAACACCTGAGCGGGGGCAGGAGAAACATATCACAGAACTCTGCAATGTAGCTAACCGCCTGAATAGCGGAGACAGTCCTTTGATTGTGCATTGCTCTGCTGGAGTAGGAAGAACGGGCACGTTCGTGACTATCGATTTCCTCCAGAGCTGTATATCACAAGACCCATCAGATCAAACCGAAGAAGTGACCGATTATGTCATTGAATCTTCCGCTCTTCTCTATCCCGAATCCAAATCGTCAGAGGATTTTGCTCCTACCGATGGCGACGATTCAGACCCGATTTACGACACAGTAGCTGCCCTTCGACGTCAGCGAATGATGATGGTGCAAAGCCCGAGACAGTACAAATTCTTATACAAAGTTCTACAACTGATGATTACAGAGAATTGATTAGACAATCCAGAGATCACTTATCTTGTACAAGCCTATCAGGCTCTTCACTTTTGGCAGAGATTAGTACCGAGGGTGGCAACCGTTAATTGAACACTTAATCATACATTTTGCTAAGTTACAGATAACCAAATAGAAGCCAGTCTTCCGTCATCACAATAGATGAAGATTCCTGACTCAATACCCAGCGCATACAATACAGCCAAAAAAACTCCTAATCAAACGAATTTAAAACAGCATTTAATCATAATTATGAAGCAATGAGCCGTCAATCTTATAGGAGACCGTGGAAGACATAAACCACATATCCCTCTTCATTACACTTTTTTCTTCTTTTTGCTCGCATCATTAAAAGAATTCTCAGAGCTTCTCTTTTTAACCACCGCAATCCTTCCAGTAGGCGGCAATTTAGGTCGCTGGTTTCTTTGTTTTGGTGGTAACGCCTCATCTTCCAATAACACACCATCTCGTTCGTACTTTTCAAATCTAGAAATGAGAAAATCATGCATCAGTCCAATTTGCTTCTCTATCTTCTCCCGAGTTAACGGTTCAAAAGGAGGGGCAGAGTCAGCCATATTTTGTACCGTTGGAGTAGCCTGAATATTAGAGCTAGCATGTAATCTACTATGCAGCAAATGCAAAGGCACAGCCATAGACGATAAGCCAAATTCTGCATCTAATCCGAGTTCTTTAAATCCAAAAAAATCTTCTCCTATATCATCAGAGAAGGCACCTGTAATAAATTCTTGACTGTTGTCTTCAAACTGATTGTCTGTACTAGAGTTGGCAAGAGCAGGACGCAAGTAATCAGCAAGCGATACATTCATGCGTTCATGCACATCTTTCAGCTTAACTCCAAATCGCTCAATATCATCACGGTAATATGCCTCGAGGCCACCAAGATCATATACACCATTTTCATACAATGTCTGAAGAACAACATCCTCCATGCTATATCGCCGCACGCCGCGGCAAGATTCCATGTATAGGCACAAAGTGCGACCTAAACGCTCCATGAAATCTCCAGCAAGCGCAGCTAAGCCCTCCATAGCAAGCATTTGACAATCCTCGTAGCCCGTATGCATTGCAACCTTGGCCACTGATCGCTGCATGCAGGCTTCAGCGACCTCTCGAGATAAATCGGAATGACCCGGAAGACGCGACTCCAGGTCGACATCCTTCTCAATTAGATCTTCTGGATTGTATGCTTTCAATTGAGCCGAATATAACTTTAAGAGTCAATTAGGTATAACATATCTCAATCATTATCTCACAATACTTACATGTGCTTGTTGTTGCATTCTCTTAATCACAGCGATTTTCGAACAGACTTTACGAATCTGTTGCAATGAGGCCAGATTGGAATTCATGCGCGTTGTCAAACTCGAGTTTGCAGCAACAAAGGGTGACTCCGTATTGCTGAGGTCAACTGCGGTTTCAAACTGCTCATTTTGCAATATCTGGAGCCGTTCTGAAACGTTCCAAAGTGCTTCAGGGACAGTTGGCGTGACATCATACTCGAAATCACCCGCAGCAATTTCGTTATTGGTTGGGATCTGCTTCTCTAATATCGAATTGCTGGCTTGACTGCCCGAGTCATTATCACGTCGCGCCAGAGGATGGTGTGGGGTATAACCAGGGGGAATTTTCTTAGCCCCGGAATGTCCTCGAGATACAGACCTATGATTGACTATTATACTGTCTCCATCTTCGCTCTCCACATCGCCATCAACAGACATGTCTCGCTGCATAGGCGTTATGGCGTACTCTTCTGATTCGGCCTCAGCTTTACTTTTAATTATGATATCAGGAATCAGAGGGATCAGCGTATGCGTTTTCTTCTTCATGGCTATAGCATGCTTCCGCAAATAATGCAGAGGATCAGTGTTGAATTCCAGACAGTTATTCCAGATCAACATCAAATCATCAACAAATTCGGTTTTACTGCGATATTGTAAAGCCTTTAGTTTCTTCATAACTGTGCTGAGGTCCATAGGATTCTTGATCACACTGAAGTAGCTGGGTGCGTCTCTCTTATTAACTTTGTTCAAGAAAGCTGTTGAGTGCTCTGTATACGCGCGAAGCTCTAGTACGACCTTTTCAGCAGCCTCATAAAGCTCTTCTTGACCTACGCGATCTTCACTGGCCCATTTTGAACGATTTTTTCGGACTTCAGATATCAGATTTCTAAGTTCAATATCAGAGAAGGAGAGCTGCTGTCGCTTGTCGTCGATAACAGCCAATAAATGCTGCGAATTAATTAGTAAATATTCTATCAATCAACGGTATCAAGGCGACAAACCTTCAAGCTCAAATTTGCTGCACCAAAATTAACTTGGCTCAATTTCCCAGTTCCATTCATAGCCTGTGAATTGGAATCCGAGGATTCTTCGCCCTGACGAAGGTTGCCGTCTGCATCCAGATAATGAGTACCACGCTTGTGGAACTGTAACAGGTGGTCATTATCAGAGTCAAGAGTTTGATATATGCTATTTCGCGCAAAGTTCAACATCGCATCATCATTCTGTCTGTCTTCAGTCGCGGTAGGGGTGTCTACAACGACGTTAGCATTACTTGTAACCAAAAATTTCACATCTAAAAGAAAAACAGACCAGCAGGGGTTATGATACCATCAGCGGCTTTAGCATCGGAATCATCTGAGCGTTTTTGCGGTGTTCCTGATCGAGATAGGGACGAAAAGCCAGACTTGTCAGATTTGGCGACATTGTTGGCATTCTTAAATTCAGCTTGACTAGATGATTTATCATCCGTCTCGGAATTTCTGCGAGGAGTTTGTTCTAGCTCCACAGATTTATTGCCTTGCTCAATGTTTTCGTCGTCATCTTCGTCGTCATCATCATCATAATCGTCCTCATCAACATGCCGAGCAAGTGGAGGCTTTTCGTGAAGTGATCCCGCCGCAGTATCGGACTCATTACTCTTCTCAAGTTCTTGCTCTTCAAGATATGTGAAATCTATATCGAATGAATTTGCCGGCTGCCGTGCCGATGAAGCAAATAAATAATCCACAGATTGTTCATAGAGCATATAACGAATTTTCAATGCAAGTGCAACGTAATCTGTATCCTGCTCTTTGCCTTTGTCTTTTGATTTCTCCAGTAGATCCCCATTAGGTGTACTGTGTGAGATTCTATTTGGCTCTGAAGTTGAATTTTGAAATCCGGTGTCCACCAAAGGAGGTGAGGGCCTAGGAGTGTGCAATGCCGAGCCAGGCGTGTCGTTAACCGGAGACTGGCCTTGCTTGAAATTTTCAATATCACGCAACTCTGGCTGTGAATCATCTGCCGCAGTGCTCTGAGAAGACGAGTGTTCGGTGAGTTGCCTTTGAGCAATTGAGGCAGATATCAGGTTGCTCCAAGCATCGCCCCCCGCCTGAACGGCTTTCAAGAAGATGGCATGTTCCTCAGAATTAAGGTGTGGCCTCCACGCGTCGTGGTCCTCGATTTGTCTAGCAAGATGCAGCAGCCGGCCAGAATCTCCAGCAGACCACAGCTTTGCGAGCGGTGGAGGCTGGGCGGCCATTGTTTGATCTCGCAGAGACACGGTTAGTGAAGTAGGCTGGTTAGCAGGGCGCGTGAACTACAACTGAGCTTTCCCAGCGCAACCATTCATCTGAGAATGACCAAAGAGCACAGAATACTAGTAAACACTCGGATATCACACCACAACACAAAAAATCAGATGGATTGGTTGAACGCGCGCGGATGAAGCGGATTCAAGCTGCGTGTTTGAGCTTACCATGCCAGTGATTCCATTTCGAAGCTCGATGTGAATTCACGATTCACGAAAATCCGAATTGGTAATGCCCTAAACCACCATGCTTGCCAGAACTCCCAACGATGATTGTGAGAAAAGGATTGATCTGGTTTGTAAGAGGATTAGAGTGGAATTGGAGAGTAATTGGAAGAGAAGAGAGCGATTGAGAATGCGGTGATGGAGTTGTCTGGAGCATCTAACAAATTCAAGAAAGCTGCTGCTAAGCAGCGGTCGAGGGTGAAGATATCATTCGACAGCGACGACGAAGATGCTGTTTCCACGCCCTCAGAGAAGCCAACAGCGGATAATAATAAGAAGAAGAGCTCAGTGGCATCTGCTGCTGCTTCTGAGACTAATGCAAGTTTATTTATGATTGAGTATGGCTCATGATTCTAACAAACTCGTGTAGGAGGGTGACGATGAATACCATGTTGTCACCGCAGCATCGCTACGAAAAAAACAGAAGAGCAAAAGCAAAAGCATCGCAACCCAAACCATGAAGTCTCGAATCCGGGATAAGCTGGCTTCAAGCTTTGCGTCGTCTAGCATACCTGCATCTGCTAGCACGTACTCAAAATCATATTTGGATGAACTACGCGACGCTACACCTTCTACTCCTTCAGTATTCACCGAGCATGACAATACAGATGAACCAAAGCAGGACAACAATGCTGAATCGTTAGAGGGTGAACAACTGTTTGAGGTTAATGCTGAAATGGCAGAAGATTTTGACATACCCGATGAAGCGTTTATCAGCCATATGATTGAAAAACGGAGACAAAAAGCTGAGGCTGTCGAGGCTGAGGTAAATGGTGATCCAGGTTCAACCGCGGCAGACGCCTTCATATCACTAGAAGATGATTTCGAAGATAATTCAAATAGCAAAATGGAAGGGATAGAAATGGACAACGACAATATAAAAAGCAGTAGCACCAAAAGTAGACTGCAACGAGAAGATGATGTGTATGATAACGAATATGAGGACATTGCCGAAGGTGATGGCCGAATACCTCTCAGCGCTGCTCAAGAATCGCAGCAGAGACAAAGCCGGCGACGCGAAATTGAAGAAATGATTGATGAGCACGAGGATGAGCAGCCAGAGGCTGGCGATGACTACCTATACATGGGCGAAGTCAGCAGCGGCTCTGAAGATGACTGGGAACAAGCGCAATTACAGAAAGGAGCGTTTGGAAGGAAATCAGCAGACGTTGACCCTGATATGGGTCCCAAGCAATCAGCCTCGGAGTCCAAGTTTATGGTGCTTCAAGCCTTACCAGATTTTAATTCTGTTCTCAAAAGGCTTACTCTCACTCTTGACAAGATGAAACAGCATCGCGATGAGTCGCTCAAGTCTCTTGAGGAGTTATATGGCGAGCGTCAGCGCATAGAGCAAAGGAAAGAGCAGGTGAACGATGCATTAAAAAGCTGGGAGGTAGACCAGTAGGTAAATCTAAGCATTATATTCAAAATTTATGTACAAAAGTGAAGCTTTGTGGATAAAATATTTTACCATTCCAATTCCTTAAACACCTTGCCATCTTCATATACCACGATCTTGCCGTTCCGTATGGTGATTGTGTTCATTCTTTCAAGGTCCAGAAAACCCTTGAATTCAACTAGGCATCGAGTCTGATGCCGTTCTATAGACATTTGATCGCGACTCTTCTCTTTGTTTCGCGCGAAAGAGCCTTGAACAATTGCTCTCCCTGACACATCGGCCAGTGCTCTCTTCTTCCACCGATCAAGCTCGTCGATCATATCTTGATATGGCGTAGATGGCTCGGAGTCATTACCGAGTTCACCTGTGATCCCCCATACTTGAGTTACAGGGGAGACTAGCTTTGAATAAACGTCATCAGTCGCTAAAATACGTAGACTTCGACGGATCCCGGGAAAGAACTGATCAGGGCTGTCGCGGTATATCTCCAACCCTACCAATACATGCTCTTGTGGCCGATCCTCAGGAAGCACGAATCTGACATCTTCCATTTTCTCAATCATAATAGGTAACCCAAGCATAGCGGCGACCGCATCCTTATATGCTAGAGCCGCGATAAGGGCGTCTTGTGTAATACCTGATTCCAGTTAGCACTAGGCTTCACAGAGGTTTAAATAAAAAATACCTTTTAGTTCTCGCAACTGATCAGGTGTCAAGACCTCCTCTAATACATATGGCTTAGCCCAGAGAGGTATAAATACTGCTTTCTCAAGATAATACAGCTGATAAGCTCCATATATCAGAACACCAAGAGATACACCTGTGACAATTATTGTATATCCCCATCGTAGTATATATGATTGTCGCTCAAAAGATTTTGAAGAGAGCACAGCTTCCTTCAGATCATCTTCTGAGAGTATATCTGTAAATCTCCTTGGAGAGGGTTGCTGTGGGGTGCGCGTAGAGGTATTAAGTCTCCGCAATGATCTGGCCACATTTGACTGAATAGACGTATTTTCCTCAATTCTATGATTGTTTATAGAAGAGATAGAGTGTAAAGATCTCGAGAACAATCTTTGCTTCAATGCATGTCCTGGAATGATCTGTATTGTAAGAGGTCTCTGGATCCTGAATCTGTAGAAACTCGCCATACTGAACTAGAATAGTCCGATAAACATAAATTCTGCACTTATACCAAGTCTCAAACAGTAAATCCAGCTGTTATTTCAGATACAAATCCACGAATTGTCTGTATAAACCGCAAACACTGCTTCTCCACAGATCGCCGGTATTCAATGTATGACACTCTTTGGGAGGATTGGCAAGCTTATGGGCAAGGGTTTAAATTAGGAGTCGAAGAAATCAGACAAGTTGATCGATATTCACACTACTGAGGTAAAAGGAGCTAGGTTTCGAGAAATATACGGTTAATACAGCTTGATCAGGAAGAAAAGGCATATACTGTTGAATATTTTGCAGATTGTGTTTGGTTTAATCTATTTTTCGTGACTTCTCGATTCGCACTCAGACGCGAATCAACTATATTTGCACAGCACAATGTCGAAACCATCAACACCGGAACTGAAGAAGGTATTAGATGCTGGTGGATTATGTATACTTTCTGATTCTGATTTGTTTGAGTAGTACATGGATAGACGACTTCTGGTGCAGCTGAATGGATCGCGAAAAGTTATAGGTGTTTTACGTGGATATGATGTGAGTTTTTCAGCCAGGACATTCAGTATTAGATCCTGTACTAATTTTTATATTTGCAGGTATTTTTGAATTTGGTATTGGACGATGCTATTGAAGAGAAAGACGGCGGCGAGCAAGTCAAGGTCGGAACTATTGTGCGTATATTCCAGTGTTACAGTCCGATAGCGAGAGCGATTTATTAACCTGTTGCATAGGTCATTCGAGGAAATTCAGTAGTCATGATGGAGGTATGAGACTATTAAACCACAACTGTTTTGCTTGTATTTCTATTTTACTAACGTGTTAATGATGTAGGCGCTGCAACGAGTATCCTAGGACTCGAAACTGTAGCTCAAACTGCGTGTATCATTGTTATGGACCTTGTAGTAGACGTCGATGGTGTTTAACTGTATATTACTCATGATTTACTTGGCAATTTATTAAACTATTATGTGACTTGAAGAGCTGTTGCTATTACGGAACATTAGTGTGCTCTATTTGAAGCTAGTCTTGCGACCCAAGCCTTACAACTTCCTGTGGATTAATTCTCATACTAACTACTTCTATTACTTGCTATTTACTCACCCTCCAAGACCATATTTCATATAATAGCCCAAATCTATTCTCTATAGAAAAATAGCATCTCTTTACAAAAATTCCTACATATCCGGGGAGCTAAACCTCAGAATGGTATGGTAGGGTTAGGAGCCTGAGGAATTTACGGCTGCTTCGGTGACCATCAACAGCGATTTTTTCTAATTCGCGTCTGTTCTCAGCTCTTTGTCTTCCTCAACGCCTCCAAAATCTCTTTGCTACAGACAATTGGTTCACAAATATATGCCAGCATTGATATATGGCTTCTGGTATGTTTTAATTCGTCCGGAGTTTGGCCCATAGCCTCTATATTGTCCTTCAGGACGCTAATCTAATCCACTTCAGAATACAGTATCTAGCGAGATCAAGCACCATGGCCAACAAAGGCGAGAATTCAGCAGTTCAAGCAGCCAAAAAACGCGCTGTTCAGCTCAGTCGCTCAACTCAACTGTCATCGTTAATTCCTATATGGTTTCTCTTGTTAAATATAACTGGTTTGGCGCTCTTCGCGTCCGGCTTTCTTTTGACGCGACCTGTGTTAGAGAATATCTCTGAAAAGTCATCTACGTACTTCGAGACTAATGTTATTCTTCCGAAACCATTTCAACGCGTTGTCTTTATTTTAATTGACGCGCTGCGCGAAGATTTTATCACCGGAACTGCACCAGCTGATAGCTACTTCTCGACACTTGTTACTCCGGCTGAGTATGCCAAATCTCAGCCAAAAAATGCGGCAGTTTTCCGATTTATTGCTGATCCACCAACAACAACACTTCAGCGACTGAAAGCTTTGACTACCGGCTCGCTGCCTACTTTCATTGACGCTGGTTCGAACTTCAACGGTCAAGAGATCCTTGAAGACTCATGGATCAGTCAGTTGTTAGCAACTAGAGGCAATGATCGCATTGCGTTTGCAGGTGACGACACATGGATCTCCCTATTCCCTGCCTTGAAGAATGGAACCGACGAGAAGCAAAATAAAACCTTCCCTTACGAGTCTTTCAATGTCTGGGATCTATACACTGTCGATTCTGGCGTTACGGCTCATATGACTTCCTTACTTGATCGTCGATCAGACTGGGATGTCCTGATCGGTCACTATCTCGGCGTGGATCATGCTGGCCACAGATATGGCCCTAACACCGAAAAAATGAGGGAAAAACTCACAGAAATGGATGATGTCGTCAAGAACGTAATTGATGCTATTAAGGATGACAAAGACACTCTGCTAGTTGTCCTCGGTGATCATGGAATGGACGAAAAGGGAGATCATGGGGGAGACTCGAAAGGAGAAATAGAAGCTGGATTATTTTTGTGAGTATTTTATCACAGTTTTATGAAGACAACTATTAATGCATTACAGATACTCGAGCCGACAGTTTTTGGCACCTTCCGAAGATATCGCTACAGTAAATCAGATTGATTTAGTCCCTACGCTCTCTTTGTTGCTTGACATACCGATTTCTTTCAATAATCTAGGTTCTCCCATTGAAGCTGCTTTCTTGGGTCCCTCTACTGATTACCAGCAGCTGGCCTCAGCTTATCGATTGATTTCGGAGCAAATTTATAAATATAGATCGAGCCACCCTTCGTTTGCCGATTTTGGTGAAATTTCATCTCTCTTTGACGCTGCTTCAAGTTCATGGTCAACGAACGACTACAAAACGATCAGCGAATCACACTCTAATTTCCAAGCAGCAAATGTGAAGGCTTGTAGAGAAATGTGGGCTCGGTTTGATCTTTTGAGAATGATTCTTGGTATCTCAATATTAGCCGTTACTTGTGTCACAATGATTGTATTTTATGCTTTATTTGATGCTGACACTTTATGTGTGTCTGACCATTTGAACTCGTTGTACAAACAGATGATCATTTGCGCAGCTATTGGTGGCTTGGGCGGATACGCTGCAACAGGTCTCTATAGCAGCCGAACGATGGAAGTTATAGTATCCGGAACTGTTGCAGGAAGCTTTGTTGGATTTTATAGCACTCTTATCAAATTGAGAGGAAGCTTCCCCGAATTTGGTGGAGCATCTCTTTGGACGCTTCTCGCTATCGGATACTCATTTTTCCATGGAATACTGTTTGCCTCGAATTCCTATGTGGTTTGGGAATCGCAAGCTTTGTCTTTCCTTCTTGTCAGCTTTGGGTTTATTCTTCTGGCTAAAAGTTTCGGTCTCTCTGACCCTGTCAAGCGGGGAGCTTCTGTGTTCAACGCAGTAATGTTCATTTTGATTGCCAGAGCTGCAGACTACCCTAAGATCTGCAGAGAGGAACAATTACCATATTGCTCTACTACCTTTTACTCGAGCACTGCTTCGTCAATGCCTTCTGTCGTCAGTATTGCAGCTCTTTTCGTAATTGCGCTGGTACTCCCATCGTTTATTAGATCGTTCCTTGCTACTTCTGCGTCCAACGAAGGAGCTTCTAGAATGTGGATTGGTACTGGTCTCCGATTAGTTTCAATTTTAGTCGCCCTTTATTGGACTTTAGATTTCGTTGAGCTAGATCCTAGAGCAATTGCCTCGGCAGAAGAGATTCGTCCTTATAAGTTCCTTGTGTCAAGATTAACGATTGGTGTCACTTTGGTGGGTGCTCCTTTAGCTTGGTACCGCGCTTCTCCTCTTTGCCTAAGAGTGGAGATGACCAACAACCAGGATCTCATTAAGCGTGCTATCCAGGAAGGAGATATAGAGACTGCGGAGAAGCTTAAGCCAGTTTCTGTTGAAATTATTGGATTTGCAAATGCTTACGGAAGTCTTTATTTGCTGCTAGTGATCTGTGTTTATGCTGCTATTGCGCTTTGTACTAAACCTATGGGTGGTATAGCTTTGGCAGGAATGGTATATCAGATCTTGGCACTTCTGGAGATTAGCGATGCGCTTGACATTCCTTCTAAATCTGCACTCGTGATTCCTACTATCTTAGGACTAATGGCTTCGCAGTATTATTTTGCTACTGGTCACCAAGCGACACTTGCTTCTATTCAATGGGACGTCGCTTTTATTTTTACTGAGAACATTAAGTTCCCGTTACCTCATATTGCCTTGATTCTCAATACGTTTGGACCATACATTCTAGCGGGATTTGCTGCTCCTCTTACCTTATTCTACAAGCTATCACCATCACCTAAAGATTTCAGATCTTCCGAGGTAAAGATCTCCAAGCTGCTAAAAGCATCCACAAGTATCATGATCTACTTTGGTCTGCTCACATTTTTCAATTTGGTGATGACCACAATTTTGAGAAGACACTTAATGGTTTGGAAAATCTTTGCGCCTAGATTCATGCTTGCCGGAGGCGCTATGATTGCTGCTGATGTCGCGGTAGTTATTGCTACCTTTGCTGGAGGCAAGGCTATTAGCAGCATTTTTGACGTTTTCGGCTAAGCCGGTTAAATTACGATTGAATGTTAGAAAATGAGCAATGATATTATGTATATATAGTTTTGGTATATATTCTTTGCATATTTAATTCTATGTAACTAATGACAGTTTGAATGATTAGTAAAACTTATTTGTATTTTTAAAGGGGTGTATAGAAAGTTTGAACAGAGTAGAATTATTCTATCATCCACCAAAAAATATATGCCTTTAGACACACTCTGCTAAAACTAAATCTTAGAAAAACCATTCTTGAACATGTGAGCTCTACATAATGGCATATAAAAGATATGTCCGCTTCCAACAAGCCTCGACTCTCTTCTGCATAATAACAAATAACTTCTTCTTTGCTGCTTCGTCTAAGTCTAAATTTTCGATAACTATATCAAGAATAGACCTCATGCTCAAGCTAAATACATTTTGCAGATACATTATATCGAAAAGGAGCTGTATCCAGTGATCCTGGGACGGAAGTTTGCTACCAGCCTGTGTATCTTCTGATTCGTGAGCTTGAGCAACTGGCTCTTCAGGAGACTCGTTGTCTGACTCAGGTTTCTCTTCTTCGGCATCATTAGGCGAAGTTTCAACATTTTCCGAGGCGGCAGCCTCAGCGGATGCAGGTAATTCGCTCTTGTCCTCCTTATCCTCGCGGTTCTCATCAGATCCTGATTCCTCCAGTGGATAGCTGCTGCCGTTTTCTGAAGTCTCCTCTTTCTCAGAATTTTGGCTCTCACCAGCATTCGATTCATTAATGTCATCACCGGTCCTCTCGGTTGTAGTCTCTTCGACTTCGTGTTTTAGAAGTTCAGCAGCCTTCGCAGAGCTCAAGTATTCCTGAATGCCGGTCTCAATACCCTCTGCCCATCTCTTACCGACCATTTCCCGACAAATCGAGACGCCGACTGTGGATCCCATGACGACGTCTTCAAAACCATCCTTAATAACAGGGGTCACATAAGATTTATATGCTCCTTCTGAGAGCCATGGAGACACATCAGACGGATACTTGACATGGTCAGGTGTTGTTGTGGATGTTTGTGCTTCTTCCTCCCAGAGTTCCACCGCAGGAGGATTTTCAAAAAAGCAGAATATCTTGTCAGGAGACTGTTTCTCGGAATATATCGTTTGTGCAAAAGCAATGTAAGAACCTTCTACCAACTTGGAAATCAGTTGCTGTACAGACTCTTCAGCGATAGGTAGCTCTCCAATCCTTCGGGCGACTCGAACAAGGTTAGCAATCTTAGACTTATTGCCAGCGGCATTTTCCAAATGAGATTCAATATTTGAGACCAACTCCTCCACTCCTATAGGAATAACTTCACTGTCAATGACCAGTTGTAATACTTTGCTTTCACTTTTAGCATTTTCGCGAACAGCCTTAATCCACTCTTCCTCTTCACCAGCAAACGAATCGTAATCGTACACTCCGCTAACCTTGCCAACAAGTGCATGAACATTTTGAATTGCATCCCACCATTCTCTTACATTGTCGATAATGTGACCGCATGCCGATGACTTACCACCTAATAGTGCGGACACGGCTTCGCGGAAGTCTGCAGCGCCGTGAGATATATCAAGGCTCAGCCAATTATCATCCCATAAGCTGGTCACGACCGGCTTAATATCTTTAACGGCGTCTCCGTTCGTGATAGCGAGTAATTCACCGGCGATGCTCTTGGTGGCCTCAAGGTATGACATGCAAAGCGCACGTAAAGCAGGAAACCACTCTTTTTCCCAAGTTGTGGTATCAGCTAGAAGAGAAGGTCTGATGGCAGGTCTATCAATCAGGGACTCAAAAATTGCGCGTCGCAGATCAAGAAGGGACTGAATGGCTCGCTCAGATGTCGCGGAAACATTTGCGCTATCCACGACGGCGGTAGATGCTGAGATTACTGAGCGTATGCCTTCTTCAAACGCTGCCACTGAATCAGATTCAAATGAAGAAATTATGCCTGCCATATCAAGGGCTACTTCATCTTGAGCGGATGAAACTGTGTATTTCAAGATATCGCCCGCTGCCCAGACATTGAGCAAAGAGAAATCGATATAAGTAAGATTCCGGATCTCAGAGTCTTGCAATACCGGTAATACTGTAGCTCGTGCAAGCGTTCGTGTAAATTGTGAAGGAAACAAAGTCTTGACTGTACTGATTGTAGAATCAAAGACTGCCAGGGCTTCCACCAAGGCATCTGAAGTTCCGTTCTTAGTTAAAGTACTTATTTGCGCAGTTCGAGCCGACAAAAAGTAGAGCACAGTTTTGAACACAGTAGATGATGAAAATAACGAGTATGACACCAAAGCGTCGAGAATCCAAGCTGTGGTTGTGCCATTGAGAATTTCGGTGACGAGGGTGAGATATCGCTTTTCGAGAGAGCGAAGACGCGAATTGAGAAAAGAGGTTAGATCATCAAAGTCACGGAGAAGTTGTTTGGTAAAAAGAAGCAGCTTGCATGCCGCAAGAATAGACGCGGGATTATAAAGTAGAGATTCCAGGGCAGAAAATAGATTATGGGTGTTCTTTGATAGCGCGATTCGCTTCTTGGCGTCAAGGTCTAAATTTCTGTTAACAAACGCGCATGACACTATTTCAGTCAAATATATATTCACCTCGATCATTAAATGATTTTGTTACGTTCGCTAGATTTTGAGCGCGTTGTCTGACAGCAGAAGATCTACATCCTCTGCTGAGTTGCTTGAACTTTGATTCCGTATCGGCCATAGTCCCATTCATCTCCATTATCATGTCTGCTGTCGCAAGAAGATCTCGATAGCTCTGGCCCACCAGCTCTCTCAGCTGCTCACGCTTCGCTTGTGCCTCATTCCGGAGTTGAAATGCTACTACGCGGATCTGAGGAGGCTGATAGAACTCGAACACTGATTCATAGGACTCAATCGCGGTAAGGTCGAGCGCACCATTGATCGAAGTAACTGAGGTTGCGCTATTGTTTCTCCGTGAACCAAACGGACTAGCTACTGAAGCAGACGTTGAAGAGCGGACGGGGGACTTCAGCGAGTTGAGCGATGTCGAGGACCCTGAAGTGTCCGGACGAGACAGGCCAGCTACCATTGACTGTGAGCTGTTAGTGATGCTGACACGCAATTGAAAAAACGACCTGAATATATTAAGTGAACAGTATCAGCAGACTTCCATACATTCAATTAACACGCCAATTCCTCTGTTGAAAACATAGAACGCGCAGTCTTGGGACGTGAACAAGAGGACGCTGCTGCTGCTGCTGCGGTAGCGGACTACGTACAAAACCCTTTTCTAGCACACGCGTCGTGGCTCTTCAGTTGGCAACCCCAGACCGGACTACACAACGGCTATTGTCATAGGAATCTGACTGAGTGGTAGAGACAGAATTCAAGACTGATCCAGAAGGAGATCCTGTGAAGAGGTGCTCTCAAATCTGTGATATGATTTATGGCCAGATCTGCAAGAGTTCAGCTGTCTTGACACATTCACGAGTCTTTGTGGGCAAATACAGAGAACCAGCGACACAAACCTGGCAGAGCACTCGTCTGACTTGGGCTTCTTGTTTGGGTGCTTGCCATCACTATTTCCAAATGGCCAAAATATATACCAGCGCAGCTCGAAGATTTTCATACCAACTTGGAAGAAGTCGCCTACGCCGTCGTATCGAGGAGCGGCCGCTTTGGAGGAATCATGATTTTGCCAGACGAAGGTGGATTGTTATTGATTCTGCACAGTACAATGGGCGATTAAGACCAACGATTCAGATGCAGGCGGCGGATGGTACGTGGAAAGATATGCATGAGCAAGGTCACGCGGTAGCGGCAGCAGCTTCTACTTCATCAGAGCCGGTACTAGACTCATCGTACGGAAACGCACCACCTCCTTTGCAAGTTTCAAATAACGGAAACGGTGATTTGCCTCCGACATCAAGCAGCAATCAATTAGCGGACACTGAGGACGAGACTGGCCTTGCACTTGCTGTGGTGCCGCCTGGAATTAGATATGCCCACCCTTTCGACACCTACCGAACATTCAAAAGACTGGAGAATGCTGGGTTTTCCAACGAGCAGGCTGTGATATTGATGAAGTGCATGCGTGGCTTACTATTAGATCACCTACAACGTGCCAAAAGTACGTATTTATCACAAGCAGAAATGGAGAACGAAGCCTACCTATTTGACGCTGCGTGCTCTGAACTGCGAACAGAGATACAAAATAACCGCAAGAGCCAAGCTCACCTAGAGCAAACAGAAACGGCTGCTTTGCAGAGAGAATTCATGGTTCTCAAAAGACAATACGAGGAAGAGATACAGAATATGAAGACTGAGATCAGTGTTGAGGTAAACGACCGACAGAATGTAATGAAGGTGGAGAACCGAGCAAAGGAACTGCAGATCCAGGAGCTGAACAATAGAATCATGATTATGATAAAGTCAGATTTACGGTCACAAGTAGAAGCTCTGCGGTGGCAGACCACGAGGAGAGGCTTGTGTGAGTATCCAGTTCATTTTGCACAGGTTTGTGTATCTGCGAGTTTTGCTGACATTAATTAGTTACTATTGGAGTAGTTGCAACCCTGATTCTTGTGGCATTATCATATCGCAACCGCTCCGAGCAGAGAAAAGCAGCAGCGGAGAAGCTAGAAGCTGCTAAAGCAGTACAGGCAAAGGCAGACACGGAGAAGTCTGCGGAGGACACACAGGACGTCTAAGTGATAAGATGATGCACATAACTACGAGCCTAAGAACATCTAATAAATTCAGGGTTGTAGTTGGACCCTATGAACTCATTCCAGACAGTCAAGCTGCAAAGATTAAGGGAATTCATCCAGTTCGTGAACCACTTCCCACCGTGGAGGTTACCGGCTAAGTCAGGGCTAAACCCGGTTGACTAAGGACTGTCCACAGCACGCAGGCAGTCCGCCACCGCAGTGCTGTTGTTCGTAGATAAAAATGACTGCCGAAAGCACGTCAACCAATTGCTCATAAGCAATAATAACCAGTATAGGTCTGTATTAAATCACACATCCGCATCGCCAAGGTGATCTTATCAGACACAGATCCGGCCTATCGTGAGCATCGGGAAAGCACCGCGAGTCAGCGCGGAAACGGCATAAGTGGCGAGCAATTCGGCACACACGCCACGCCGTCTCGCCGCCGTTCGCCTCCTCGTAGCCCAGCACATCGCCAACCGGACCAAGCTACAATGAACGCGGAACCTTCGATGGCACCGTCATCGCTCGGGCAGGCGAGTGCTTCAAGTAGCAGTCAGACTCAGACTCAGGGCCAGAACCAGAATCAGAGCCAGGGGCAGCAGCCAAACCCGCAGAATCAACAACAGCAGCAGCAGCAACCGCAACAGCACCGCTCCGAGCAGGACTTTTTAAATGCTTACATCTACGACTATTTGAGAAAGCACAATTTGCACCAGTCTGCAAATGTCTTTGGTCAGGAAGCAGATGTTAAAGTGCATCCGGTCTTGAAGGGTCAGCCATTGAGCCAACCAGCTCGTCCGAACGAGGTGGCCGACGACTCAAAGGCTGAGAAGCGGGCAAATGGTGATTCAAAGGCAGCCGAAGGAGATGATGAATCAAACAGCGCGCCAAATACTCTGGCAAAGTCGGTCGGCATCATCGATGCTCCTGAGGGGTTCTTGTTCGAGTGGTGGTTGATCTTTTGGGATCTGCTCTTCGCGAGGTCGAACAAGCCCGCCTCGGTCCCCGCCCAGCAGTTCATCTCGGCGCAAGTATGTGCTTGCAACTAACCTTGATCTGCATTTTCTTTTGCTATATCTTGCTAACTATTCGCAGCGAATTCGCCAGGAGCAAGCTATCCGCGCGGCGCAGATGCAACAGCAACAACATCCCGCAAACCATCTGCCTCCAGGTTACGCGCAGTCATCCGCCGCCCTCCTCGGCCGATTTCCAAATGGGTTTCCTGAAGGCTTATCTGACCTTGAGAAACAACGTCAGCAGCAAATTTCTCGTCAAGCGGCTCTTCGTAACCGCGCCGGTGCTGGATTTACTCCGTGAGTTATTGCCCTGATCCCGTGTTTTGGTGTTCACCCCACTAACCTTATCTCACCAGACAACAACTGCAAAACATAAAGCAGCAACAACTGTTTGCACAGCAAGCACAACTTCAACAGCAGGCTGTTGCAGCAGCAGCAGCTGCTGGACAGAATCCAGCTGCGCAAGGGCAGCCGACGGATCCGGCCAATGTACAGTCTCCAACACCTAATCAGTCCTCCTCACCCTCGAAGCGCCAGAGACTCTCACCCGATGGCCAATACTCCCAAGTCCAACCTAACAGATTTGTCACGCCTGTTGGTCAGCAGCCCAATGCAAATGCCCAGCAGATGTTGCTGAACACTGGCATGAACAATGGCCCGCAGCCAGCTTTTAACACTCAAATGCTCATGAAGCAGCAGCAACAAGCGGCAGCTCAGCAGCAGCAGCAGCAACAACAACTGCAGCAGACGCATCAACATCCATCACAACAACAGCAAGCTCAACAGCCGGTCGGAGGACCCAATGCTGGGCTACAGGCGCAGCAGATCCAACAGTATTCAGTGAATCTCATGAACAACCATCGAGCTTTAATGAATATGAACAAAGGGCAGCCTGCGACTGGAGGAGCTCCTGGAGGTCCCCATATTCCTAGTGGGTCGCCGATGATCGCACACTCGTCTTCCGACCAGCATCCTATGTACATTGCTGACGCTTATGCGGCGCAGAACGCTGCTGGTGGACAAATGCGACTGCCTCCTGGAGCTCAACCATCCGTGGGTGGAAATACCAATGCGTTGCAGGATTACCAAATGCAGCTGATGTTGTTAGAGCAACAGAACAAGCGCCGTCTTATGGTTGCGCGTCAGGAACAGCAAGATGCCGTTGTCAAGCAACCAGTGCAACCTGGATCTTCTCAACCTAATGAATACGCCGCTATTTCACCTCAACAGGGCAGACCGGCACCTTCTCCTCAACCAAATATGGATATGAGCAAGCGGGTCACCCCAAAAATATCTAATGCCATCCCTGGATCACCCATGCCTGATCAGCAACAAAACTCACAGAATGCGCAGCATAATGTTGGACAGCAACAGGGAGGATCGCGTCATTCATCACCAAGCATGAACCAGAACTTCAGCGGAATGGATCAGTTCAATAATCTGGTTGGAAATCAGGTTAACAATATGATGATGCGCGGAAATGTCCAGCCGCACCCATCCACATTTAACGCTTCGCAAATGCACGGACAGATACCAGATCAAGGAATGGCACGGGCTCAAAGTATAGCTGGTCGACAAGCGGCGAATGGCGGCTTGATCTGGACACAACAACAGCAGCAACAACAACAACAACAGCAACAACAGCAGCAGCAGCAGCAACAGCAGCAGCAACAGCAACAGCAGAATGGACAAATGATGCAAAATCAACAGTCACAACAAGGAGCTATGCATGGTAATATGGCTTCCCAGCCACGACAAACGAATCAGCAGCAACAGCAGATGCCACCACCGCAAGCCCCTGTGAATGCTCCTCGTGCATCTCCTTCTCCTTCTCTTGCAAACACACCAATTACTGCTCCTACCCCGCCAGCGTCTAAGATGCAGCCTAAGGGAAAGAAGGAACCTCAACCTAAGAAGCGGACTAAGAAACAGCAAGCTGCCGCAGCCGCAGCAGCAGCAGCGGCAGCTGCTGCTTCGAACACTACTAATCCTGTGACTCCATCAGCAACATCAAATGGCCAAGCCTCTGGTCCTCCTACCCCGACTACTCCAATTACGCCGCAGCATGTTAACTCATTCAATGCAAACGGCAATCAACAAGGCGGTGGTAATGTTGGCGCCAACCCTTTGTTGATGAAAGCTACCACGTTTTCTGCATCGCAAAATGCTGCTACTGGTGGTAGTCAACCTCAATCAGCTCCAACGGGCTCTGCTACTGGTGCAGCAGCGAACACAACGGCCACGGCAGGCGAAGCTGCCCCGCCGTCGTTCTTGGATGCTGATGCACCTTCATTTTTGACAGACTTTGGACCTGGAGGCGAGAACGATATTACCGATTTGGATTTCGACATCAATACGTTTTTGAATACCGATGACTCTGCTGGTGGTGGCTTGAGCTTTGATCCCTCTAACGCGTTCGCTTGGAACGAAAGTGTTGAAGCCACTGGCGAAGTTTGAGTTGTAATTCTACAAAAGTTTTTTTCTTTTTTGTGATGTTTTTTTTTGAAGCTTTAGAAAAAGAAGAAAACTTCCTCACATGCTACACTAGTTTTGTTTTCTTCATTTTGTCTTGCTCCCTTTTTGTGTCATCTAATCACTTTTGTCGATTTGTTAGCTTAACTTGTGTGTATTACAAGTGTACATTATTGAATTTGTTACGTTGGGTGTTAATGGTGTTGGGTTTGTAATAATTTAATGCGATCTCCGAGATCGTAAGTCAGCGTTGTCTTAAGTGTACGTTCTAAGAGAGCCGCTTAGTGTCCTCAGTTCTGATATATACTGTTTTTGTTTCTTTTTTAATTTTTTGTTTACCTTCTATTTATGGCTATACATATATTGCTCTGCGAGTCTTGTTGTTATGCTAATTTTGTGTTGTTATAATGTATCCAGTTTTACCAATTAAAAAGTTGTTTTAAACTGATAATTCAACAACCGAGTCAAATAATTTGCCTTTGAAGACTTCAAGATTTTCTCCGGCCTAGTAAAGCATTGTTAGGGCTGGAGGAGTTAAAAAAGAAATATAACATACATAGCTGACCAAGGGAGGGATTTCAACGCCAGCAACACCTTCTTCAACAGTTGCACCTGCAGCAACAAGCCATCGCTTTCCTTGAGCCAACAGATCAGCACGGGATGAGTCGGCATCGTCTTCTCCTGCTGTTCCGACCTTGTTTTTAAGTGGTGAAAACTCTTCCTCGCGTCTCACTTCGAGGTTTGCAAAGTCAGAAAACTTTAGGCGCGGGAAGCAGTCAAAGATAAACTGTTCAAGCTTAATACCATTAGGTGACGAGGGAGTCAGTGATTCACCGGTCTCTAGACTGACACACGGGATTTTCTTCTTGGCAATATGATACGGGAGGTAATGTTCTGGCCAGGTGGGAATTGATTCCAAGTAGGAGACAGCATAGTAGTGATTGACAATATTAGCTGTCCGGAACGCAAGCTCGGTTGACTGACTAACAGGATCAACGGTAGTTCTTTGAGCCATCTCCTCTGAAATTTCAGAGTACTCAATGACTGCAGGATGGCCATCCTTAGCAACAATCAATCCCACACTCTCAGTCGGACTACGCTTAGGAACAGACTTTGTGCCAACAAGCAGAGAGCTGGAAGCAGCAAACCCCAAAAACACAGGATCAGCCATACGAACTAAGCAGTTGTCAACACAGTAGGCGTGGATATGCTCGACACCTCTCTTCTTGAAATCATCCAAAATCTGCTCTTTCATGAGAGCTCGGTAAATTCCACCGTTTCCGTCAGGAGCGACCGCTACCCTTGATTTTGCCTCCAAAAGGATCTTCCCGGAGTTGTCAATACAAGGCAAAACACCTTGCTCAAAAAAGGTAATATTGGTAGAATCTAGACCAAAAAAGTCGTTCGTTTTGAAGAAATCTTCAGTTGGCTTGCGTGTAGGTCCAGAGGTCATGATATACCAAGGAATCACGGCTTCTTTTCCGTACTTATTAGAAACCAATTGCTGTAATGACAAGACACGCTCCGCTTGCAAAGCAAACAGGCTCTTATGTGAAGGAAGGCTAATGTCGAAGCATCCCTTTGGTGCAGACGAGCCCAGACGAGTACCTTGTCCTCCAGCAAGGAGAACGACTGCCACCTTGCTCGCAGCAATCAGATCAAGACCTGCAGTTTCCCATTTCTTAATCTGATCTTCAGAGGCAGTCAGTAATGACGCGGTAGATGCTTCAGGCAGAGGAGTGATATCTGAAGGAGCATCGGATTCAGGTGCTGGGTTGAGAACAGCTTGTGCGATATCGGTGACTCGTTCAGGATCGATTGTCGCCAATTGCGCCAGCAATGCAGTCTGATCCTCCGCAGACAAGGAGTCATAGAATGTGAATACATGCTCTTGGTCCGCTTTCTTGTATAGCGCGTATAGATCTGCGTAGGACATGATGGTAGTGGTTGTTACTGGGGGAAGAACAAAGAGAAGAGGTGTCCCTATTTTAAGCAATTGCGTACTGACGTACCTCATGCGCAGCCGCACTGTCGCACCTAAACGGCTCTATCCTTTGTTTACTTTTTGCTGTTTTTGGATATGACCCCCCAAAACTCTGCTGATTTCGATATATCTACGCAGAAACACGTGAAAACAATTTAAAAATCATCAATTCATATGATGTACAGCTACAATGATGCATCTCTATTAACAAGTTGCATCAAATGCCCCTTGCGAAGCTTCATCAGCTCCGCGTATCCGCCCATCTCAGCCACCTTGCCGTCTTCAATAACAATCATCCTGTCTGCAAACTCCATCATATCAACAGAATGCGTGATGATTACTACAGTTGGTTTACTGTGTCCGTTACCATACTGGGAAGTAGTGATCGTGCGTATAACTTGCCTGACATGTTCAGCAGAAGTCGCGTCAAGAGCCGACGTACATTCATCAAGCAGGAGCACCATAGGCTTACGAACAAGCGCTCTTGCGATCGCAATTCTCTGGACCTGACCACCAGATAGCATAGTTGAACCCCCAAGAGGCGTCTCGTATCCCAACCCTAATGACATAATAAACTCATGAATCCCAGCCTGCTCGCATGCTTTCACGACGTCTTCATGCGACACTTCGTCTTCAGATAATCCGTATATAATATTTTGATAGATAGTACCGTCAAACATACGAGGGCGTTGCGATACAATAGACGCTGCACGTCGTAGTTGCTCTACATCATACTCCTGCACGCTTTTCCCGCCCAATAGAACTTTTCCGTGAGAGGGCACGAGCATTCTTGTGATGAGACTCGCTAAAGTTGATTTTCCACTTCCAGACAGTCCAGCGATCGCAAACGTCTCCCCGGGTTTGATTGTGACAGTTACATCACGAAGAACCTGCCTCTTACGACCAACATAACTGAACGATACATCCTGAAACTCAATGCTTCGAAGACTCTTCCGCTCGTACTCGGTACTGTCCGACCTTAAGTTGGTGGTACTATCATCACTTATTTCAAAGGCAGACTCCTCCGATTCCGTCATCATAGCTAGTCGCAAAATATTAATGCCACCAATCTTGGCCTTTGAAGTCTGCGGCATTGAGCTCAAAATCGCTGCAGTATTCGTGCATGAAAATATAATCAGCGAATAAACTGTCAGAACCTGTGTAACACTGTATAGTCCTTTTGAAATAAACGACGAAGCAGCGTAAAGGAGTATAACTTGAATTGCTATCTCGACAAAATCATTTACACCCGATCCTATGCCATGGAATAGCCCCTTTTGTAAACCCACTCGTTTAGCCTTGCTAGAGGCCGTCGCGAGTTTATCTTGAAAGTAGGACTCGAGAGTCAAGACTTTCACTGTTTGAATTTTCGTAATTGCCTAGATATTCAAATACGCATTAGCTTTTGCATATTAAACTATCATAGCTGGGATAAAATACCTCATAAACAATCTTCATATAGTCCTTACGTTGCACGTTATGTAAATCTGTCCATTTTGATGCATTAAGACTCATGAATCTTCCAGACGCAACAGCCACAGGCGCAACAGCAAGACCAACCAGCGTCAACTGCCAACCGACGACAAAAGCCCATACAATGCCAACTGTTATCATACACAATGCGCTCGTTAGAGGGCCAATAAATCGACTTAAAATGAGCTGAGAATCTTCAGAGTCGTTGACAATCGTGTTTGAAACAGCGGCAGGAGATCTGTCTTCTACAGAATTTTGAGAACGATGCTGCGAGGACGAGCGCTTGCTCTGCGAAGGAAAATCGACAGCAGGTAAAGGGTCGACAAACCAACTGTAATCTCGAGTCAAAACCTTTCTAAAGGCAAGAATGCGAAGCCTATAAACCCATCTCTTACCACCAACTTCTAGAGTAAATATGCTAGCAAACGTTGTTAATGCCTCAATAACGGAAACCAAAAGAACAATCAATGGCCATTTAATCGAGCTACTTCCAGATTCATTGCCGCTTGAAGGAAATATAGCGGCCAAAAGTCGTGAAAACGTAAACGAAAAGGCTGGCATCGCAGCTCCGTTGAGCATCGAAAACAAAAGCCCCAAACATAACACAAATTTCTTTTTCTGAGAAAACAAAGTAAGCCTCATAAAATCGAACATTCCTACGGCCTTGCCAGAATCAAATGCCTCTAGACAGCTATCTCCATCCACAGCCGTAGAATCGTCTTCCATATCACTTGAGATTTTGGACGAGGTGGAGGCTTGCATTTTTCCGTGATTAATGCTAATTCGCCTTACTTCTTCCAATGGCTCCGGTGAATTTTCAGGGTTCATATAATCGAAAATCTGTAATTCCGAATATGGTCGCTCACCATCTGATAGCTCTGTTTTATGGATGCTAGTTTGCCATTGCACACTGCCCATCTCAGCAAGCGACCACCTACTTCCCAAAAACGACATAGAGCTAAATCTCTTGCGGTCGTCCAACGAAGTAACTCGTTTTGCTGGAATCGATATTGACACTTGAGACCTCTTTCTGCCTTTAAGCCTTGTGCTGGATCTTTTAGAGTTAAGCTGCTGCCAGAGTATCTCATTATCTGCTTGATCATCGTTCTCATGAGCAAATGGCGAGACTTCCTGAGAGTCAGCAAGTAGTTTGTTGAATTCTCCCCCGTGTTGCTTCTGAAGCGCATATCGAAAGTCTTGCTGAACTACCTTTCCATTCTTCATAACGATGACACGATCATACATATTAATCTGCGCTATATCATGAGTGATTATAATTGTCGTTTTTCCCTTTCTCAGTTTTCGAATTGCATCAAGCACGAGACCGCGCGACATAATATCAAGAGCACTCGTAGCCTCATCCAAGATCAACACGGGAGGGTTTCTTATGATTGCTCGCGCAATCGCAAGACGTTGACGTTGACCTCCACTTAGACTACTTCCCGAGTCATCCAAAAGTGTGTGTAATCCATCTGGTAAGTCATGGATCGTCTGTGAGAGCATAGCAATTTGAAGCGCCCTCTTAATGTCGTCATCACTGACTGCTTGAGAATTTTTTGCGCCAATTTTCAAGTTTCCTTCTATAGTATCATGGAACAGGACACTATCCTGCTGGACTACAGTAAATTGTCGCCGAATCCAAACAGGAGATAGAAACTGAGAGTTAAGACCATCAATTACTATGGTACCACTCTTGGGCAAATACAGACCAAGAATTAGTGCGTGAATAGTCGACTTTCCCGAGCCAGATCCGCCGACTACAAAAGTAAACCTATTAGGTGGAATATGTAAACTAATGTCACAAAGAATTGGCTGATCTGGTCGAGATGGATAAGAAAATGAAACCTGGTTCAAATTAGTATGATGTAATGGACAGTAAGGTTGAAACCACTTACGTGGCTGAATTCAATCTCTCCATAGCAGGCTTGGGCAACAATACCCTGTGGCCTTCGCTTGTTCATATCAACAAGAGCCCATAGAGATTGTGCAGCTACTTCCGCCTTCCTAAAATCCAATACATTTGTTCCCAAATTTGCAATACTATGAGACAATATATTACAAGCCCAAAAAACAGTAAACACGGTTCCTGATTCGATTTTTCCTGATCGAGATAACACTCCACCATACCAAAAAGCGGCAACAAACAGCGCCAGTACACATAATTTTGAAAGAGACTGTTGAATCGCGTAGAGCGATGTTATACGCTCGCTTATACTTCTAAACTCATTGACTTCTTTGGAAAATTTAGATGCTTCGACCGACTGGCCATTAAAGAGTTTAACAGTTTCGATAGCTGATATCGACCAGTCGACGACCTTTGCTGCGCGGATAGATGATTTCTTTTCAAGTATTGACAGTCGGCTGATTAGATTTTCTGTTACAACTTGAATGAGTGCGATTGCGGGTAAAGCTGAAAGGACAACAAGAGTGAGACGCCACGAATAATAAAGCGCAATGCCAATCGCAACGCCTCCCTTCAAGATGTAAAATAAGAGTGTGCCGATGTTGGATGACATGCCAGATTCGTACTCGTCAAAAAATCTGCAGAGTATTAGCAATAATTTCCAAGCAATAATATAAAATCTAATGCATACTTTTCACATTTAAGGATCAGAGCCCCCGAGCTCTCTAGACCATTGTACCATGATATCTCCTTGTCCATTAGAGATCTCCTAACCATTGCGCGTGCAGTCTGGATCTGATTTTCGGTAAACCATTGACATGAAAAATATATTACTGTCCATAACGGTAGGCAGACTAAAGCAAGAGTAAGAAGTCCGAGTAAATAGGGCCTTACTTCTGCAGCTAAATCTAGTGGGGATCCAGAAGCGGTAGCAGATATTGATGCAGAGAAGCAGTTCATTATTTTTCCAACAAGGATAGCACTAACTGACGGATATATTCCAGACAAAGCAGTAGATAAAATAATAAAAAGTAAGGACGGAAAATCTTTCCATTGATAAAAGCGAAATGCGGATTTGAACGTCGGCTTTACGTTGTCGAAGAGCCGTTGTGCAAGCTCATACTCGCGCTGGTCAATATTCTGCTCTTCTGCGTCAGCAGCTACAAACGAGAACTTGTCATGGTTTGAAGCGACTTTGCATGTCTGCGCATTATCATCCATTTTATCGCGTTATGAGGTGTAGGATTATGCAAGGACAGTGGCAGCTGGTGAGGACAGCTAGCTGGAGAGGAGTACAGGACTGACCGAGATCGTACAAGACTAGGGATCTGCGGTCAGATGTTAAAATCAGGCAAGTTGCTATCATTTATTTTTTCAGGAGATGAAGGTAGAGTAATCAGAACTCTTATAAATGGTGATAAAAGGACGCAGAAGGTATTCGAGTTGACAATAGTAAACGCCGCACAGAAACAATACTAAAGACGAGCAAGTGTTGGCAGGCTGCCTCGACTGGTTTGGTCTAAATAGGAAGAGAATACTGATTTGGGCGATAAAACAGAAAGCAGAGAGTCAGATCAGGAGATATTCCTCTCTTTAGAGGCTCATGAACCAGACTCATTATTTCATATCAGCAAATGAGGATCTCAGTTCAGTGCTTGTGAGGTTGATTGTACCATTCTGATATTGAGTCTTAGCTGGCCACAAACAGTACTAATCTTGAACTAATTTGCATTATATCACCAATATCATACTATTTCCAGTCATAATAACCAAACAACTACTCCATCCTGGTATATCTACTTCCATTCCCATCCTGAATCCTATCTGAGAGTAGTGATCCTGCTGTCAAACGAGCAATGTCAGCATTCGCGGGTTTGTTACCAAATGGGTTTAGGGCATTTTGTAGACAGGTTAATTGCCAAAGCAATTAGATTGTAAACAAAAAATTGTACTTTCTGATAATCACATATAAAAGAACAAAATACAATCATGTCTGTCGCAGTTCCATCAACTTTTGATGCTGAAAACGCAGACAATCTTGAGGATGTGAGTAGTTACGAGATATATCTTTTTATGTCGCTGTGGAAGACATGAGGGTGCAAAGACTGACACTTTTTTAGATCGAGAAGCAGTTTGCCGTGAAGGCGGTCATGCAAGCCCGTATGTGCACTCCAGATGGTTTGATATTCAGATTTTGATCTTATTCTTGTATTAGAAACCTACTGGAATCTTCTCGGTAAAATCAAAGGCTCTACCCTTCGTCTCACCAAGTAGGTCTTCTCACATCTATAGTCTATGACGACAGCTACTTACATACTTTCACAGGCTCGATGATGAGATCTACAACCACCTTATAACCGATTTCCCAGAGTACTCTACTCCCGAGTCGGTTGCTAAAATTGACGAGAACGACATGAAGAGCCACAGAGGAAAAGAGCGGTGGCGCAAGTTCATGAACACCTACGAGAAGACAGTAATTGATTTCAACTTTGGCACTTTGCTACGCACCGAGGCTACTGCTGAATACGAAGAGCACACCACCATTTTCGGCAAGTAATCTGGAATCCATGTACTTTGTGCTTTGCATTGATCTAACTTCGTCACGATAGTTCCCCGGATACAGTTTTTAGCCATTGAAATCGCTCGCAACAAGCATGGCCTTAACGACTGGATTGTCGAGAACGAAAAGAGACTGGAGGCTGAAGCGAAAGCCAAGCAATGATCATCTACTATAAATCTGCCAAGTTATATATTCATGTACAAAGTCCTATTGTTACAAGCTATAATACATTATTCAGTCCCAATAATTAATCACTGAATCCAATCCTGCAGTTGCCACCTTACTAGTCTCCTGTGGATGCGCAGCAATACATGTTAAAGCCTTGTTGTGTGCCTTGAATTTACTTTTCATCTGTGAAGTTTTCCAGTCCCAGAAACAAGCGTAACCGCCAGAATCTCCAGACATAAGGAACTGACCATCAGGCGTGAAATCCATTTGTATACCATATCCAGCGCAATTATTTCCTTTAAAAACTTTCTTTCTGTTTGGTTTGAACCGATCTGTAGCTCCAAAAACAAGAATCTGGTTGTCAAGACTCTGCGCAGTAACATACTTGCCCGACGGATGAAGCGCCAAGGTTGGCATGGACTGCTGAGTTGGATCCGCGATAAACTTGATTGGCACGTTGATCTGCCATTCCCATACACGCAAACTCTTGTCATCAGATGAAGTCATAAATCTCCGGTTGTCGTCAACAAATAGAATACTGTTGACGGGGCCTAAATGATGATCATATTCTTGTACAACTTCTCCAGAGTTTACGTCAAATTGTACGATCTTCTTGTTGGAAGTACCGATAACAAACTGATCTTGTTTATCTTCCTCAGGATTAAACTTCACACAGTTGGGAATCGCACCTGTTGTAAAACGCGAAATGCATTGACCAGTCTCTGTGTCCCATAACTTGACGTAGGAATCATATGACGCTGATAGGAATTTCTTTCCATCGTTGGAAAAGCAGATATCTTTCACCGTTTTTGTATGTCCCGAGTAAGACCGAAGAAGCTCTCTATCGTGATAGCAATCCCAGATCTTAACTTTGTTATCCATACCAGATGATAGCAACAAATGGCCGTGACGCGGGAAAAACCTCAGCGCAGTAACACCATTCTTGTGACCAGCCCAAGTATGTACTCTTCGCTTTGGAATAAAGCAATCCTGCTCGCCTGGATCTTTGTCCAGACTGAAGCCCAGATCTTTGGGGACATGCATGTATGTTCTGCCCATATAATCGTATAAACTCGAGCCGTGAAATTGGGTCTTTTCTTTTGCTCCGGATGCTTCAGAAGGCTTAGCGGAGGCAATTTCTTGCAGTTCATCCTCACTGTTTTCTGACTCATCGGATGATGATTCTTCTGAGGAAGATACATTTGGATCGGTGTATGCTGCCCACGGACCTCTGTATGCATTCTCGCCGTCAAGTACGCTCGCATCGCCCTTCTTTTGCCGCTTCTTCTTGGATTCCTCGAGATCCTTACTCGATGATCTGATGTCTAGAATATCACGTCCTTTGTTTTCGACAGCGCGTACCTGATCGCCTGCAAATTTACCAGAATCTGCGAGAGACGGATCACGGGCGTATCCCATAGTCTGGAAAGTTCGATGCTGGACTCGAAACGCAGCATCGCTGAATGCTTGTTCTTCTGCATAGCCTGTGATCATATTTTTGCGTTTGAGAACAGAATCTCCTTTGGGGTTCTGAGGTCCAACGAAAGGACGCGTTAATTCGTCGAAGGTTGGATTAAATGCAACGGTTTTGTCTGTGACACGAGGCATCAATGCTTGAGTTTGTGAGTTGTTCTGGAAATAAAAAAGTGTCAGTAAATGCAAGTTATGAAATACATTGTATTCTCTTACCTCGAGTGCGAATGTAGATATTTGAACCATTCCCGTCTGTGGCAACGGCGGGAGTGAAGCCAGAGGAACCGGTGCTGGCTCCTCAGCTATGTCCGCCTTCTTCTTTGCAGGAGCCATATTTCTGAGCTGCGCTATTCTGCCTGAGACAAGAAAACAGCCAGTACAGAACTCCTTGTCCAGAAAACACACAAAACACCTGCTCTGCTTTGGTGATGCCTTTCTTCTTAGCTGAAGAACTTCTCCCAAAACTGTTCGCAATCGCGGGTTTTGTGTGAACCTTGTTTGCAAAGCCCTGACAGAATTTTTGGCGGCCGTGCTCGAAATTTTTTCTTTTTAACCCAGCGGACTCCCTCTTTGATACCGTCCTGCTTCTTCCCCCTCCAAGTTTTTGTTCTCTGTCGACATTTACTTGAGCGACTGCTATAATTGCATTTCTGATATCTTGAGAAAACATTATAGCAGGACATTAGCCATGGGTGTTGCTAAGAAAGAGAAGAGCCGCGTTAGTCGGCAAGGCAGCGACAAGCCTGGCAACTTGAAGCTCAAGGGCGAAAACTTTTATCGCGACACTGCTAAAGTCAAGCGGTTGAACATGTACAAGGAAGGTCGGGCGCAGAGAAACGCGCAGGGTGATATCACCAAGGCCGCTTCATTTCAGTCGACGGAGATTCCTACCGCGCGTATTGAGCCCAATCGTCGATGGTTCGGAAACACTCGTGTCATCGCCCAGCACACTCTGACGCAGTTTCGGGAAGCCTTGTCTGCTACACGAAAGAACCCTTATCAGGTTCTTCTCCGACAGAACAAGCTTCCTATGTCATTGTTGGAAGAGCAGACTCACGCCGAGACACCAAAGTCGACCGTTGTTGAAACAGAGCCTTTCAGCAAAACTTTCGGACCCAAGGCACAGCGCAAGCGCCCAAAGGTCGCTTCTGGCTCGCTGAATGATCTGGCTGAGAAGACTGTGCAGGACTTTGAGCAGTATGAGCAAAAGCTTGAGAATCAAGCAATGATGTCTGTCGCAGCTCCTACTGATTGGATCCAAGAAGCCCGTGACGCTATTTTCTCCAAGGGCCAGTCAAAGCGTATCTGGAACGAACTGTACAAGGTTATTGATTCATCGGATATTGTTGTTCATGTTCTTGATGCCCGAGACCCTCTTGGAACCCGTTGTCAGTCCGTTGAACAATATATCAAGAAGGAAGCCCCGCACAAGCATTTGATCTTTATCTTGAACAAGTGCGATTTGGTCCCTACTTGGGTTGCTGTAAGTCATTTTTCCTTCTGATTTTTTTTTCTTTCTTTTTTTTTCGCTTTTTCGTATATCCATATGGCACTATGTGTCCCACTGTTAGTCAAGAATCCCTTGAGGCCGTTTAATTACGTGCTGTATAACTCCATGAAGGGAAGTCTGTTACAACTTTGGAAGATTAAAATCTGAAATTCATTTTGAAGATTAGTTGTGCCTTGAGTTGAGCATTGGTTGGGCGGAACTACACTTCGTGTGTATGTTTGCGCCCCCATTACTGGCTGCTCTTAGTTAGCATATCTAAATTTTTTTCTGTTTACTTCGACTTTTGCTTTTGTTTCGTTACAGTTTTTAAAACTATTATGAACCGTATACTAACGTCTTATAAGGCTGCTTGGGTGAAGAGACTTTCTAAAGATTATCCTACGTTGGCTTTCCATGCATCTATCAAGCACTCATTCGGAAAAGGAACTCTTATTCAATTGCTTCGTCAATTTTCAGTTCTTCATTCCGACCGCAAGCAGATTTCTGTTGGCTTTATCGGCTATCCTAATACCGGAAAGTCGTCAATCATCAATACTATTCGCCAGAAGAAGGTTTGCACTGTTGCTCCCATCCCTGGTGAGACAAAGGTGTGGCAGTATATTACTCTCATGAAGCGTATTTATTTGATCGACTGTCCCGGTGTTGTACCCCCTAGCACCAAGGATACCGAGACCGACATTCTTCTTCGAGGAGTTGTCCGAGTGGAGAATGTGTCGAACCCAGAGCAATACATCCCTGCGCTACTAGAGCGCTGCAAAGCAAACCATCTCGAAAAGACTTATGAAATCTCTGGCTGGAAAAATTCTCACGAGTTCTTGGAGATGCTTGCCCGCAAAGGAGGTCGTTTGTTGAAGGGAGGTGAAGCGGATGAGAATGGTGTCGCCAAGATGGTGTTGAATGACTTCATGCGCGGAAAGATCCCGTGGTTTGTTCCTCCTCCCGAGAACGAAAATGATGAAGAAGCTACAGAAGAGACTACAGAGGCTGCGTAAGCATTGTCCGAAAGAATTTGAATAAATAAGAGTGAAGGAGCATAATAATGTGCTTGTACGAGTTAATATGTTTTTGGCATAAGGTTATTGGGTTCGCAGATTTCTGGTGTTTGGTGTATTGGCAATAAAAGTTTTATATTTCTTTGCTGTTTAAAAGAAATCATTATTAATAGCTATTGAACATTTCTTTCATATCTTACAATAAACCAAACTCCATTGCGCCATTTCTAAACCTTCAACGAGTCAGCAGATACTATTCTGCGATTCCGCTTTATGAGCTTCACAAGCTTTTTCTCAAGTACCTCTGCATCTTTCTTAGTTGCATGCCATTCCTTCTCAATATCTTCTAACGGTCGACTTAAAACCTCTTCCGTCAAGATCTCTGAAATTCGCGTCTCTGCTTCTTCCAGCTCTTCTTTAGTAAATGTCATACGAGGTGCCGTAACCGACCCAGTGATTTGCTGTTTGAAAAACGATAGGTTGGTATCGCTCAACTCTTTGATCACGCGGCGTATGAGATCAAGCGGATCAACTTGAGGTAGTGGCTCCTCCACAACGCTTGTCGAGGGGAGTTCTTCAGCTGCGGATCCTGTGGCATTACTATTCGCCTCACTCTGTGCCTCAAGAGTAGCTTGAGCAACAAGTCCTCTTTTCGCAGCTTTCTTCGCTTTCTTCTTCTCTTTCTTGCTACGTAGATCTTGTGGAGCAGGAGAAGATGACGTTGAGGGAACATACGGCTCAGTGGCTACCGTTCCGGTTTGAGACACCGCAGGACTTGGTTGCCGACTTATCGTTAATGCCTCAGTGTCACTAACCTGACTTGAGACTAAAATCTGCTGTGCTAGATGCCGAGAGTCTTCAATTGATGGTGATGCATGTCTACCTTCATTCAATTCAGACACAGGCGTTTGACTCTGAGAAATCTTCTCAGACTCTTCCTCCGCCGACTCCAGTGTGTCAGACTCAGCGATGATATTTTGCTGTAAAGGAGTAACTTCCCATTCTGATTCAACAGGGGGATGATATATTGGTGGCACTGAAATTGTCTCTGTCTCAGTTAAAGTAGCAGGATTTCCCGACTCCTCCTGAAAGTCCTCTTTGCTGTTATCAAGTTTCTTCGAAGAATATGAAGGTGCAGGAGAAGCTAGACCGGGCGGCTGAGGAGTGGAAGGCTTTATCGGCGATCCAAACGTAGGCTTCGCAGCAATGTCTCCTGAATAACTCAGAGCCTGTTTTAACGGAGAGCTCATCATATAACGGTTCAAGCTGGTGGATCCGTTCGAGGCCAGCCAATTATTAGATGGATCAATCGCTTCTGGCGTAACAGATGGACTGCTGAATAGCGAATATATAATTTCTTTAGAATCAGTGGTCAGAGAGGATGGGAAAATGGAATGCGAGCCCTCTGGTTCGTGAAACAGGGAAGCTATGATTATAAGTAAGCAGCATGGTCATTAAAGTAGACTAACATTTATCGAGTAAGGTAGACAATGTGATGCGTTTTAGAGGTTGCAGCACATATTGCATAATACAGAAGACTTCAAAGATAATGATGGTGAGAACGTGTAATTGAATGACTAACAAAATAATGGCAATGCCGTTACATATCTTGCAGAGAAGGCCCTTATATCAAAAACACAGCTGCACAATCCTAAATCGCAGCAAATTGTCTACCACTCCATGGCATTAGCATACGCACCTTGCGGTTGAGTCTGTACACTTGGCATAGGCGTCAGATATGATTGGCCTAGAATCGAAGAGTCTTAACAAAAAGTTAGGATTTAATCAGCTATCTGGCCAATCTGAACTAGATCGAAATAACTAGAAAATACCTTTCGATCGTCCCCCTGAAACCATTGACAGAATCTCTTGTCCTTCTCGCTGTCCGCTACCAAAAAGTCCGGGTGGTGGAGGTGTAGCTCCAGGACGTAAACCCATGATAGAGCCGCCTTGCATCATCTGCTGCTGTTCCATAAGATGCTCTGTCATCTTTGGCTTGTCCAAAAAGTTGTAGCGAGAGGTTTGGCGCAATCCATTCTCCAATCCCTTAGACTCGGAAAATCCAGCGCTGTAATCGCTTTGCACTTTGTCCGAGAAAGCAAAGAGTTGAGGCATCGATTGCGCACTTGCCATATCTTCTTTCGCTAGAAGCTGAGAGGAAAATGAGAACTTCACAGATGATGAAGAGAGTAGCTTGACAGCGGCCTCAAAAAGCTGCAGTGTAGCATTAGGCTCCATCTGCTTCTCGAGTAAGGGAGTGATAGATGGCATAATTGGCAGAGATGGCTGAGGCTCAGCTGATTGAAAAGTCATTGTGGAGGAGCGGGATTCCAATGCCGGGAAGCCATTATTGATGGCTTGAGTGGCAGATACAGGCTTCATAGGCGAAGAAGCAGTCGTCTGCAATGGTGGTCGGGTAAGTTTGGAGTTCTGCAATGGTGGTGAGGCTTTTGCGGCCCATGATGCAGTAGCAGGCAATGCCGAGTACTCGGCGCTGTCACCGTGGGTCTCTTCGGTTGTCTTTGTTGTGCTATTCCTTGAAAAGTTCGGCCGTGGCAAACTAGTTGTTTTTCCATCGCCCTGCCGAGCAGCATGCTGAATTGTGGAAAGGTCTTGTCGTGTGTATGAATCAGCTTCCTCACCAGGCTCGTGTAAAAACATGCAATTAGGATTTGGGCATGCTTGATTCCGGAGATAAGATGAGCAGTATTTAGTCGTTCCATAGGCGGCCCTGTGCATGCGTTAGAGCAATGATCACCTAAAAAAATCTGATGAGATATACTAACCTTAAAATCTTTCCATCATTTGACGAGCTGTCGACAGCAGCTATACATTTAGCCGCGTCCTCCTTTTTGTAGTAAGTGACATAAACACCGATTCCGCCATTTCCAACTCCTCCGTTTCTTCGGTTTACAACAATCTTTTGGATCTTTCCATATTGTCCAAAAAACTGATCGCCACGAAGGGTGTTGTGGAGCTCTTCGTGGGGTATGTGTGGGTTGAGACCTACAACATACACCAGATTCTTCTGAATAACGCGCATTCCAGATAGATGCTTTCGAGAAGCCTGTTCGATTTCCTTGCGCTCCCGCTCTTTCTGGCGTTTTTCCTTCTCGCGACGAGTTTGCTTTTGATGATCTTGACGCCATCTATCGGATGTGTTAGTTATGACCCTGTTCCATACTACGCGAAGATGAAATCACTTACTCCTCAGCTGTAACGACTTTGTACTCCACGGATTCGTCGTCGTAAGGTCTTCGGCATCCCGGGCATCGTCCGTTTAGTTGGGGATTCTGTCTGATATTGTTGTAGCAAAATTGGCACACCTAGGGGTAGAGAGGTCAGTAAAAAGAACGCGTCAAAAAACACGCTGTAAAGGCCATCTTACTTGGTATCCGCATGGACACGGCTTAAATCCTTTATCAGATATGTCAAATTCTTCCACACAAAGCGGACTAGACGATATAAATCAGCATTTTGCTTCGCTGCGGTGAGATCAGAAAACTGCTTACCAGACTTCCTCCTCGTCGTCTGAGATGAACGAGTCCTGCGCTAATCGTGACATCGTGACTATAAGACAAAACTACCAACGCCTTTCCAATATTCAGTAACAAAATAACCAATACTTGATGTCTGATAACAAGATATCCCGATGATAGTTGATGAACCAGAAGCAAAACCCAAGGTAGATCTTCTGCGAAAGCACTAGCACTCTCAGCGACTTGTTACCCGGACAAATTTTGTCTTAGTCACAATTTGTGTGAGCTGTGACTGGGGCGTCGAAGCAAATCATCGTTGTCATGATTGGCTCGTTACACCAAACCCGGATTTATCGCACCGCGAAGATTTCCCACAGTCGACAAACAATTCTAGTCTTCGCAGGAACAAGGAGAGAACAAGACGCTGTTTGCCGTGATGATTCGGTCTATTAGAATGCGCCCTGTGTCGGCGGTTTCCGGTTTTGCCAGAAGAGCTGTTGTTCAGCGACGCTCGGCGGCGACCTTTATCGACAACATCAAGGAAGCCATGAAGGACGATGATGGTCCTCTTTATCCCCCAAATCTGAAAGGCATGCCGAGAGAAGGTAGGGACAGTGCTTAAGAAAAGCTGTGATAGTGCTGGAAACTGACAAGAGTTGTAGATCCCGGCGAATTGCATAGACCAGTCGTCAACCCGGCCGCAGATTACACCGAGACTGTCGAGAACCTCCACGAGTACGGCCGATACATAATGGCTGCTCTCCCGAAATACATACAGAAATTCTCAGTGTGGAAGGATGAGCTTACGCTTCTCATTGCTCCTACTGCCGTTATCCCAGTCATCACTTTCTTGAAGGACCACACTGCTGCTCAGTTCAAGGCCGTGATGGACATCACTGCTGCCGATTATCCTACGCGTAGCCACAGATTCGATGTTGTCTACAACTTACTTTCTACACGATACAGCTCCCGAATTCGTGTCAAGACTTATGCATCCGAGACTACACCTGTTCCAAGTACCGCTCATATGTACCAGGGTGCTAACTGGTACGAGCGTGAGACTTACGACATGTTTGGTGTATGTGTCTTCTTTGCTTATTCTCTCAGGGAAAAATTGCTAATTGTATATTGTGATTATCAGGTCTTCTTCGTTAACCATCCCGATCTGCGACGAATAATGACTGATTACGGTTTTGAGGGCCATCCCTTACGGAAAGATTTCCCTCTTACCGGATATACTGAGGTAAATCGAAGCATTGTGTAGTGTTTTAAAAGGGTATATACTAACAATTTATGTGAATAGGTTCGATATGACGAGGAGAAGAAGCGAATTGTCTATGAGCCCCTCGAGGTGAGTTCAATGTTTTGATTTTAGTGGCAGATCGAGCCGTACTAACACGCGCAACAGATGACCCAAGCATTCCGAAACTTCTCCGTTGGTTCTACTGTGTGGGAACCTGTTGGCCCTGGTAAGGATGAGCGACCCAAGAACGTAAGTAATTTGTGCTGTGTGAATTGTCTATGTGCATTAGGCTGACTATTGACGTAGTTCGTTCTCCCTACACCTGAGCCGGAAGAGCCCGTCGAGGAGAAGAAATAAGAGTGCCAAATGAAGAAGAGGACATTTATACTGTTCTATGCATGATTTTTATAGCACTTCGAATTATATAGACAAAGCACATGTTGATGGCATAATTGATATTTGAGATTCTGGTTTGTGGGTATCAGATTAGCAGAATATACTATGATTCCAGTGATATTTAATTGATTAATGAATACTCAAGAGTTCCTATTACTCTTCTATAGCTGTAGTTTCCTATTATTTCCCAGGAACATCTGACCCATTACCTATTCTACTCAGAACCAGTTAATCATGGTAAGAGCCAAGTGAGCCATGCTACCTTCCAGACTGTAAACCTTAAAGCGCAGTGGCACATCGTCCCAGCGAGGTGAGTGATCGCACTGCTTCTCCGCTCAACTGAATCGAACCCTGCAGTTGCTTTCATTCTGGCTTGTATTCGAGATACCATATTCAGATAGACACATATCTTAGTAGAAGTGCTTTCGTGACCGTGTTAAAACTCATCGACCTGCTGATTTGACCCGAATTGGCGCTATGAAGAGCTGAGAGCTGCTACAGCGAGACTTGTCTATCAGAACATCAAACCAGTCCGCGATGGGCACTCTTCCGGACAAGAACTTCACCAATGTCTTCAACGTGGTACGCAGCAATTACTCATGACATGAATTTTTATCTCTCTAACCAAAGAGCTGTCCAGGGAAATTTTGATCAGATTCGATATTGCGTATACGTGGATCCTCTAGCTCGGCCCATTAACATCCTACTCGCAGAATGGGCGATTCGACAAAAACACAAAATTTGTCTGGTCGCATGCCATTCGAAAGAACTGTGGACATTTTCTTTGAAAGAAAATATTAATCCCTCTGTCCCTGATTCAGCATATGGCCTTCAAGGTACAGTCTACGCTTCTCGATCTATTCTCAATATTCTAATGTATATCGCAGAAATATCTACAGGTTCGTTCCTGCCTGCGACACTTACAATGGGACTCAGTAGCTCTCCTCAATCTTTTCCTGCAGCCTATGTTCCGTTGATGTTGGCCTTCTCAAATCTAGTGACCCGGAACTTGACAGCCGATTATGATTATATCCCTGTCGGATCAATGCTTATGTCTCCTACTCAGATTCTTGCTCACTTCAGCCTTCGTCTATTGTCCTCAGGAACTCTGCTACTTACTCCCCACTGTCAACGTACGCAATTAGTGCGACTGTCTGCTACCACTGATATTCCAGCTATCGATACTAAATTAATCATTGCGCCAAGTGGCTCACATGGCGCCTTCGTCTCAATAGCCGATACTCCTCCAAAGGACTCTGCAGCAATAGTTTCCAATATATTCATGTGTTCTGGATATCGGGTACTGCATGAAGAAAGCTGGTGTAACGTTATTGTCGATGGCAGTCCTGCAGCCTGCAGTTGGCCTGCCGAACTTTGCTTCTTTTTCCCGCCTTGGAAACCATTGGACGAATCTCGAGATCTTGACTGGTATAGAGCTAGTGACTCTTTGGATGAGGTAGAAAAGTTAATCATTGGGTTGGCTAATCCGCCCAGTGATTTGTCTCCCGTTGCAATCTCAAGTGCTGGCTACAGGCGAGGAACTTCTAATGTTTACCCAACACCTCCTGATCCCCAAAATCAAAATCGTCCAAGCTCCGACGCTCCATCTGGAGGCTGGAACTCTCTGCAAAATGAGCGAGGGCCTTATTCTTTGGGATCAATCAATTCACAGTGGAATGCCGATGAAGAAGGAGAGCATGAGTCTGATAGAGCTGGTCCAGATGATGACGATGCATTGATGATCGGTGATACCGAAGAGGTTACTGAAGCGGATTTCAATTTTTTTGATGATGACGATTCTTCACCACATACCAAATTTTTTAGTGAATCAAACGGAATGGGACTAGATAATTCCGACTTTTTAAATCAAGACATACATTCATTCAACATTGAGCATATGACCGAGTTAACGAAACTTACGGTCGAAGAGGGGCCGTACAAATACGACATGAGACCACAGACCTCTAATGATACAAGCAAAGAGAAGCTTTCCTCAGATAAAATCATGACTCCTCCTTTATCACCGCTTACCGTCTTGCCTGTCTCGGGAGCGAAAGACGTGTTAATACGAAAGAGGAAAAGCGTTTTCACGCCTCTCACTTTTTATCCGAATTTAGAAGATGCTCTCGATAATAAATACAGTACAGGCGGTCGATTTTTTGTACCAGAAGATCTTAGCGATGAGTCTGAAAGCGATAATGACAATGCCGCAAGCGACAATGAGTACTCTGATCTTCAAGACGGAAAGACACCTCGCTCTGATAGAGATGACGAACGGCGAGAGCAGAAAAGATCAGGTGATGTGACAGAAGACATTACATCAGATTCATACGTTTCGAGACAACTATGGTGGGCTCTGTTGGTGACTACTCGGCATACAAGAGATGATTACCTGTTATCCTCTATACAGCCTTCTGCTTCCAAGCTTACACAATCGTTTTTGCAATATTGCGCGGATAGCTCCACGATCGAGGTAGACTCTGTTCTACAGAGCTTATGTGAGTCCGTGGTTTGGGATAACTCGATTTTACTTCGTTTTCTACCACCACTGGCATCTGTGGAAGTATGCGAACCTGATTTTGTAAATGTTCTGAAAGAAATATTTGGAACAATTCAATTCTTAACGCTGAAAGAATTTGCCTTTGTTACGGATTGGAACGATCGTGTGGCGCGTGATTTTCCGTCATTCCAAGATCGTATTTCTGACCAGGCAACACACAGACAGCAAACATTGCAAAATTTTATGATACAAGTGGATCTTTTCAAAATGGGAAACATGTCTTCAGATCTTTCGGCGCAGCCTATCGTAGAGGCCGATGATCCTGTCATTAAACCCAAGCCTGCTAACACTCTGTTCTACGCGCAGCCTCCCCATTTCTCTTTCATGAGAATGAGTAGCTCACTTGAAGCATTGCCCCCGGTCCTAAGGTTTTGGAATGTATTTGGCTTTGAACCTCAAAATGGCAAGAAAGATGTCGTTGGTTTCGTTGTATATCCAGGAAGTTCAGGGCTGAATTCAGCTGCTCAGGCTTTTTTGGAAAGATTCAAACCGGCATATGAGAGCTCTAGTCTAGGCTCCTTTGGTTTTGGAGAAGTTGGTGCGTATAAGAATGGTCTGGTGCCGATCAGCTACAATGGAAAATCAGTCTCAGAAGCACTCGAAGAAATCAAGAAGACTCTGATATCGCTAGGTAAAGTTCGAATCCTTTCGCTTTCTGAATATCAATGACTAACTGTGTCTCTAGGTCGACTTTTAAGCAATTACTCTGAAGCTTCTGCCAATATCCTGCTATTTTTGGCCGTACCATTCACGGATCCAGCTTCATTGCTTCATCTAAGTCAGAGCTTTTATCAGTTGAAACAAGAATACTCTTCTTGTCTAGATGAGTCAGGCGATACATCTTGCCATAGTATTATGTCACAGATCCTTCCGGTGAACTACTTTGCTTCGAAAGACTGTTTGGTGGTTCCATCACAGTTCAATCTGATCAAGTTTGCGTTGTCTTTGTACGACAAGCTCACCGTTCCAAATGCACCTTCGACTGCAAATGAGCATTTCCCTGCATACACCATTGCTCGCAACCGTCCGAATACGATTGAATACAAGTTGACACCGACATCTTCGTCTTCTTTATTTTTGGAAAGTTATTATGTTCATATTGCATACGCGCGCTCTCGTGATCGTCGATTTGTAACCGTGGCTTGGGCAGACCAGTATGGTGAGCTGACGACCGTAAAATTCTTTTCATCATCTCGAAGCGATGGTGCAAGGCCAAGGTCTCATGAGGATCTGTGTACAGAGATTTGGGAGCGTACGTTGGCGATATTGCCTGAACTTAGTACGCATTGGAATTTGGTTTTCACGAAACTTGGACCCATGGATCAAGAAGAGCTCAGTGGTATAAATTAGCCCCATTATTTTGTTGTTTTCTATTGCGATTGCTAACTTTACGACATAAAGTGTGGTCAAACCTTTCTTCCCATACAAGAGACAACGTGACTGCTATCTTTCTTTACGTCGAAACTAGTCCGAACTTGGCGGTACTTGAAACATCCGACCTGGCAACTGCAGCTAAGAATTACAGTATATATAATTTTCCAGATTCTTCCCACGCGCCGCCCCCTTCGGAGTCGCCTCTAGATATATATGGAACAACCGGTACTCCTGGATTTACCGGTGATCACGAAACGCCTATGTCTGGAGCTACACCTTCTTCTACCCCAGGACAAGGTACTTTGACATCCTCAGGTGGCGGAGCGGGTTCGAGTAGCACGCCATTTGATCAAGATGCGCTCCTGGTTGACCTGCTTGACGAGACGTTTGGAGTCATTGTTAACCATCGACTGCAGCTTGACCAATACGACACCGCTGGACTTCGTTTCAGCTTAGCGAGTGGATACCTTGTCAAGCCTGGACGCTATGGAATACTCATGGCTGTACTTCAAGTTTCGATTTTAAGCTGTCCTCAGCCACTGGATGTTGCTTTGAAGACAATCTTGACCCAATATAGAAATTTGGCGTGCTATGGTTCTTTGACAGGTATTTCCGATGGGCGTAATGGAGTTTTACCTTGGCATATTGCCGCAGTTGACAAAATGCAGCGGATTATATCTTATATTTTGTGAATATGATGATTTGTTATAAAGGAGTTTATGTGTATTAATTAGTCCTATTTTTTTGCTTAAATGACAATTGTTTCATTGCTCAAGCCTATATTTCGCGTTTCTCAGCTCATTGTATGTTTTTGATGCCCTGCTTTTTTAAACGTGTTTTTGACTGCACGATAAGGATGCGAAAGTTGGGATACAGGAGAGGTCCTATGTCTAGGTGCTTGCGTAGAGCCAGAAGACAGTGATTCATCACTGATCGTGGATTGCATATGCCGAAGGGATTTACCTCTTGTATGCAATCTTTTCTTGAAGCGTGTCCAGTTGTTGGGTTCGTGCTCTGGTAGTAAATTTTCGTAAGAAGGTTGTAGAGTATCGCTCGTGGAGGAATCGATATGGAGTGCTCTCGGCTGCTGCCTCGAAAGACTCTCATCAGTGTCAGTCGGCATGAGGCTTGCGTAGGGTGTTGACCTCAAAGTATACAAATCTGTGATGTGAGTACGAACGGAGAAATAGCTGTGCTGCTGTAGTTCATCTATCGTCAAACGATGCTGAGGATTCCACTGTAAGCACGCCATGATCCAATCTGATAGATCGTTCAGCTGTGTTTGTTCTTCCTCGTCAGATACTTGACGCCGATTGCTCATTAATTCAGTTAAATCAGCTCCGGTCTCATCTAAAGGCAGATAAAATCCCAGCTTATCAGCGTAGTATTGCGCACTGTTCCATGTATCCCCATTGGACTCTGGACAGCTCGGGGATCCAATTACTTGGCATATTGTCATTATCTGATCCAAGTCGCAAACACCAGGAAATAACGGTTTTAGAGTAGCGATTTCGGAGGCCATGGCTCCCAAAGCCCATATATCAACTTCAGGTCCATAGCTGTCGGCATGGAGCAGTATTTCTGGCGCGCGGTACCATCGAGTTGAGACATATGTGGTGAACTGTTCACGACAGTTAAGGTCGCGTACTAGTCCAAAATCTGAGATTTTGACAATGGGAACTTCAGTGTGTATTAAGTCATGGGAAGTAGAGACTAAAACATTTTCAGGCTTAATATCTCGATGGAAATATCCGAATGAATGTATATGTTGTAAACCATTAACGATCTGAGCAAGGATTCGTTGGACGGTAGCCATTGAAAAGTGATTGTTTTGACGTGAGCAAATATACTGATACAAATTCAATTGCATGCATTCCATGATATAATAGAGACGATTGGATGTCTGGTCCAAAAATATCTCATGAATCCGTACAAGGTTGCCGTGATGCGGGGTTGATCTCAGAAATTGGACTTCGCGCAAGGAAAGGTAGTCGGCAGGGCACTTCAGTGATTGATTCATGACCTTGACTGCAACAATTCCGTCGGGATATGTATAAGATAGCACATTGTCGTTTTTGATTTGTGAGATATATGATTTTCGAATACGGGCTTTGCTAACTGTGCCAAACGTTCCGTGTCCAAGCCATTTTTGCAGCTCAAAGCGGTCCGTAAACGACAAGGAGAGACTGTCAGAAGTAGTAAACACCGACATCATAGATTGCAGCCATCCAAATAGCACTGAAGAAACAGAAACAGTGAACAAAGCATGTCAGAGGTATATAAATAAGCAGCACTAGCACCTTGTCCTACAAAGCTATGTTTCGCTAAGAATAGGGGGGGCCACAAGGGTTCGTCTATTGGGGTGCAGTTTTAATTAGGTCAGTTCGCGTCTCGGCTCACTCTGCATCTTTGTAGATGGAGGTATCTGCAGCCGAGTGACTCAATGAAGGCACAGAGAATGTTCTTTACAGAAAAAGGAGAAAAACACGGAGTGATTGACTTAGAGAACATGAGTGGACCACAGTGAGTAGGGAGCTACGGCGCGCCCCTGCACGCAAATCGGTTGCTGCTCCCCCAGTTCAGTGACCGAGCCTTCGAGCCTCCCCTGCAGACAGATCTCGACAAACTACTGACGAAATTCTAAATTGATTGATTACTAGTCACTATTTACTTGTATATTTGTATATACTAAAACATATAACTCATATAGCTCATTTAAGTCTCTTAGTCGCCGTCTATGCTTTCTTCTTGTTGTAATACAGCTTCTTGATCAAAGGATTCCGCACCTTCTCCTTGTTTTTGCTCTTGTTATACTCAACATAAGCCATATCATCTCCTCCGGCCAAACTCGAAAGTGATCCTGTCGTTCTCTTTGCCCGTTTGGATGCTGGTCCTTTAACATATCCGCTGTCGCGACCAACAAAGTTGTCTGCGTCGTCACCTCTCTCGATACCAGCAGCGTCTTCGTTTTGAAGCAGCACGCTTTGCAAAAGTTCTCGTCGTTCTGCCACAGTTGCATAGGCCAGATCGGGTAGCTTCTCCATTCCTTGAAGGTGGGTAATAACTTTAAAGGCGTAACCCTGATCAACCAAAAATGCTTGTCGTTTGGTAGAGTAATACATTTCCTGTGTGTCTTTAGATACCAAACTATAGAAAAATGCATTGAATCCTTCATCGTTTCGCCGCTTCGCACGCAAGATACGACCCAAACGCTGAGCTTCTTGACGTCTTGATCCATAGTGAGATGAGATCTGAATCAAACAAGTAGCTTCCGGCAAGTCAATCGAAGTATCACCAACTTTAGACAGGAAGATTGTGTTCACCTCTGGATTAAGTTGGAAATTCTGCAAAATATTCATTCTCTCAGCTTGTGGTGTTCCACCGTAAATGAAAAACTTCTTGAGTTTCTGAGCATACGCTTGCAAAGCATACACATTATCTGAAAAGACAATAATCTTGTCACCGCGCTTCTCGTGATAGTTAATCAAAAACTGGCAAGCTTGGAATTTCTTTGGGTTCATAATGTATAATAATCGGCGTTTCCGGGGAGTTTCCTTCAAATACTCACTGTAGAATTCTGTGGTCATAGGACACCAAACCTCTGCACATTGAACATTTGCAATGTGGCCCTTATTTGCCAAATCCATCCAATTGGCTTCGTAGAGCTTGGGTCCAATCAAGAAGTTCAAATCGTCAATCTTATCATCTTCGCGCACAAGAGTCGCAGTAAGGCCGAGCTTAGTATGCGCAGCAATTGTTGTTACCACTCTTCTAAACATAGCGGCGGGGACGACGTGTACTTCATCAAGAATGATAAATCCCCACTCGCGAGATGTTAGGAAGTCCATCATCTTTTGAGAATCATATGATCGATTGCGCGTGTTTGCGACCATAGAGTATGTCGATACGACCAAACCTGCATCACCGCGAAACTTCTCTTTATTTTCAGAGGTAAAGACTGCAATGTTTTCAGGCTGAATTGTGCACCATTGCAAAAACTGCTGACGCCATTGCATGACAGACACGGAAGATGTGCAAAGAACTATTACACTCTTTTTGATAGTACACGCAGCAGTAATTCCTACTAGTGTTTTACCGGCTCCACAAGGAAGCACAATAATTCCTGATCGGGCACGTCCATTTCCAAACATCTTACTCAATGATTTTTCCTGGTATGGACGAATCTGTGTCGAAGGCTTCAAATCAATATCAAGATTCGCGTTCTGAGAGTCATTTCGGAAATCGTATTCTTCCAACACAGGATAGTCGATTTCTTGGCAGCGCTTCTTCACCGTTTCGATAGAACTTGAAGATACTTCAAACGAGTGAACAGCATCCATATCTTCGTCCTCCTCTTCTTCTCGATTCAGTCCCACCACAGATGAGAATAAATCTTCTACTGAATTAGGATCTGCTCCAGTAGCATTTGCGGCACCTGCATCGGCACCAGTCTGTGTGTTAGTCTTTTTACTTGTTCCAGGAATTGTCAGTTCTCCCATAGAAGGAGCTTTTTCCTTCACCAATCCTTCGACAATAGTTGTGCTGTTATTGTAATCCTCGCTCTCAATTCTCAAAGGACCGATCTCTGGATCCTTGAGGAGCATTTGAAGAGTGTCTGCGTGAGGACTTTCAACAAAATATCTGTTGTGCTTTAAAACCAGCTTGACTTTGCCGTAGGATACAGTACAGCTTTGGATGAATTCCACGATATTCTTCGGGACTGCTACTTTCGAAAGTCGATTCAAGACCGAGACGATATCATTTGTCTCTAGACCGACTGAAACCGCAGCGTAGAGCGAATATGGCGTAAGCTTATATTCATGAATATACGAAGGTCGTGAGATTGGTTCTGCAATCGTAACCAAAAAATCCTGCGCTTGTTCGGCCAGTTGCGAGTAACTCTCGAGAATGATTCGACCATCGATTGGATTGATCCATAAAGGTCGAGAAGCGTGATCCGGCTTTAATGACAAGTACGAGAAGTCTGCACGTCCAAATACGCGAGAAAAGCCATCTGTTTTCACCACCGCGTCGCTAGTAGCTCCATCTTCTGTGGTAGTCTTTGTAGCTCTCGCCTTTGGTGGCGGCTTCACTCGCATCTGCTGAAGAACGGGGACTGAATGCAGCTGTTAGTATCAAAGCTACTCGATTTTAAACGAAATCAAAATAAAACACACCTTTCGGTATTGCACCGTACTCTCCATCCTCGTCTTCGTTACCGGTGGCGGCCGAATCATCGCTGTAGTAGTCGTCTGACAGATCAGCTACCTCGTCATCTTCATTCGGATCGTAGATAACTCTTGTCCGTTTAGTCGCAGCACGAGCTGTCCGATCAGGTCAATACAAGCACATTTATAAAAATGCATCAAAAAAAACTAGCCTACCAGGACGAGATCCGGATGACGAAGACATGGTCTCTGATACTGGCGAATTCAACAGGCTCCAGCGTGAGATGAGATTAAGTAATATATTTATAGACGGCGTGAGATGAGATTAATAAACTGAGCGAGCTTGTGAAGCTGAATAATCGATGACTAATTGAGCCGCAGATTCATAACCAGGCTGCTTCGACTGTGTGGATTTAGGCTGATTATCTATGCCATAGTTATTGGTTAACGATTCGAATACGCTTCTCATTGTTGATTATAGGTATATATTATCAGGATAGTGTCTATTCTGTGTTAGCTCACTAACTGGCTCTTTGTAGGGGTCCTGGATCAGATCATTCTGCTCCTCGCTGATATCCTGATTCGGACTATCTGAGCTGCGCACACGGCTGGCAGCTCGGGAAGCTTAATAGTACCGGGACAAATCGATTACTTGAACCCGTCCTGAAATTTCAGCGGAGAGCGCTCAGATATAGCGTTTGTTTGCGGTGCCATAAGGTGTGTGGATATTTGGTGGAATACTTGGGCGGCAACTCGATTTCACCAGATGGCCCATTTCAGTATGCCCTTCGAGCCTCCGTCTCCTCGGCTTGCACCAACTGAGGACGACGACACGACAAAGATAGCCAGTAGCTCAGCTGCAGCTTTAGATCCTTTGATAGGAGATAGTGCGATAGAGCTTAGTTCTGACGAGGACACTAATGAAGCTCTAGGCGATATTCTTGAGCGAATTGAGCTCAAGAACAAGATAGGTTTGTATCTATTGAACTTTGGTATTGCATATTCAGACTAATAGATAGATCAACAGACTTTGCTACATACCTACCTTACGAGCTAATACCCAAGATATTCTTCTATCTTGACGAAAAAAGTCTCGTCAATTGCATGCAAGTGAGCAAGCAATGGAATTCAATAGCGAACAGCAATATTGTGTGGAAGAATATGTTTCGTCGATACTGGCAGCGATGGGCAATTACTCGAGAGGTACCTCCTGAAACTAACTGGAGACTCTTGCACAAAGCGCGGTATCAATTGGAACGTAATTGGCGCAGAGGTATGTGCACTTCAGAAAAATTGGAGGGACACGCGGAAGGCGTCTATTGTGTACAGTTTGACGAGTAAGATAATTTATGTTTCAGAAGTGTATGATTGAATGAGCACTAATACATGTCCTTACAGTGAAAAAATAATTACTGGATCCCGAGATCGAACAATTCGCGTGTGGGACATAAACACCCGTGAAACCATTCGGATATTGAAACGCGAAACGCCACCACCGGATACACCTGAGGCCGAAATTAGATCTTATTACGATATTTCCGGTCATGAGGGTTCGGTATTGTGTTTGCAATATGACAAATATATCTTGGTTACAGGATCAAGTGATCATTCCATAATCATTTGGGCGATGTCTGATTACAAACCAGTTCAACGTTTAAAGTATCATACTGCCGAGGTTTTGGACGTCAGCTTTGACGACAATTATATCGCAACTTGTTCTAAAGATGGAAGGATAGGCCTCATCAACCGTCGTCTCCCTCGATTTGTACCCTTACGGATTATAAACGCTAGCCGTGGAACAGTGAACTCTGTTCATTTGAAACACGGTATAATTGCCAGTGCAGGCGTTGATAGCGTCGTGAGAATATGGAGTGTCGCAAGTGGACGTAAGCTTGTTAGTTTTCATGGCCATGAACGGGGTTTGGCTTGTGTGCAGCTTTCTTCCGACCTTAGATATGTGATGAGCGGAGGAAGCGATAATACAATCAGAGTATGGGATCTTGCTGCAAAGAGACCTTTTAAAATATTGGCAGGACACGAAGCGCTTGTGCGATCTCTACACGTATCTGGAAGAAGAAGTGAGTCTGCCGTTTTATTATATTTCCATGAAGAGGATTTATCTAACGTTGCTTTGTATTTAGTCGTTTCTGCAAGCTATGACAAAACGATCAAAGTATGGGAGTTTGATTCATCAACACCTCTGCTAGATCTGACCGGTTTTCATACCAGCTGGATTTTTGCAGCAAAAGCAGACTGTAAGCGGATAGTGTCCACTAGTTATTCGTCAGACGTCGTTATTATCGACTTTACGAATGGTGTCGATCCAGCTTATCTACCTTATTTTCGTAATCCTTGAGGTGTGCTTTTGTGTTATTGGGTAGTTTTTTTGAGGAGTTTGGGGTAATAGTTGATTAGTGGGTACCGTGTAAATACCATAGCAGAAATATTGTACAATTCCAGATTTCAATTAGAAAACACTAGAACAGTTATCAATCATATACGATGACTTCCCCTCTACAAGCAAAGCGACTAATAGTGAATCAAAAATGAAATAAATGAAAACAATAAATACTAACTAAAAGAATCGATGGATCTACTCCGCCTCTCTTACACAGCTCCAATAACCTACAGTCCCAGCACTTAAACGCCACCATAGTGCAGACTCATCAAACTGCCAATAAAGGTCAAGATAAGTCTGCTTCGAACCTCGCAGATATCCTCAGGCACCAACCAAATCAAAGCTCCCAGCTTTCTGGCAATCGAAATTGCAAGCTTGGCGTTCAGATACTTCTCTTCGTCTGTTCTACCCGGGGTCACAAGGTCGTAGTCAACATAACCGGGCTTTAGACCGTGAAGCACATCAAGCAAGAAAACACCAGAAGAAATCGAAGAATCCTTGAAGGATCTGATAGTCGATCCCTTGCCGCCCTTCTTCGCGGTCTCCTGAGCCCACTTCAAAATATCGAGATCAGACAGATCGCGACCTCCCTTAGACAAGCTCTTCAAGGTATCAACGATGTTACGTCTCATCAGCTGCCACACAAGACCAAGAGTCAATGTGCGCTGGCCGTCGGTAATATCCGCACCCTGAATTCCGACAAGCGAAAACTTGTTCTGCTTACCGATATCGACCGCATAGTTGGTGTTCTCAACAGCTTTGAAGCGGGAGATTTCGGCGCCTGAAGTGGGTCTCTTGTTAACATGACGCATGTTAACCGAGCCGGGAATGACCTTATCGAAGGCTTGCAACAAAATAAAACCATCCTTAACGTCCTCGAATAAGTTGACAACAGGAGGCTCAACATCGAGAGAGTTAAGCCACAGAGTGAAAACACGGGCTTCACGCTCACCCTCGGCATCGAAATCCTCGATCTCAGGCTTATCCTCCTCGGTAAAAGGCTCAAGACCGGGGTGGGTGTTGAACAAATGCGCAACAAACGCAAGGTTAAGCTTGGGATTTCCAGCAACAAGAGAGGTAGGAGTCAAGTATTTTCGGCACTCAATCTTCTCCGCATTTGAAAGCACTTGCTCAGCTCTCTTCAAAACATCGCTGGTCTGCAGAGGAGCAAGCGAACAGATATCAGGCTTCAGCTGATGCAGCAGGACGGTGTAGTTTTGTCCATCGGAGACATCCTTAGAGAAGTTAGTGACACGGCGATCCCAGTTAGCAGCCTTCAAGTGGTAGTTGAACCATCTCAGAAGGATCTGCTCCGGGGGAAGACGAAGGAACTGCTCAAGCGTCTCGTCCTCCTCAAGCAGGCGATACAGCTCAGGGTGAAGCTTGATATCAATCTTTCCAAGTAAACCACGTCTGATGATCTGCCAGATCAAACCCAAAATAAGATGCTCACGACCGTCAATGATATCTTCGGCGTGAACGTTGACGACAACACATCCGATAGCCTTAGCAGAGTTGATAACAATGTTGGCGTTTTCGGTCATAGTGAAAGTGTTGAGGCTCTTGCCAGTCTTGGCCTTGTTCAGCACACGCTCATCGATAGTGTCCGGGACCGAGTCGTTGATAAGTTTGGAAAGAACTAAACCATCTTTGCATTCGTCGAAGATTTGAAAGGTGTCGGTAGGGAAAGGAAGGCGAGTTCCAATGTCGACATCTCCGGCAAGAATAGAGTTGATATGCCTGGTAAATTCTGTTCGCTCTTCGTCGTTAATGGTGTGGGTGACGCCGGTGGTGGAACCTTGCACGACGATCTTGGATTTATTATGTCCGATTGTTTTTGTAGCACCGGATCTCAACTTGGAAATGAGCTGAAGAATAATATAAAATTAGGAACTGATATGGATTGTGGATCGCCATAATGGGGAATGCTTACCTCCACATAATCATCAAGCTCAACTCTTCCGCTGGCATCAACACCAACATCCTTAAGAGTTTCTCTAATCTGATCGTAGCTGGCGTTCTCGCCAGATTCCTGGACAGCCTTTACAATCGTTTGTTTGTCGACATATCCACGGTCATCAAGATCAATTTTCCTGTAGGAGAGTTATTGATTAGTATTCCTGCTTCATCAGGGCCCTGCTTGTTAAGGACAGCTATGCAATAAAGCGGATCCACCGAAGAAAGCGGATCAAGAATCAGATCGGTGAATATTAAAAGACTTACTGGAAGTTCGAGATGAGTTGGAAAATATCCTCCTGCTTGAGATCAGGGAATTTTCGCTAAAGAGCGATGGTCAGCTTGAAGTCATATACCGCTGCGAGGTAAGCGATTCACGAGATCCATTCTCCAGCGCTTATTCAATAGTCTCTAGTCAATGGTGGAACTCCACTCAATTGCAAAGCTGTAGTAGTACACCAGTAGATCAGAGAATAATTGAATGATTCTGGAGGTATATGGCCCGCAGAGGTGCCAATTGCCGGAATCGAACATACAATGAATGCACCAGCTCGCTCTCAACAACAAAACAAAAGACCACAAACGTACCTGAAGTTTGATTGCGTTCATCTTATTCTGAAGGCTCACGCAATCCAAGAAGAAATACGATTGATTTGGATAAGATAAAATACGAAAGCAGACAGAGAACCAACAGCAGTGCCCGGAATCCTTAATGACGACTGCCGAGGAGTGGTAAGTGTTTAGGGTAAGGTCAAACCCAGCCACGCTGCTTATCAGGATTAGGGTTATTTCCCAATTGGGAGAAGGCGCAGTTGGGCAGCTGACGTGGTGTAGTTACCGGAAGAGGAAGGAGCTGTGGGAGGACAGGACAGAGAGAGTTTGAGGTAATGGGGTTGTACGCGTTGTGGAGACGCGTAATGGTTGTGTTTACGTGTCGGGGTTCGTTGTTTGTTATCAGCCGTGACGTCTTTACGCGTGAACTCATGACTGAGGCACGATGATCTGGCATCGCCTAGTCTGATACTTCTTCCTTCTCAAATCAAATAATTCCAATAGTTCTAATCAACATTTCATATTACAATCACACACGATAGCTATGCATGACTACAAAAGTTCCCAAACGCCCAGTAGCAGGAGCCTCATTTCCATCAGCAGCAGACTCCTGTCTCTGCTTCTGAAGCTGCGCCCGCATCTTCTTCAAAAAATCCTCGTTATACTGGAATTTGTATCCATCATTGTCTGTGGTGTTCCACGGAAGAACCCATTCCCACACATATGTGCCCATTATAGACTTCCAGTTATTCCATGCCCCTGTATTCCAAAAGCGCTCGCCTATCTCAGTCTCACAGATCGCTCGCAGCTCTGGGTGCTCTGGGTCAATATTACCAATGTTGACGAAGTGCACGCGATAGTGCCTGCTCAGATACTCGATTGTGGTCCGATTTTGAAAAACATAATATGTGTGAACTCCCACAAATGCTGTTAGGGCAGCCAAAAAGAAGCCGGAACTAGTTACAGAAATTGAAAGTTAGTCGTGCTCACAGAATATCACAACAAAAATCTTACATGGCATCGATAACAATGAACTGGGCTACTAAGCGATTCTCTCTGCGTGCGTATATTATCGTATAAGCAGTCAACGTGGTGAACATAAATGCTGTAAAAAGGAAAGCGTGCACAACAAAAAGATAAAACAGTTTGTAATTCTTGAATCCGATAATGGATCCCAGCCAAGGACAATAATGGTCCATTCTCAACACACATCTATCCAGTTCCGATGTATGATGCGACCGATCAGGTCGTAGAATTTGACATCGTGAGCACCATAGTGGATAGCCATCAGATTCACATATGAATGCATCTGGTAAATCGATTTTGTCTATTCGTCTATCATTTGTTCTGATTTGTGAAATAGAATTGAAACCTCCAAGGGTACCGCTAGTCGAATTTGCTGGCTGATGATCTTTTTCGTTGTCAAGAGGATTCGGAGGACTCTCGAAGTTGTCTGGAGTGTCTTTGTTCAAAGATTGTTGGAATTTCTCTCCCCACTCTTTCGTTACAAATCCGGGGCCAACTATATTGATCACCGTGCCGTATGTAATTATTATCGCGACAAAATATAGCGTGACCACCATAAATGCAATACCTTGACCTCTTCGTTTTCCATTATCAAGCTGAATCAAGTGTCGGTATGCGAACAAGTATGAATAAACGTAGACTGAATAGCCGATAATGCCCGCGACTATCAGGGGAATGCCCTTGTTGACTCTATACCGCCACCTTCTCCGGTCTCTCCATTCTTTATCGCTGAGGTCGTTACTCGGTCGTGGAAGAATAGACTTTATATTCCAGCGCTGTTTCGGCTTTTCTTCGACTGCTGCGATTGGCGAGCTGGCAGCTGTAAATTGAGCTTCTCTGTCTTCTTCGTATGGGATGCCAACGGGAGGCGGAGGATTAGATCTCTGTTGAATCTGAGATGCAGAGACAGTTTGGCTATCTTGTTCAAGTTCTGCAAATGCAGGAAGCGGTGCGTCAGGGGCCATGTCAAAAAACTCGTTATCGAAGGTACATGTCCAAAGCGTGTCGATATCAGATTAGGTGTTCTTGGGTTGTGGCTGAAGTTGAATAGTTCATGTAAAATTACGGCAACAAGAGCATGAATGTTATAATATCAAAGAAAGAAGAATCCAATAACTATTCAAGTGCTGTGTATGAGTATTCTGGGAGTTCACACAGAAAGGTGAGAAAAAGGGCCCTGTCGGTCATTTCGAAGCTGACGAGGCTCGGCGTTGAGTACTGAAGAGGGTCTTCTACGTCCACTTCGCAGCTGACCAGATTTCTCTGCCAAACTCAAAACTGCTTATATTTGATGACCTAGATACTAATAATTACTGACAATTTACTTGTCGTCTCCTCTGCCAGTGTTTTTTTTCCAATCTGCATTTCAATTTATTACTATTGTGTTACTTAATCATTGACGTCAGATCTGCGTGCGGCTGCGTTACTATGGAGACGAGCTGTTGACAGCGCTCCAAAACAGGCTTAGTGTAACATGTCAAGACCTCTCCACCGTGCAGACACCGTTCTCAATCGTTCCTATATATTGAGTCTTGTGCTCGAGTTTTTGATTTCTATCGAGTGTATTGCTGTGTATTATATAAAGTTGATGAACTATTAATTTGTTGATTTAGCTCTTCATATCTTGCCACAATGTCCTCCTCGCTCCAGGCGCAGGAAATTGGCACACTAATTGCGGTCCTCATCAAGGCGGTATGCAATACTTAGTTGAGCTGTTTTTTTGTCGTGCCTCAATACTAATATGTTTTCTAGAAAAATCTTCCAAATCGTCGCACCCTTGGCAAGCAAGATCCTTACTGTACTCTGAGAATTGGTCAAAATGCGCAATCAACAAATGTTGACAAGCGCGGTGGTCAGCGGCCGATGTGGAATCATGAAGTCCGCTTTCCTGTTCTTGAGTCTGAGGAAAGCATGAAGATCACTATTTTAGATGATAATGATTCGCGTCCCGAGCTCATTGGTGACACAATCATTGATCTAAAGCCTGTGCTACTTACATCCAAGAAGAAAGAGCACGACAAGTGGCATGAAATTCAGTACAGATCAAAATATGCTGGGGAGGTATACATTGAAATGACGTTCTACCCAAATGTATGTTTATATTTTTTTGCTGAGAAAAAGCATCACCTCTAACAGTGTCTATAGAAGGACTACGCTCTCGCGTATCGCGCCAAGCGTGCAGAGTCGAGACGTCTTACCTCGCCCAAAGTGCACCACGAAAATCGTCATAATGGCCAACGACCGTTACCAGTTACGCCTAGTCGCATGGGTGATAGTACACCCTCTTTAAATTCGTCACCTCTGGATCAAATAAGAGCTACGTCAGCGTCGTCTTCGCCTGTGCCGCGTTTCTCTGGCGCCTCGGCTTCAAATCGTAGACACTCTGCGCTGCCGCAAGGTAACTCATCTCCTTTGATGCCAACTCGATCAAACTCTCAGGGAGCATTAGCATCCTCGCCGTGCAAGTTTTCTCGTGTGCCGTATGGATCAGAAAATTTCCCTGTGTCTCGATCATCCTCGAGGCCCGCAAGTGCGTATTCATACGACTCTACAGTGCTCTCCAACGTGCCAGATCAGATTCATGCTTATGGAACAGCTCATCAGCTTTCTCATGACGGATACTATGATGACTACGCCGACAATGGTGTTTATGAGGCAGATCATAACGGAGGCTTTGCTGAGATGGAAAGACCACCTGATTATGATGACGCTGATATATTAGCCGATCAGCTGGAGAAACTTAGACATAGAGATAACGTGTCACGCCAGCAGCATGTTGCTCATGAATATGATGCCAGTGGTGAATATGGGTACGATGTCAGTACTTCGTCAGCCAAGTCTCCTCGCCATGCTACAGGAGGACGACGACCATTACCAATGCCGCCTGGAAGTTCATAACTTGATGTGATATTTATATAGGTTATTCTTTAGTCGTAATTGTTTATTTATTGCTGTATTCAGCGCGCCTTGTATTTAGAGAATAGCAGTATATTCTTCGAAGCATTTTGGGTATTAATTGGATCATTTTTCATCAATTATGTTTATGAGCGTAACATCGACAGGCGAATTTCTTCTTTTGTCATTATTGTATATGAATCACGAGATTTACGTGCAATAGTAATTGGCATTATAAATAGATGGGTTCAATAAGGAACTTGCAGCTGACAATGACTGCAAGCTACAGAAACCACATCAAATACTACAAGTTTTATAATAGGTGTAATACTTAGATTAGAGAAAAAGTCATCGCTCATACAATTATGGAACCAAAAGTCACTTTGATAAGTAGCGTATCAATTTGTACAATTAACGACATTTATTCTACTCAATCGCCATCATAGATACATCATCACTAACTGGAAAAATCACAGAAACATAAACGAGACATATAAAAAACGAAACATAAAAAAAACGCAATTACAAAAAAAAACGCATCTGTAACGCGGAGTTACAATGATTTACACTAAAGTAAGCACGGCACCTGTAAAAACACAAAGCCACGCAAGCTCCTATTAAGTCCACAATCTTTACTGGATCTGTTTTAGCAGCACTTCGAATTATTCTTATCACCTTGAGATGTGGGAGGGACATCAAGTCGGAGTCCGTCACCGGGCTTGCTGACAGAAGGCTCGGGGACCTGATCTAACTGCTTGGCGGAGACGATACGGTAGATTTCAGTAAGGATATTTTGGAAGGCAACCTCAACGTTTGAGGCGTCAAGAGCAGATGTCTCGATGAAGGAAAGGTTATTTTCGGCTGCAAGAAAACGAGAGGTTAGAATTCTGATGAAAAGATATATGAAAACCAGAGACAGATGGAATTACCAGCAAAGTTCTTCGCCTCTTCAGTAGGGACTGCCCGCAAGTGCCGTAAATCACTCTTGTTACCGACAAGCATGATAACGATGTTGCTGTCTGCGTGATCACGAAGCTCCTTCAACCACCGGGAGGAGTTCTCGTAGGTGTTGTTCTTGGTGATGTCGTATACCAGAAGAGCGCCGACCGCGCCTCGGTAGTACGCGTTGGTGATGGCGCGATAGCGCTCCTGACCAGCAGTATCCCAGATCTGAGCCTTGATGGTCTTTCCGTCGACAGAAATAGAGCGGGTGGCGAACTCAACACCAATGGTGCTCTTAGACTCAAGATTGAACTCGTCCCGGGTGAAACGCGAGAGAAGGTTGGACTTTCCGACGCCGGAGTCTCCGATGAGGACAACTTAGTACTGAGGTTAGTACGGGTACGCAAGACCAAATCAAGGTGGATAGACCACGGTGGAGAAGGAGCAATTACCTTTGAAAAGATAGTCGTATTCGTCCTGTGCCATTTTTGCTGAGAGAAAAGAGAGAGAAGGTGTGCTGGAGTCTGGAGAGGACGCTGCTGAACTGGGGAGGCGAGTGACGGTGAGGCGGCTGCGACGACGAAGGGGCACAGCGCGAGCGAGAGAGGGTGTGTGTGGTCTGGCGGCGGTGGCACTGCAGGCGCGTGTGCGCGACGGTTGTGCTGCTGCGCTCTGCGGTGGCCGCTGAGGAGCCTGGACGGGAAAGAAGAGCTGGAACGGTGTCGCTGAGAGGGTGGAATGGCCAGATTTGTGTATATTGTGGATTTATGGGCATTAGTGGAAAGAATAGCTGAAAATGAATTGTATTTATCTGATTGTGCTGCATAGACGCGTAACTATTTCACTTTAACTCCCTATCTATCCAGTAGCTATACACTTACAGTTATAAACGCGCACGTACATGTCATTTTGACACTTACACTGGACCCTCTTCAATAGACGCGGCGGCAGCTCTACTCCCTGCTACCCTGCGATTCTTCACTCTTTGCTACGCAGGAGCATCACAACAACCATGGCTGAGCGAAAGAAATTGAGACACGAAACCAAAGAGGTGCGTATTTTGACAGGGTGTTTTGATGCCGGCTTCATTAAGACCACCTGCTAACAGACCGGATTATCAACAGGTAAACGAGGCCGCGGAGCAAAAGAGACGCGAGCACCAAAAGAAACTCCACCAAAAAATTCAGGAAGAAGGCGAAGCACGCTTTGCTGGCGAGTCCAAGGCCACCGATGACGAAAAGCAAGCCGTTTTCAGAAGATATGAGGCTTACAAGCGCGAGTCGCAATTCCCGGTAGGCGTCAAAGATCTCAGGATTTCTGTGGATCCCAAAAGTCAGGTCGTTGTCGTGCCGATCTGCGGCCGTCCAGTGCCTCTACACATTAACACTCTACGAAATGTCAGCAAGAATGACGAAGGAGAGTACGTCTACGTAAGACTGAATTTGGTCACTCCAGGTCAGATCATTGGCAAAAAGGATGAGCTGCCTTACGAAGACCCGAACGCGAATTTTCTTCACAGCTTGACTTACCGATCACGAGACACTGATCGGATGACCGACATCTTCCGTAGCATCCAGGATATGAAGAAAAATGCTATGAAAAGGGAGAGCGAGCGAAAGGAATTGGAGGATGTCGTTACTCAGTCCAATCTGGTTGAGGTCAAGAACAGACGCCCACTCCGTCTCGACAACGTGTTTGTTAGACCTGCAATGGAAGGTAAGCGTGTAGCCGGTGGTCTCGAAATCCACCAGAATGGTCTGCGGTATCAGTCGCCTGTGCGAATGGATCAGAAAATCGATCTTCTGTTCAGCAACATCAAGCATCTCTTCTTCCAGCCATGCGACCACGAACTCGTTGTCATCGTTCATGTGCATCTAAAGCAGCCTATTATGGTTGGTAAGCGCAAAACTAAAGATGTGCAATTCTACCGTGAAGCATCTGATATTCAGTTTGATGAGACCGGAAATCGCAAACGAAAGTACCGATACGGAGACGAGGACGAACTCGAGGCAGAGCAAGAGGAACGCAGAAGACGACATGCTCTCAACAAGGAGTTCCGTGCATACAGCGAGCGTATTTCAGAGGCTGCAAATGGTGCTTTTGATGTGGATATGCCGTTCCGGGAGCTGGGATTCTACGGTGTACCGTTTCGTGCGAATGTTCTCTGTCAGCCTACTACGGACTGCCTGGTACAGTTGATCGATCCGCCATTTCTCGTTATTACTCTGGCAGAGATTGAGGTTGCTCATTTGGAGAGAGTACAGTTTGGTTTGAAGAATTTTGATCTTGTATTCGTTTTCAAAGATTTTAGCAGACCAGTGACTCACATCAACTCAATTCCAATGGACAGTCTAGAGAGCGTGAAGGATTGGCTGAATGAAGTTGAGATCCCATACTCCGAGGGACCTCTGAACTTAAACTGGCCGACGATTATGAAGACAATTACAGCGGACACTCATACTTTTTTCAAAGATGGAGGATGGTCGTTTTTGAGTAACGAGTCCGATGCGGAGGCAAGTGAGGTATCCGAGTCTGAATCTGATTTTCAGGCTTCAGATTTGGATCCTTCTGATGAGTCTGGCGGCGAGAGCGACTTTGATGACGACGATGGCAGCGCATCTGGTGGAGACGAGGATGATGAGGACGACGACGAGGATGAAGAGGACGATGAGTCTGATTAGTGTGTATGCTGATTGCAGGAAAAAAACTTGAGAGAATGTTTAATAGGGGTGTGGGGACCAGTTGTGTAAGATGTTTGCAATAAACAGTGCAAAGACTAGCAGTCTAAGTAAGTCCCTTTGTGACCATGTAGTCAACTGAGGTTTCTTCGCTACTCTGTAAATACTTTGTGATATATGGGCCACCGCGGAATGCAAGATAAGAAGCAACAACATGAACACATTCGCCCAGTTGTAGAAACATGTCATCTATACGAACTGAGGACTGGAGGATGCTGGGACAGCTGTCTTGACCAGCGCTGATAGAGCACGCGTGTTCGTAATATTCCTGGCACGAACAAGACCACGCAGGAGTCAGCACAGTTTCAGAACCAACCCGGAGTATTGTTCGGTTGCCAATTTCAATCTGCTCGACTGTTCCCTGTTCAAGAAGACGCAAGGCCGTGATGAGTGTGCGCGGAAGGAGGAAATAGAGTGTCCCAAGCAGCGACTGGACGTGATCTGCATCCAACGACGCGCTTTCGTCCGCAATCTGGCGCACCAAAGAGCATATCAACACACGGCGGACTGCTGTCGAGTCCTGCTGCATCTCAGCAGCTCATATACGTCCACTGTTTACGATCCTGAGCAGATCTGACTCTTTCTTGAGTGACTGAGCGAGCAAGCACTGATTAACGATGCGTGCGGCGTGGAAATTTGACCAAAAAATGAGTCGCAAGACAAACCAGACTCAACTCACCCACACCGGCCCTCGTCCTCTTCACCATTCGACTATTGTCCTGTCGTTGCTGTCCAGCCAAATGCCGAGCTATCAGCAGCCGGGCCTTTCAGTGGCGCCGGCAGCAGTAGAGCTGGACACAGGTCCTCCTACAGCAGACACTGCCAGACCGCTACCGCGACTACGAACGCCATGGTTCTCCGATCCTACAACTTCTTTTCCTTCTCGCTACGGCTCTGGCAATATCATACTCCTGCGGGCGCGGATTCGGCAACTGGCTCAATCAAGTAGTTTAGAGGAAGTGTTCACTCGAGCGGCGGATTTCCAGCTTAATCAGGATCTTCGTTCGCCGAATGTGAGGGCTGCTATCTGGAATACTCTTTCGACTGGTCAGCGCAAGAAGACTATACCACCGCTATCTGATGAGCCCGATAGTCTCTCGTTTGGCTCAACAGGCGTGTCTGCCAGCGCTGACGTGGTCTATCTAGATGATGGAAAATCAGAAGGTGGTTCACATCTCCGTACAACCTCCTCGAAATCGTGGGCCGACATCGTCAAACCAAAGTCAGCCGGCGGCCCGCCTTCCTCCACATCCACAGAACCAGAATCTCCATCTTCAGTATCATCTGTCTCCGATGGTGCTGCTCATCTTTCTGATGTTCATGAATCTTATGATCCAAAGCCACCCATCCTCACCCCTCGTGGGCTGGTGAACACAGGCAACATGTGTTTCATGAACTCCATTCTGCAGGTGCTTCTCTACTGCGTCCCGTTCTATTCCTTTATCGACACCATGGGAAAGCTGCTTACTCATAGCTTTAACTCATCTACGCCAATTCTTGACTCTTTGATTCTTTTTGTGCAGGAGTTTGATGTGAGACCAGTAGGTTACACCGGGGACAGCGAACTCGCCGCTGCGATTGCCGCATCTCTTGCAACCGCTAATGGCACCTCGACACCACAGTTGAAATTTGGGGAGTCGTTTACTCCTGAATTTGTGTACGATGCTTTACGAGCGAATCCATTATTTGCGAGCATGCGCAGAGGACATCAGGAGGATGCTGAGGAATTTCTCGGCTTCCTGCTCGACGGTTTACATGAAGAATTTGCCATTGTAGCTAAGCATATGCAGAAGAAGCTCGCTGCTCGGGATTCAGGGTCACCAATGAATTTTGTGGAGGCTACTATTGCAGATCTTAAGCTTGATGAGACTGCCTCTGAAGATGGATGGCTTGAAGTTGGAAAGAAGCAGAAGCTCGCAATTACTCGAACGGTAAGTATTGTTGATGTCTGCCTGCGATTAAGATAGCTAATAGTTTGTTATATAGACATCAGTATCATTTTCCCCTATTACAAAATTATTTGGCGGTCAGTTCCGATCAGTTATCCACGCCGCCCACCAGAAGCCCTCTGTTACATTAGATCCTTACCAGCGCGTTCAGCTTGATATATCAGATCCCAGCATTCACACGATTGAAGATGCGCTTGCCAACATATCTCAGCCTGAGATAATCAGCCATTACAAAAGCAGTCAGGGTAATATCGTGGAGGCCAACAAACAGACATTTTTTGAGACCTTGCCGAAAGTGTTAATATTGCATCTGAAGCGATTTCATTTCACATTTGAGGAAGGATCAGGGTACGCATCCGTACAGAAAATCAACAAGACAATAGGATATAAATGCGACCTGACTATTCCACCTGAATGCATATCTCCCCAGCACCGCAACAAACAAGCAAAATATCGACTATTTGGTGTGGTGTATCACCATGGTAAGTCAACAGAGGGCGGACACTATACTGTAGACGCTCGATACAAGCCGCAAGATATGTGGATCAACATTGACGACGTCAACATAAAGACTGTGAAACAAGAGGCTGTCGAGACCGAATACGAAGATGAGCTGACTATGAGGAGGCGGTTTGTTGGAAGTGGTGACAGTGGGTTTGATGAACGGACTGCGTACCTGCTCTTTTACGAGCGCGTATAGTGTTTTTCCCATTACATAGCTTTGTGGTATTTGACTCTATATCATTGGAATATTGTGCATCTATTGTCGGTTTGGGTCTACTTTGTATTGACCTAAAGTTGAAGCTGAGGGTTCGTAGTCTGGGTTGTTGAGGTTCTTGCATTTGGAGAGTTGTTAACTTCTTGTAATTATTTGTTTCGACTTGCACACGCATTTCTGCTACTAATCAAAATGTATTAATCAACGGCTGCTCCACTGGATGCTCCAAAGGCTGCGCACACTGTGACATGGGCCACCTCAGGCGCGAAGTAGAGAGGACGCGTAGATGCGATAGAGTTCACGACCGTGGCCGCACGGCAAAGGCGACCCTGGCTCCCATCTCAACCAGCTCCATCAGGAAACAGTACACCACCCGCCAATTCACCTCGTTCCCGTTCGTCTACACAGCTGTGCTATCTGCTCGAGGCAGAAGAGCTACTCTGCTTAAATTTGTTTTCCTTTTTGGTTAGTGGTTCTGTCTGCCCGCTTCCTCACAATGGCGTCGGCACAGACTAGCTCCGCCGCGTCAGTCTCCATGACGAAGGAGGTGTCCGCAGACAAGGCCCAGCCGGCCGCTGAGTCTGAGCAACCACAGCCTTCGCTGCAGATATACTACAAGATTGTTGAAGATCTACTTGCCAATGCCTCAAACAAGCAGCTCATCATCGCTGGCGGCACCGCAGTGCCCCTCCTGACGCTCTTCTTCGGCGTGCCCTTGTTCTTCCTACTTGCCGGCATCATCGTCGGCATCGTGATAGCATTTCAATCAGTCAATCCATGGCGTGATATGGACCTGGAGCCGCTGCCGTGGAAGAAGGATGGCCGGACACGTTCGACTATGTTTAATGAAGTGAGTAACTGAGATCTTACACGAAATGTCTGACTGACTGTCTGACCTGTACAGGGCGAGCTCAAGCCGATCATACACAGCTCTTATACTCCATCAGATCCGGTGGAGGAGGCAATCGAGCGCGCTACCGATATCATTGTGCGAGAATATGTCAAGAACTGGTTTGTAAATATCTCGCCGGATGACACTACTTTCATCAAGTATGATTATTTCTTTGATCTGCCTCACTCGGCATTTATATTCTGTCGCGCTCAGTAATCTTACAAATTTGTTCTTATAGTGCTACTCGACAGACTCTTATCGACACAGCAAATGCTTTTTCTGGTCAACAATCTTTGAAACGGCCAGCTGATCTCTTCTTGGTTCTTGTTTTCTCGACCTGCAACACCTTCGTCGTCTTCCTCCGTGAACTAAGAACAGTCAATGCCACATATACCTCAAAAGCAGGCGGAATCCATGATTACATTGTCGCAAATCCAGAGTCTGCTCTCGCTCAAATGGTTGATCCCGAGATTCAAAAGCAAAAACTCCGCAATGCCGCGAATAACCTTGTCCAGACATTTCTACCCGCTCTCGATATTAAGCGATCACCTACCGCGTTGCTGCTACGTGAAATTGTAGCGAGACAGGTTCTTGAGGCTACTGTTGACGCTTTTTCGGATCCGAACGCGGTTAATAAGTGGATCATCTATTTCCTGCAGAAGGAAGAAAATATCAAGGCACTCGCGAACGAAATGACAGAAGCCTCCAAACAATCCGACAACGTTGTTACTCCAAATGCGATTGATTTGGAGAAAGCAGGATTTATTCCGCCTACTCAGCCACAGCCTCAGTCTGCAAATGACGCAGAAACCTCCGATAGCCAGTCTTTTGCTTTGTCTACCTCACCGAATACCATATCTCCTGCGGCTAATGATTCAGCAGCCAAGAGAGTTCCAAGACGGCCTGTAGGTGCGCCGGCACCGATTTCTATAGAGGACAGTGGCATTTTAGAAAGCGGTGAGATCACTCCTACATTGAAGCAGGGCCCGGTGTCTGGATCGTCTATCAGAAGAGTTCCTAGAAAGCCTGTAGGAAGCGGTAGCGCTACACCGACGACATTCGACTCTGAGGAAAACTCAGAAATAGTGGAGTTTTCCAATGGGCGACTTTCGACCTCTGTTCCTCCACCTGTGACTTTTGACGAGATGTTTGGCACGTCTGATTTCATGGCTAGCTCGTCGAGTCTTGTACGCTCGCCCAGTTCATCCTCGGTTAACTCGACCGTATCGACACCCCCTACTACTGGAAACACTACGTCTTTTAGTCGCAAGTCAACATTTGATTCACCACCGCTTACTCTATTCCAATCTAATATCATGGTCATCGACTCATCCGCCGACAACAATCAATCTAATAAAGTGTTCAATTCTCGACCAATTGGATTTTATACTCTTGTGATTGAGCCAGCAAGTAGTACTTCACCTGGTTGGATGGCCATGCGCAATCTTAGTGACTTTGAAAAATTACATACTGTTTTGATAAAACTCGCCGTGTTGGCGGGGTTAAAAATGTTTCCGGAAGTTTTTCCGCCTTGGAATGGAGTGACTCGTGCGGATTATTGTCAGACTTTACAGTCATACCTCCAGCTTGTTGTTAACACGCGTGAGCTTGCTGATTGCGAAGCGATGAAGAAGTTTGTCGATAAGAAAGAGACGACGTCTACGGCAGGCGAAAAACGATGGCAGAAAAATCAGCTGTTCAGGCATGCTGGTGAAGGTGTTCTCGATGCGATTGCGAAAGCCACGAATGCACCGTCAGCGAAGGAGTCGCGCAAGGCGATTCTGGGTGTTTTGGCAGCAGCGAAAAAACAGTCAGTTGATTCTATCGGACGCACTCGGGACAATGCTGCGGCCTCGACATCACGAGCACGGCAGTCTTTCTTGTCTGGTCCTGATTTCTCGGGGATCGCGGCAAGCATGCGACAGCTCACGAATGGAGTTCATAATATTGGCGCAAACCCTGCTGCTGCTTCGTCGCGGTTTATTGGAGATAATAGTGCGCCTTCTTTGATTGGATATAATGCAGAGGCTAGTGAGAGCTCCACTAGTCTGTCAAGTGTAGCTGATAGTGTCGGAGGAGAATTTAATGTGCCACTAGAGCCTGAAACATATGCGACTGAGCTCAGCAGACGACGATCGGTGATCAGTGCTGCGTCTGCATCGACGCCAGCGTTCAGTCAGACAAGCAACGCTCTCCGGAGAACGGACTCGCATGCATCGTCGGAGGTCGATATGTCAGAGCAGGGATCTCCTCGACCGTCTTTTTCTACTGACCGAGCAGCGATTGCGGTAGAGCCTGAACAGCGGACGCGGGCGACTATTGACCATTCGGATGCTCGTCGTTCGGCGCTGCTTGCGTCGCATAATGAGTTGTCACAGGGAGAAACGAATTCGCTGATTGACACTATCTTCCTGGCGATTTCTGAGCTGTATTTGCTCTCAAAGGCGTGGAATGTGCGACGTTCGTTGCTGACGATGCTACGCGGATTACTGCTACGGAACGGATCTTCCTCGGTTGAGGGAATCCGACTTGCGATTCAGAAGGATATTGTTGATAGGTATTCGTCAGAGGAAGAGCTTGCGCGGAAGCTTAACGATCTTATCAACGCTGTTTGGCCGCACGAAGAGGAGCAGGCTCGGCGCGAGAAGGAGAAAGCGGAGACGGACTCGGACGCGCTTCGCGCAGAGGCACGCAAGATGTTTGTCTCACGCGCTATTCCGGACGCGATTAAGAGTGTTATGGGGGCTGCTGCGTCGTCGCAGGCGCTAGAGTACGTGTTTGATGTGTTACAGGACCGGAATATTGCGCGAGGGATTGTGCTTGATTTGTTGATGGACATTATTACGACGGCGCTGATGTGAATGTAAATTAGTGATTGGAGATTGTTGGACTAATAGATGTGTTTTATTTTGAGTGTATTGAGTGTATTATTCTAGTACTCAGAGAACTAGTGGAACCTGCCGTGATCCGAGGCCAGTGTGCTCGCACCGTGTCGCCCGGACAGCTGTGTCTCGGAGACCTAACACGCACCCAAGTTAAGTGCGAGACACACACTATCCTGGGTGCATAGCTCCGGCACGGTGTCTGTTTTTGTTTTGGGCTCCTTCCCTGATACCGTCTCTTTCTTCACTTCCTCCTCTTCCCAGGTCTATATAAGAAATGGTCACCACCCGCTCCGCCACGGGCAAAACGCCCAAGAAATTAGCCAACCCGGACTTCGTCGAGAGCGTCCAGCGAAGGAAGCCACGCACAGGAGCAACACCAGCAAGCAAAGACAAAGACACGTCAACAAACCTCGAGGACGAGATGCCCGCAATCAAGAGCAAGGACTCTAAAGACAAGTCAGAGTCCGCCTCCGAGGACGTCCACGTTGAGTTCGACTTTGGCGGACCCATTGGTGTCTCGTGCATGATGGTCGGCTTCCCGCTGCTCATGTACTATCTCTGGATTTCGGCCACCTACTACGGCGGGCAACCCGCGCGCATCACGGAGGGCGAAACCGTCCAGGACTTTGCCCTGCGCATGTACGGCCACTTCCTTGAGGGCGCCTTCCCGGACTTCCGCGCGTGGATTACCGTCTGGGGCTTCCTCTTCTTCGAGGCTGTCCTCTACGTCACGCTCCCCGGTGTCTCCGGCCTCGGTCTGCCACTGCCCTCCCTCAAGGGCAAGCGTCTGCCCTACTACTGCAACGCTGTCTGGTCCTTCTACACCACCATCGTCGTGGCCATTGTGCTCCATGTCACCGGTCTGTTTCCCATCACCACCGTCATCGACAGATTCGGAAACATAATGTCCGTCTGCATCATCTCCGGTCTGGTCCTGCCCTTTGCTCTCTACTTTTTTGCCGTCACGACCGGCAGACAGCACCGCATGTCGGGTTCCTTCATATACGACGTCTTCATGGGAGCAATGCTTAACCCCCGCATTGGCATCATGGACCTGAAAATGTTCTACGAAGTCCGCCTGCCTTGGTTTATCTTGTTCTTCATCTCCGTCTCTACCGCTGTCCGTCAGTACGAGAACTACGGATACGTGTCGCCCCAGGTCTGCCTTGTGGTTCTGGCGCATTGGCTGTATGCCAACGCTTGCTGCAAGGGTGAGGAGCTTATCATCACCACCTGGGATATGTTTTACGAAAAGTTCGGATTCATGCTTCTCTTCTGGAACATGGCCGGTGTCCCCTTCACCTACTGTCACTGCACCCTCTACCTTGCCAACCACCCTCCCACTGATTACCAGTGGAGCATCTACTACAACGTTGCCATTTACTGCATGCTTCTTGGATCGTACTACATCTTCGACACCACCAACTCGCAGAAGAACCGTTTCCGTCAGCAGATGTACGGAACTCTCATCAAGCGTAAAACCTTCCCTCAGCTCCCGTGGCAGACTATCGAGAACCCTACCTACATCAAGTGCAAGAACGGTGGCACTCTTCTCACCTCTGGCTGGTATAAGTACGCGCGCAAGATTCACTACACTGTCGATTTCTGCCAGAGTTTGTCGTGGAGTTTGATCACCGGTTACGCCAGTCCTTTGCCATACTTTTACCCGGTCTTCTTCTTCTGTGTCCTGAGTCACCGTGCCTTTAGAGATATCCAGAGATGCAAGGCTAAGTATGGTGACGATTGGAAGGAGTACGAGCGGCAATGCCCTTACTTGTTCATTCCTTTTGTCTTTTAAGCTAAAAGAAATATTTTTACGTGTATATTTTTGGTTTATTATGAGGAACGATTCGATGGCACGTGTAATTTACGAACGAAGCTGATTGAGGAGTGTGAATACGCTTTTAGAAAATAAGTATGTCGGAGAATACCAGGAATCAGGGGATTGTGTATACTTATGTAACATTACTATTTAATAATAAGTCTTCTAGATATTACAATTGGAATACGCTAGGGAATACGCGTTTTTCCAGAATAGAAGTTTCTTATGTCTATATTTCAGTGCACACTCACGTCGTGTATGTTCTCTATGAGAAAGTAAACAAATAGTTGGCAAGGGTTTTACTCTCTCCATATATCCATCGTCTGGCTCAAATACGTAACTGAACTGCCAGAAGTATTTGATATATGTCGACATTTAACGCGTTTATATCTTTTTCTGTTTCCTATATCTTGTTATCAACTCATCTGATGCTGCTATTGTATAACGACGTTCTTCTGCGTAGAAACCCTAAACACGTATAATAGAGACGCGTCGCAGGCGCGTCTTGCAATCGTCAAACTCGTTGCAGCAACCACCAATGAACCGAACCCGAGAGACCTTACGATTCAATGATTCAAACACAAATTTGTCTGGTCATACAACAGCAAGTCGGGTTGGTTTATCTAAAGATTTCGGTGCAATAGCGGCTTCTGGAGTAGATGGTCGTCGAAGACAGCGCGTATCTGAGCGTATGGGTGAAAGATGGAGACAAAAAATGAGTTTCAAGAAAGCTGCTAGAGCAAAACGTTTAAAAGCTGATTCAATACGGAACAATACCCCCGCTTCAATCAAATATAATATCAATCAGAATGCGAGTCTGGATGATGCTGATATCTTGCGCTCGAGCGAGTTTTCTTACAAAAATGATAATCGAAGCGATATTGTCAACGAAGAGGAAGTAAAAAAGAGACTACACGAGAAATTCAAACAGGCTGATGCTAGCACTGATTTAGCTGGCTCTATGGAACGTAAAAGCGAGAGTTCGTTTGTATATGAGGCTAATACGAGCGTCGACACGGTTTTGTCATTGGCGGAGAGAAAGAAGATGTTGCTGGATCAATATGATTGGGCAGCTATTTCGTTCACAGATCCTGTGCGTTAAAGTATACTTGCTTTTGAATGTATGTTACTGACTAGGAATAGAAGCGGAATCAAGACGAGTATTTGCTGTCTATTGAAGCAGATGCTTCTGTTTACTAACATGCTGAGTAGAGCACGTTCGACAATAGAACAATCATTTGAGCTAGATGATCCACGTCAACGTTCTCCATTCAAAATGCCATTCAAGCGCCATCGCAGCGAAATGGCATCATCGCCAACAATAGTCGAGTCCTCTCCTTTGAAACGTGTCAAATCTATTCATCGCATTGATTCCCGCATGCCAATCTACAACGAAGATGAAGAGCACGCACAAACGTCTCTAGACGAGTCGGCTATATTTCAGATGACCCAGAGCAAGAGTTCTCGAGATCAATTTTTTGTGACTCCGTCAAGTTCGTTTTTAGGATTACATTCGGAATCTGTGGAGATCGAGAAACTGCCGTCAACGCCGAGTCGCAAGTCAGCCGATCATTGGAGCGAAGCTTACAACTCTCATGTTCTTTATGACATTGCTAGCAATGTTTCCACACCTACCAGAGTAACACCGGTTATTGTAGCACAAGAAGCGCAAGATGATTGGGAAGAATATATGCACAAAGCATCCCAAATTGCCCCGTCAACATCTCAACTTTCAGGCGAAGATTGCACTGCTGGTCTTCTAGACAACGTTATGGAATCACCTTGTTGGGTGACGATGCGGCCTACAGAAGACAAAATAGTATCCACAGATGATGAATCGGTGTCTTCACCTTCAAGAGCTGTCGAGTCGACGGGCACTCCCTCGAAAACTGATGAATTTGATTGGCATTTTTAAGTACTCTACTACGAGCCTTTTAGTTTGCTAAATTTTGCAGTTGATACTTATTATCTTCAAATCCTTGCTATTTGCAAATGTATATTCATAATCTATTAGTTGTTGCGGTCTCCAACATACCTCATAACAAGAAAATACTCCATCCAAAAAAAACTATACTACCTCTTTCCCAGCTTCATCCACGCGGGTGGTTTGGTCAACTTACTGCCATTACCACTTCCTAAAGTCCTTCCCGCACTTCCAGTGCCTGTAGGTACCTTTGCTTTTCCTTTTTTCTTTGCTTCCTCTTCTTCTCTCTCTCTCGCGAGTTCCTGCTCCATGTCGTATGTTCTCATAGTAGAGATATCCTGAGCGGCTTTAAGGACTTCTGGTCTGAGAGGTTGTACGGGAACATCATAGCCTTCTCCGAGTTGTTTGGCGATTTTGTTTGTATCCCAAGTAAAGTACAGGATTTCACGAGCTGCGAATTTCAGATCATCAATCAGTTTCTTTGACGGGTCGGAGAATACCACGCGAGGTGGAGTTTGGAAGAAGTAGAATGGAATCATTGGGTCGACGAGAGAAAAACGGACAAAAGTCATAACGTCGCCTATTGTTTCGTCGGCTTTGAATGTGCTCATTAGTTGCGTCTGATCTGGGAATTTGATGCGGATTTCAACCTATATAGGATGTTAGTTCGCATCTTTTGCATTTACTGGCCAGGTGGCTTACCTTCTCTACTTTTTTGATCTTTTCCATTTCTTGCTTTTTCCTCAGCTCTTTGGTTAACATTGGACCGCCGTCTGTGAGCTTTCGCGACTTGTTGGTCAATAAGCTCTGATATGCTTTAGCAGCGCTGGCAGACATCTCATACACCGATTCATCATAGTCTAAACCGACACGTAGTTAGTAAATGTATTCGTTGCCTTTGATATGTGCGATGGTGTCTATCAACGGCATTGCAGATGGCAGTCAAAATCGCTTACCTGACGGTAAGTCTGGTGTCTTGTCAGATGAAGTGTAAACCGCAGCCTTGCGATCCACCGATTTCGTAGAATCTTCAGACAAACTGTTAGAACTCGTGGATGGCTCTGTCGCTGGACTTATTGATGACATTTATTCTGTGTTTGTTGTTATGATGTAGTGTTGCTGCTCAATGCTGATAATGAAGGGTTGATATGACTTTAAGAAGAGCACTGACAATTAATGCTTATGCTTCTGCTATGAATCAACCAATAAATATCACAAATCAAATTTTCATTAATTTGTGCTTATATTGATTCTTAAGAGTCCGCACTGCAAATATCTCTGATTTGCTGATAATTTCTGGCTTGAATGCTGGATATCTTCTAGAAATTGTGGAGAACTAAACGCCACGAGCTGGTTTGGGAGGGAAGCGCGCCCTCAAGAGTTTACAGTGGCTCTGTCCGCTTACTCTGTAATCAGCTTCTTTATTCTACACCAACGACATACGAATTCGCTGAAAAGAATAAGATTATTTTGATTATATCTTATTATGCAACTGTAAACTTTTAATGTGACTACAAATAGAATACCCAAAAACCAAGACAATAAACAGCAAAGCAAATACAAACACAAACGTCTACTTGCCGCCCCTCTGCTTTTGAATTATCTTCATCTTCGACTTCATAACCTCAGGATCCATATAGATACAAGACTCCTTGAACGTAGCATCCAAAGTATCTTTTGTACCAAAACTATTTTCAAGGTTGAGTAGCGCGACCCAAATATTCAGCTTCTCCTTCTCGTCGCGGAAATTGATGGTCTTGAGAGCGCGCCTTGCAATCTCACGAGCCTTTTCAATTTCACCCAACTGGATTTGGAAAGCCATATATCTGATCCATAAGGCAGAGGAGTTTGGGTTTCCGATAATCATACGCTCAAAGTCCGCGACGGATTCAAAATCCTTGGTGGCGAGATCACCGGTAATGTCGACTTGGATCTGGTTCTTGCGCTTGCGTTGGCGTCTCGACTTTGAGGTCTTGCTTTCGACATCATCTTCTTCACTGGAGTCAGAATCAGAGCCGTTGTCAGAGTCGGAGGGGTTCGCGTCAAGACTGGTAGCGTTCCAGTCAAAACCTTTGACCTTGAGTGGTTCAAATGACTTTGCCTCCTCATCTTCCTCCTCATCTTCGCTGGCATCTGCCTCATCATCAGAAGAGTCCGCTCCCAGGACAAGCTCCTCATCATCAGAGTTCTCCTGCTCGACATCATCACCCTCCTCCTCGGCATCGTCAGCGTCCTCAGTAGCATCGGTCATAGCCACATCTGCCTTCTCTGTCTTCTTCTTCTCCTGCTTCTCCTTCTTCTCCTTTTTCTTTTTCTCGGCTTCCTCCTTGCGTTCCTTAGGACTCTTCTTCGGGTCCTTGCAGCTAACACGCAACTTACGATGTTCAGAGTTCACAGAGACAACCCTGACATTAACAGTCTGACCAAGTGTGAATTTCTCCTTCGGATCAGAAATCTTTGCATTACTCATCTCACTCAACGGTAAAAAAGCAGACACAGTCCCGAAAAACTCAACAATCGCACCCTTCGATACCAAGTTGATGATCGTACCCATGAATCTTTGACCACGAGTGATACCTTCGTATGTACTCGGAATCTCGACTTCAGTGCCAACGATCGATTTCTTCAATGTGAGTCGGATACGATGAGTCTCCGGCGAGACGCTCATAACGCGACATTTAACCTTCATACCAGGCCTAAATCGGCGTTCTGGTTGCGAGATCTTGACGTCGGAGAGGTTTAGCTCGTTGACATGGCCGACGATACCGTCTGAGAGTTGGACTAAGATTCCGCCAGATTCGATGATTTTGACGACTTCGGCTTCTTCGACCACGTCTCCGATTTTGACGTCGTCGAAGCGAAGGTATCGTTGGGCGATCACGCTTGGCTGCAATGAGGCGAGGAAAATACCATCAGCTGGAGAATATCCAGTAATTCGGGCCTCATGGACAGTATCCTTCTTGTAATCACCAAAAAGCGGAGAGATCTCATCAATATGAGAATCAGACAAACGGGAAATATGCGCAAAGGCGAATACACCATCAACACCAGTCTCGATAAAGATTCCAATACCAGGCTCAACATACTGAACCTTGGCAGCAGAGATAATCTGTCCCAAAGGCACAGCCTCAATAGGCGAGGCAGCAGTAGTTGTTTCTTCCGAAGAGGAAGTGATACCGGCAGCCGAGAGCGAGAGAACATGGGGCAAAAGAGAAAATCGGATCTTTTTCTCATCCGCAGATGGCAAACACGCAATTACACGCGCCTTAATCTTCTGGTTCTCTTTGTACTTATCAGTCAAGCTCTGGGCATTGTATCCCACCGAATGGAAAAGATCAGCAGTGGCATTGATAAGTCCACTGACTCGACCAGCTAAACCGCTGCCTAGCACCTGCGAGAGAGTCACTTCGACCAAAGTTCCAGGAAGCAAGGAATCAATATTTTGTACCATCGAGACGGCAGGGAAGTTTTTGTTCTCGGCGGTTGCTGTCAAAGTTACTGTTCGGCCGTTTGCAGATTTGCTGACGACGGTAAGGAGCATGGTTTGTCCTTCAACGAGCTTGTCCACTGGATAGAGTTAGTAACATGAATGAAGAAATAAAAATTAAACAGACGCACATTTGAAGCCAGCGTATCCTAGCTCTTTAGCAGAAATGAATCCAGTCAATTCAGGGAACCCAATATCAAGAATTGCACCATGATCCTCAATACTCTGAACAGAGGCTTGCACGGCAAGACCCTTAACTGAGAGATCGTCCTTTTCAATGACAGAGTTAACAATTTCAGGTTTGAGCGTCAAAGAAATGTGTTTCTTCTTCGCCTTTGCGGCGGAGGCTGCTGTGGACTCACGCTCGGTGACTACAGCGCGAAGCCACTGACCGACCATAAACAGAGATTTCAGATCAGGCAACTTGCTGTCGTCGATTCCGTCAATTGGTTCCTCGTCTTCATTTTCGGAAGCGACGTCATCGTCAGCGTGATTCTCAAGATCATCGAGCTTTTTGGAAATTTGCTCAGAAATATTGGTGATTGGGATATATCCAGTCAAAGAGTTTGGTAGCGAAAGCGAGATATCATAGGCATTGATGCTGCTGACCTGGCCCAAGACGACTGTTCCAGGAACCAATTTCTTGAACGAGAGTCCCTCGATTTTGATATTCGGTCCAGATTTGGAGTCCGCGGTAAGATCGGTCTTTTGACTCCGTTGCTGCTTCTTGATTTGACGTTGGCGGATTTTGGATGCTTTGTCGGTTTTCTCATCGCCGGTGGCAGCGACCTTGATCTTCTTTGTCGGCTGCTGCTCAGACATTGAAGACTAAATATAATTTAGCAAAGACCTATAGTAGATGCACAAGAAAAAGTACCTCGAACAAATCCTTAGCAGCTTCATTGGTAGCTTCTTTGTATTCCATCGGAGTCAACACTGAACCACCACCTCTCGGGAACGCAAAATCGTCATTCTTTTTCAGAGTCGATTTGACAAGCGGAGCACTCTGTTCTTCAACCTGCTTTGCCTGGGTTTGTTTGTCATTATTACCGCGCTTGTTGAACGGTTTGGTGCGTCCAGATGTGTTATTGTTGGCGGCAGGTTTGTTCCATTTTGTCGCGAACGGCTTTTTGCTGAAGTTTGTGGACGAAGTTGCGGCTTCGGTGTGTTTCCGTTTGAGTGCTGCCATTATTCTGCACTTTCTGTCTTCTATATTCAGTTCTTGCAGAGGAAATGGACTCCAAAGAGGGAAAGTTCGAGGTGGTTTGGCTCAAAAAAAATATTTAGTCGCGCGGCGCGTTGGGAGAAAGTAAATTTGTGTGGGTTTGGGTTTCTGTTTTATGCCTAATGGATGTATCTGCTTGATTATGCGTGTTAATGTGTTTAGAGCAGATATGGATATCATGATATTCACATAAACAAGAATGACAGTGTAATATATAGTACAAAGACTAATCTTCGTTGCTTAAGATAGCCTTGCCCGAAAACGCCGGGACGGTCTCAAGGAAGGTCGATACCTGTTCGTAGACAGCAAAGGTGACTGCCTGACCGGGCGCGACACGCATGACGCGAGGAGTGATGCCTTTGTAGAATGCAAAGAAACCTTCCTTTTGGATCAGGTCGCGAGATATTCGGCCGACGCGGCCGAGTGCAGACTCTCCAGAGGTTGCTTTCTCGCGTTGCATGCGGGTCTTAATGGTGTCGATTGGCGCGTTAGAAAGAGGACCAAGAGCGCCGGAGATGAGACCCAGGACCATGTGTTGGTATGACGGCAGTTCGACGAGATCAGGCTGGAGTTTGGCGCAGTACGCCTTGAGCTCGGTGTAGGCGGTGAAGTTGACTGCCTGGTTGGTGGCCTGTCGCAGGGCGGTGAGAATGACGCCGCGGTAGAGCACGCGGATACCTTCTTCGCGCACGATCATGTAGGCGCACTGAGCGGCGTTGCGGTAGCGCGGTGGTGCTTCGAGAGGATCTGTCATGGAGTGGTGCTGTGCTTGGAGACGGATCTTGACGACGTCGGTCGGGTTGACGACGAGGACAGCTTCTGTTGTGCCAGCGGCGAGGCCTGCAAAGAAGATGCCTGTTGGCGAGGTCTTTCCAGTCTCTTTGTTTGCCAGGGCTGTTTTGTAGAATTCAAAGGATGAGAAGCGGATGGCCATCTTGGGCACGATACCGGTGATCACGGCACCGAGGCCTTTGTACAAGGCGAAGAACCCCTCGTTTCTGACGATGCCGCCAGCTGTGCCAAAGAAGCCGACGCGACGCGCACCGCTGGCTGCTCTGGTCGTGAGCTGCATGCGGACTTTAATTGTGTCGAGTGGGTGGCAGGAGAGGGCTTCACAGAGACCTGCTGTGCCTCCTGCGAGCAGGTTGATTGCGGGTGTTGTCTTTTTCCTGTCGCGGGGAGCCATTGTGTAAATCAAAGTAGAATAAGCAGATAAGCAGAATACAATAAACAAATAAACAAATAAACAAATAAACAAGTAACAAACTAAGTACCAGCAACTGTTATATAAACTGACTGGATATATTCAGGAAAGCAGAGAAGATATACAAAGCAGTCGGCGGACGAGCGGCCCGACACGGGCAAACGAACAAAGACAGCTGATCTGCACGCGTTGGCGAACAGCCGAGGCACTTTTGTGTTTACATACTGCAGATTGAGTGCCAGGACAATGTAAACAAAGCAGTTATATTCTATTCTGCAGCAATAACTACTATTTACAACTGCTATTCTTACACGCTCACCGCCAGTCTAGCTCTGAACAACAACTTCCCAGCGAAAAATCCGGGGAAGCGGCAGCTCATCGACCCCAGTGCGGCGTGCTCACAGTCCGGCTCCGAGTTCGGCCCGGCTGGCTGCGTCCGCGCTGGATTCCGGACACCGGCTGCGTTCCGACGGGGGGGATCATGGGCAGCTTTGTCAGAGAAGAAAAAGGTTCTGGGTGTGCTGGAGTAGGCTGGAAGAGGATACTGTTTGTGGAGAAGCGCGACAGTTGGACGGTGAAGAAGGAACAGCGTAGTGAGCCGCGTGGACGAGACGAGCATGTGATTGATAATACAGCAAACACCAACACCAACAGAGCTGGACAGGACAAGAGTAGTGTAGTTCCCATGATAGATAGATTACAGCAATAAATAGAGTACAGTGCTACAATTGTACTACTATAACTGCCCGGAAAGAACAGCAGTATCTCTATAAGCTATGCCTTCCGTACACGATGCCTTATCAGATAATCGCATCTAGTCCCATCTCAACAACCAACAATCAAGGACGAACACCCTCCGCAACCATGTCAACCACAATATTAATCAGCGCTACAACAATTTCAACCGCAATCAACACAATCACAATCAGCTCCAGATACTCCTCGTGCGCATGCACCAGCTGCTCCTTCAGCATCTGCAGCAAATCTGAAATAACTTCCAACCGCTGATTCAGCAGATTAACTCGCTGCCCAATCTCGAGGTACCCACGAATAACCTTGTACGCTGGCTCCAGCTCTGGCTGCGACCACATAATCTCTGGTGAGTCAATAATCGAACCGTGCAAGTTGATATTGATCCGTAAGATAAACAGCTCTCCAATAGACATCATGATCTTTGTCCGCGACATGCTGACTTTACCAGTAGCAGCAATCTCAGTTGGAAGCGACTGCATCAGCCCAATCGTATTGTCAATCAGGTCCTCGAATAACGAGATCTTCACTGACTGCGACATCGCGTGCGACATCGACAGCTTGTATTTCACATTCTTCTCGGCCTCGTCCGTCAACGCAATAACATCGTTGAACACCCTTGGCTCATGATCCCAAGTGATAAAGAATCGCAGCTCCTCGCCCTGTACGTCGTTTATAGCAAGCTTTTCATTCTCAAACGGCGCGATCTCGCGCAAAAATTTACGCTCCTCGGCTTCAGTGAAACCCCATAGCACGCATACTCCGTATTCAAATATATACACATCTTTGCGTGTCGCCACACCAATTCGCACCTGTCTTCCGTCTCGGTCTATGCGTACAAGATTATGTGGCTCTTCCGCAAGCTTGAATCGAGTCTCAAACCGACGGCTACCGCTGTTACTGCTGCCGCTCTCATCGTTGCTACTCCGATCCGTTTGCTGTGATCCGTCAGCGGTGTTTCGGTGCACCATTTGTCGACGAGCAGGATGTGCTTGCAATGGCTGGTTATCTTCACGCGATGGTCCGTTCTTGCCAGGAAAGCGGAAACGGTACTCAACATGTAGACAGTCGTCGAACACAGTCGGTAGCGGTGTCTGAGCAGCATGTGCACGACCGGTGTAGTGTCGTTGAATATTCCGCATCTGATATGTATTTGCCGTGCAGTAACTTGATACTCGCGATAGTTTAAGCACATCAGACTTGTTCACGAGCTCGGGATCAACGTAAAATTCGGCACCAATGGCATAGCTGCTGCCGTTGTTATAATCCGCACTGCCTTCGCGATCTGACCGGTGCTGCGATCCGCGACGATGAGTGTTGCTGCTGCTATTGCTACTACTTCTTCTCCCTGAGTTGCGTGAGTGTGAGCGACCCTGCTGCCGCTCTGGCGAAAAGGGATCAAGGTGTGGTGAGTTCTTGCTGCTCGAATGGCGGTCGATCAGGTTTGATTCAGCGCCTGGCAATGATCCGCCAGTGGACGATCCGGTAGTAGCAGACGAGTCTCGCAAAGACAAATCTGGTATCAATTCTGTTCCACTCATATTTCTTTTATTCTGTGTCTACTCTCGGTATTCTATGCTCTTTATTCTGTTCCAATATCGCTGCCGCTTGTTGAGAATAGACTGTCAAAGTGGAGTTTCTCCCAGCGAGCCCTAACCACGATTCTATATCAGCAGGCAGTTCCGAGTTCATTCAGCGCAATAACTACAGAGCATTTACTATTCAAAAATCACTTTATTATATTCACTATTATCAACAATTAGTTACTTGTTTTAGTCTCAGCACAATCCACAGCACAGCAAATCAGCAACTTAGTGCTATGACGACAGATTACATAATTCAACGTGCGGCTTTAAAACTCACGTGATCACTCTCAGTCGCCACTTCCCCGACTCTCCGTGTTTCCTTGTATCGAACTCACAATAACCCTCACCGGCACAGTCGGCCACAACAGCTTCCTTCCAGCACCGCAACACCACAGTTGAGGAACGAGCAGAGCAGAGCCAGCGCTATTCAGAATAACCTACACACAATGGACACTCCGAGCTGCGCAGTGCCGGTCCCGCGTGCACTGCAGCGTCCGCCGAGGGAGCTTCCATCTCCAGCAACCGGCTCCTCGACTTCGTCTGCCGGAGCAGCTGCCCTTGCTGGGTTCGCCCCGGAACCGCCCACGCCAGCTCCATCGCCCACGCCTTTTGGCGGCTTCTTTCCTGCACATGAAGACGACGGCGAAGCCGATGCCATCGAAGTCGACACCGAGGACGAGCTTGCTGCAGAGCTGGACGAGCAACCGTCGCCGCTGGACAGACTTGCGCGTGACTTCGCCGCCCTCGAGCTCAGCCAGCGCAAAGCGCTTCTGACTGCATTGTTTCGTGCTTCAGATACGGCGACGCTCTCGTTTGTGCTCGAATTTGTCTCGCCGCTGCTCAAAGTCGATCCGTTCCGCGTGCTGCCGACAGAGCTCTGTCTGCGGGTGCTTTCCTATGTCGATGACCCGAAGACCCTTGCTCGCGCAGCCCAAGTCTCGAGACGATGGGCAATGCTAGTGTCCGACGATATCATCTGGAAGGGCTTGTGTGGTATGCTTTTCTTATATTCTCTATTACATGACTGATTGCTAACATTCCAAGAACGTCTTGACTATGCCGACAGATTTACTCCTCCAGAGCCTCCAGCACCGACACAGCGGTGCTCTTTCGAAGCCCCCACTGCCTCTCAATCACTCCCAACCCGCACATCCTCTATGCTGGTTGCTTCACCACCTTCTGCACCCACTCCTCTGACAACACTACCGGTCACCGTTACCTCGTCAACACTCGGCACCACCGAGGTTCTCCGCGATCTACCACTCATGGAGTCTACTTACCACCCCGTTCTTGCTAGCACTGCACGACCTCGATCTTACCGAGCTTTTATCCGTCACCGTTACATGATCGATTCGGCATGGCTATCTGCCGGAACACTCGCTGCTCGCCACGTTACAACCGATCAGGGCGTCGTCACCTGCTTGCATCTAACAGACAAGTATATTGCCGTCGCCCTCGACAACTCTCGCATCCACGTCTTTGGCGCCGACGGAAGGCTTTTACACACACTTGCTGGTCATGTTATGGGAGTCTGGGCCATCATGCCATGGGGCAACACTCTTGTTTCTGGTGGCTGTGATCGTGACCTGCGCGTGTGGGATCTTGTCACTGGTACCTGCAAGCGTGTTATGCGCGGGCACACCTCTACAGTACGATGCCTCAAGATGAGTGATTCGAAAACGGCAATTTCAGGTTCGCGAGATGCGTCTTTGCGAGTGTGGGATATCGAAACTGGTGAATGTCTGCAAGTACTGACAGGTCACCAGGCGAGTGTGCGCTGTCTTGAAGTTCACGGCGACATTTGTGTCTCTGGAAGTTACGATACGACTGCAAAAGTGTGGAGTATTTCGCGAGGAGTTCTTTTGCACACACTTACAGGCCACTTTTCTCAAATTTATGCGCTCGCGTTTGATGGTGAGAAGATTGCTACTGGATCTCTAGACACGACCGTGCGAGTATGGTCAGCGCTCTCTGGCCAATGCCTTGCTGTTTTACAAGGTCACACTTCTCTTGTCGGACAGCTGCAAATGTCCGGATCGACCCTCGTTACAGGTTCCTCGGACGGCTCAACCCGTGTCTGGGATCTCGACCGGATGGTCTGCGTACACCGTCTTGCTGCGCACGACAATTCCGTCACCACCCTCCAATTCGACGAGAACCGGATCGTCACTGGCGGAAGCGACGGCCGGGTTAAGATTTGGGATATCAAAACCGGACATCATATACGTGATCTTGCGTGTACTTTTGAAGCTGTTTGGCGGGTCGCGTTTGAAGATGATAAGGTTGTTGTACTTGCGTCACGGCAAAATAGAACGCACATGGAGGTCATAAGCTTTGCTCCTCCTCCTGAGGAACCAGCTGAGATGATGTTATATGCTTATTAAGAGTAACATGCTCGCTTGATCCTTGCAGCAGAGTTCGTACTTGATGAGCACTACATTTGATCAGATAAGATCTCTGACTACGAAATGACAAAAAAAATTTCAAAATTCAGTATTATTAACCGAAAAAGATTATGCATACATAATTGTCAAAATTTCAATATCACAGCAATCGATATCACCATCCTCCCTCCTGTTCACGCTTTTTTGCGCTTTTTGTTGTTGTTGTTGCGAAGCGGATTGCCGTTTCATACTTTTTTTCATTCCTGGTTTGCTTTTTTGTTGTGTGAGAATGCGCCAGTGTGCGCTGTCGTGTTTTTTGAATGGTATATAAAGTTTTTGTGTTTGTGTTTGTTTGATTGATTTAGGAAGGTGTAACTCGGCGTTTTTTTGCCTCATTTATTTTTTGTGTTTTTTTTTGCTATTATTCATCCTCTTGTTTTTTTTTCACTTTAGTTCTCTCAAGATGAGCGAAGGAATGGAAGGATTTATATATTTTTGTTTGTACAGATTCTACTCGTCTCCCGTCAGAATTTTTTGGATTGTTTCATCGTTGCTCTTTTTTGAAAGACACGAATGGAGGATACGTGTTTTTGTGCGTGTTTCTGTGCGAGTATACGAGCGTTAGGCGAGTAGAGATGTTTGAAGAAGAAAGATTTGAAATGACTATACATGAATGAAATAATAATTAAAATTAATTACTCTGTAAGCTTAGTTAAGTCAGTCCAATATTTGCTCGATCGTACAGTTCTGAGATGAATCTTTTATTATTATTTGTAACATTCTAGGAATATCTACCAAAATATAACAAAACCAGCATTGTAGTCTTAATTATACCGTCATAATGTAGGAATCAGAATGCAATTACACCGCAAGAAAATAGATATTCCAAAAAAACCACATTTCCGACTTTTTTTTTTTTCATAAACCATCTAACACGATAGTTAGTCAATCATCTTAAAAAAAATCAGAGTTCAGAAAGCTTACAGTTCACCAGTTTCTATCTCATGCAATCTCGGTAGTAACAGGCGCTGCAGGAGTAGTAGTGGCATCCGCACCAGCCTTTTTCATCTCCCACAACTTGCGCAATGAAGCTTTCTGTTCACGCAAACGCGCCCATTCTGCTTCATCGTCATTCCTGCCTGATTGTAATATCTGCTCCTCTACTGGTGCAGAAGCGTGTTCTGGCTCTACTAGAGGCTCTTGCAAATTAACAGGGGTCGCAGGCTGCGCCTGTGTTGGAAAAGGAACAGGAGAGGATGATAATGATGGCTGTTGTAATCCTGGAACATTGAAATTATGCTGGGTAGACAGTGTGCGATACCGCGCAGGATTGACTACTCCTGGAGGTAAATTCTGCCTGCTTTGGCGCAAACTTGTCGCCGGCGACACTGCACGCGGAGGTGCCAGACTCTCTACCATGGCAAAATTTGGCGTCCTTAACTCGAAATCTGACGGCATATGTAGTTCTGACTGTTGAGTTGGCTGTGGTTGTGACTGCATTGGAGTCGGAGTTTGCATCTGCGGCATCTGACCCTGCATCATCTGTTGCATCATCTGCATCTGCATCTGCATTTGCATCTGTATCAGCTTCTGCATCTGTTGCTGAATCTCAGGTCCAAAAGATGAAGCTGGATCTTGGACTCCGCCAGGGACTGGCGCACTTGGACCCGATACGGAAATAGCAGGAGGTGGATATGCCTGCGCATATGGCTGAGGAGGCAGGGGAGCATACTGTGATTGGCGATATGGCGAAACAGGTCGATCAATGAACGGCGGCATCTGCGCATGCAGACCATTCATTTGCATGTTTAGCATCGTACGTCGCTGCACTTTCGCATCCTGCTCGCGCTGGATTTCGTGAATAAGCCCCCGCGGTTGGCTTGTTGACTGCTGCATCGCAGTATCGTCGAACAATTGCTCTGACAACGTCAGCCCGCGCGGGTACGAGGAAATTATTCCCGGCTGCATCATAGATTGACCATATGCGGGCTGTGAACTTGGACGTATTGGCGCAGTTGAGCCTGGCCGTGACAGCGGAGCTCGATTGCGCCCTGGATTTCCATGAGCTTGAAGAATAGCAAGTGGAGTCTCCTCGTCGTCATCTTCGTCGTCGTCATACACACTGCCAGACACACTGCCAAAGGTCGGCAAGTGAGAGCTACTGACGGAGCTGAAGTTGCTTATGGAAGCGAGTGGCAGCGGTGTAGACTGGCCCGTAACTTTGCGCATCTGCTGGCGGTAGATGGCCAGATTGGCCTCTTGCCGCTGCTTTAGTCGCTGGGCCGCTATTGTCTTTTCGTTTTCAGCATCCGTAGGTACATATCCATCGTGATTCTCGTCTTCGTCTAAATCTGATCCCGAGAGCGAGCCGTCATCATCCTCATCCCCATCAATAGGATGGCCATGCGCTGCCGCCTCCTCTCGCGAGCGCTGATAAAGCTCATAATCTGACATTGACATCAAACGGTTCTCCTTTAGTATTCGCTCAGGCGTAGCCTTGGTGGTCACTTCGCGTTTTAAATACTCTGAAATTTCTGGAGGTATGTCGACGCCGGCTGAGATTGGTGATGTAAACGAGATCTGAGGAACTGCCGACGACTGAGTCCAGGTATCAAGGGTGGCCAATGCACTGCTGCTGTTACGTCGATATGCTTCAGCTCCTCTGGCCATGAGATCTTGCTCGGTCTTACTCTCCTCTTCAAAGGAACCACAAAAAGAATTGCCATCATCATTATCGTCATCGATACCGTCAAGATGAAATGAACTGATTCCACGGGTAAGACCATCTGCAGGATCATGCCGTGCCGGCTCAGGGCTCTGAAGTGTCTGATTGAGAGCCCTCGACGCTGATTCTGGTCCCGTAAAGCTCGAGGTTGACATTGATCGTACGCCTGGTCTGTAGGTGCCAGTCGAGGCTAATAGTTCATCGTCGGAAGTCGCGGCATAAACACCTGGGGAAGTCGCTGCATATATACCTGGGGAATAATTTGTCTGACTAGCAACGAAATCACGCGAGTTTCGCTTGCGGGTAGTGACAAATGCTGCAGCTTCTGGTGCGGATATTCGAGGGCGTAAGGAGTCCTCGTCCTGAAAGAACGATGGCATTGGCGGTTCAAGGACGATATGGTCGAAGAAGTGATTTTGATTGTAATCAGTAACTGAGCTGGGAGACCGCCGATGAGCAGGAGCAGAATAGGAGGGTACAAGAGGAGGAGTCTTTGGGCCGGTAACTGAAGGTACGGCTGAAGAAGCTGAGGTATCGTACATGGCAGAAGGCATTGAAAAGGAGTCGGAAGTTGCGGACGAAAGAGAAAGCGAGCGTCCAAGTTCAGGAGCAGGGATAGGAAAACCTTCAGGATGATTTCTCGCGGACGGTTTCGTATCAGAAAACTTGAGCTTTAAAGGCATAGAGCGAGTGTTTGCTAGAGTTTCTTGGAGTAAAAGCAACAAAGAGCTGTAGTACGCAGGAAAGTCACAGGATCAGTGCCTATGCAGACACAACAGCACAGCACACGGTCCACTCAGCTGGTTCTGGAGCAAGCTAATGGTACAAAGCAGTCAGGCAGCAGACGGAAACAGCTCAAGAAAGAAGTAGAAACGACAGAACAGTAACAAGACCAATTAAAGTGATTTGAGAAGGACGGAAGTGTCGAACAGTCAGCCGCGTACTGACAAAGAGCGTGCCCGATTTGGCGTCCAAAAATAAACAAGAATGTGAAAATGTAAACAATGGGCTGTGTACCAGCGCAATTAGAGTGCGAATAGTCAAAGCAGCTGTAGCTAGCATTTGATCTTCTCAGCTGCATTGAGCAGGAGAAGTGTTTGTCACCTACATCAACATAGAGCAAGCAGAAAGGAAGCAGAGAGGATTTCAGGCTGGATTTAAGCAAGTCTGGTGAGGGGGTGCTAGACTGTAGACGCCCGCGTGCTCTGTGTTTCTGTGTTCCTGCTCCCTCATTTGTCTCACTACAAGCGTGGTACTAAAAAGATTATAAATAAATAAGATAAGCAACTTATCTAAGTAGTGACTAATATACCAGCTATTACTGCGGCAAAATCTAGCTTGCGCTGCGGAGAAGTAAGGCTGGTAAGTAGTGGGACCGAAACTAGCAACGGCTTTTCGTTAGGAGATGGAGCTGAGCTTGAGCATTTTTGGTGGCCGGAGATGGGTAAGAGGCCGTTGGGGCCTACACAATCAGCGAGGAAGAGTCGACGATGTACAGTAGCTGATGGCCAGTCAATCGAGAGTGAATTGTACGAGAGCGATGTGATGCACGGACTAGCAGACAGCCGAGATGAAAACAAAGACCGACGTTAACTATTACACTCCAAGGGTAACCCAGTAGTTCACCCCTGAGCTGCACTTTTCACCTACAAATCTCTTTACATCATTATATCTCAACAACGCCGTTATCAATTGATTAGATAATTTAGAGTCGCTGTCGCTACTATCTGCTGAACGTACTGGGAAGGTTTTAATTCGATGACCAGGTTCTCTGCAGTATCCACACCGTCTTATTCGCGGCGCGGTTCCCATAGCTCCAGGCTGCGCAGCAACTGTTTCTTGCCCAATCTGTGCATCAACGTCTCTTTGATCATTAGAAATTGATACGTCTAGAGCCGTAAGAGTCCCATTTTTCTGAATTCGCCATCTTGATCGTTGCTTTCGCTTGGATGCAGCTTCTGCGGCTGCTTTTAGGGTGTTGTGTTCTTCCTTCAGCAGCGCGTTCTCCGCTCTCGATTGCCTGGTTGAAGTGATTTAGACTTACTCAGTCTCTCTGAACCTGTTACAACCAACATTGATGCAATAACTCCCATCATGAAGCCGGTCTCGTCGAAATTCCACACGTCGTCTGGCTGGATTCCGTACTTGGCTCGGGTATTGCGTACGAGCTCGAACCATCGACGGATGACCTCCGGATCTTCCTGCTAGGCTCTTTGAAGATCGTACTTGCGATTCATGCGCATTTTGAGCTCCAAATGGCGCTTAATGAACTTCGTTGGCCAGTTTATGCCGACCTTGCTCTTGCCCTTGGCTGCGAGAAAGTTGGATATAGCCGCAACACCTTTGAGAGTTGGAGGTTTTCCTCATAAATCCAGGTCTAGGATACGCCGAACTAGTATCTCCTCTTCTAAATCGGTAAGCTGTCTTGAATTGGACAGACAATCGCGTCGTGCTTGTTTTCCGGCGCGTCTGGCGCGCAAGTTACTCTGGACCGCATCGTGGGCCTTTGCAGCGCCCCGGACACTTTGAAATTGATTTAATTGGATAGCTGATTTAGCTAATTGAATTTTCTACTCTCTTTTGGAATTGATGGCATTTGTGGTTGTGGAGACATTGCGTATAATATGCTGGGTAGTGGATTTTGGGGTTTGGTGCGCAACTCACCTGTGTGCGCAGCTCAGGGGTAAACTGGTTAATGCTGACTCAACCTTGGACGCTTTGTACACAAAGGCTTCGGCCGTTCGCTTCACAAATTCTTGCTAGAAAGACGTCTACGACAAGAATAGGAATGGCGGAAGCAAAAGCACACGCACTGCATTTTGTTTTCCTGCAGTGTAGATGATATAAAATGTGTGGTTGAGTGCAGCGGAAGTCGACGCAGGTATGGATGTCTAGGTTCCTCAGGCTAGATTTTAGTTTGTATTTCCGCTCTAATTTGACGTGAACGCGTCGTTCGCGGATGCTCACACGGAGGCCTCGATCTGATTGATTGATTATATATTTAAATGCTGCCTTCGCAGACTGTTTCGTGTGCAAAAGCTGCCGGTGGGTGTATTTGCTGCAGCCAAGCTGCTGCAGGCGCCGAGACGAGAGAAAAATACGCTGTTGCCCGTTTGAGCAGAAGCAGCCAATACAGTACTAGTTGCTGCTGCGCACCACGTGCTCCTCCTGGCACTGCTTCTTCCACTGACTGGCAGCGAGTGAAAAAGACCATACGAACACACACGGCTACACTTGACACTAGACTAGATAACAAAGTATATCCACTACAATGCAGACCGCGACACTGTCAGCTGTCTGTCTCCCGTCTCCTGCCATCCTTGGCCTGGGCCATTCACACTCTCTCTTCCTCGCTCTTTATCTCTCTTCCTCCCAACTATCCGCTGACCCGCTTCTATCTAACTTTTTGCACCCTGGGTCACTTCTGCAACCCGCCTCTGACAGCTACCGACCCAGCCTTTGCGTACCCTTTGCCTTTCTTTTCTTTCTGCTGCGCAACAACGCTCACACGGCGCCGACACTCCTCGACGACCGCATCGGCTGTTTCTTCTCCTTTCCGACCTTCTTTCTTTTCTTCCTCTTCATTTCATCTAATACCATCTCGCGTCAGAGCCGTAAGGTCGTTCGCCACGCCCTTCCTCTCTTCCTCAGACTATCGTGACTGCCGCGTGCTCTGTACCGACCTTCTTCCTCTTAGTCCTCCGCATCGAACTGCTCCGCAGACGACCCTAGCAGTTCGCTCCTATAAACACAAATGCCTGTCCTGCGAGTGACCGCCCGCGGCCTTGTGCGCATCTGCGTCGTCTTTGTCGTCCTCTTCATCCTCCTCGCTCCTCCAACCCGCGGACGGACCCACGCCTTCCCCCCGGTCGACAAGTCGGCACCGGCCTCCATTCCAGTTTCAGCTTCTGGCCCTCCTCCTGGCGTGCTTCCTCTCGCGGGCGCAAATGCACTCGCGCCACCTGCCGTCGTCGCAAATGTCCAGCAGGCTCCGGCTGCCGCCATCTCTGTGCAATCAGACAGCGGCGAGTCTAAGGTCGAGTCTATTCCGGCACTGGTTGCTGGCAACAAGCCAGAGCCAGAGGTCAGCGACAACAAGGACAAATTCCCCGCTCCCAGCGTCGAATACAACCAAATTGCTGCCCAATCGGCCGATGCTGATCAAAAAGCTGCTGCTCCTGAGCCCGCCCCTGAATTGGCTGCACCTGCCGTGGAATCTGTCGAGAAAGTAGCCACTACCGAGCCTGCCGAGCCTGTAGCAAAACCTGAGCCGATTGCGGAGGCTGCCGCAAAGCCTGCTGCCGCAGAGCCTGCTACTGCCGATCCTGTCGAGGAGGCTTCTACTGAGAACGCTTCATCTGAGGAATCTCCTGGTGAGGATGCCCCTACCGAAGACACTCCTGCCGAGGAGACTACTGCTGAACCTGTGGAGGCTATTGCCGAAGAGCCTGCTGCTGAGCCTGTGTCAGAACCTGTTGAGGAGCCTGTTGCGGCACCTGCGGAGGCTGTTGAGGAGCCTGCTGCCGCGCCCGCTACTGATCCTGCCACCGAACCCGCTGTCGAAGCTGCTCCCGCAGCTGCCGAGCCTGTTGTTGAAGAGCCCTCGAAAGAAGTTGCTGTCGTATCTAAGAAGCGCAAATCAGTGTATCTCGTCAACAGTCCTCGTTACCATTTCGAAGTGATTCTACCTTTCCTCTCTGTGTTTTCCGACATGCCTGATATTGATGTTACTCTCTGGGCTAACGAGACCGGATACAATCGATTTGGCGTGCTTCCGATGCTGGAACAGGCTGCCGAGCCGAAGGGCCTGACCATGTTGAAGATCGAAGACATTCTGGATGACGACAAGCAGCCTGATTTTATCTTTTTGACATCATGCCCTGAAGACGTTAACACGACATCGTCAAAGTTAACCAAGTTTCTCGAAGGTGGTGCCTATGTACAGTGTATTGTGCACGAGGCGAGCAAGTGGGATCAGCGCGACAGCGAGTCGCCATATGCCAAACAGATCAAGTTTATGATTCCATGGGTGAAGAAGGGACAGTGGGAATTTGTCACGTTGTCGCCGCATGTCCAGAAGTATGTTCACCAGAACTTCCCGGCTTTTATGGAGACACCTGATATCGAGTTTGGTGGACGAGTGCTGCATCCAGTATTGAAGGTCAACAAGACTGATCCAGAGGTGAATGTGCAGCAACCATTTGCGGCGATTCCAGGAAAATTTGAACCATGGCGTCGTAACTACGACCAGATTTTTGCAAACTACGTGGTGACGAGGCCAAAGGCTGACATCCACTTGGTCGGCTCTGGCCGGCCACTAGATATTCCCGAAGAGATTACGAATCGTATTCATTATCGCCGAAATTTGGAATTTTCTGAGTACTTTTCGCATTTGGGAGAATCGATTGGAATCATTCCCGCGTTTGCGTCGACCGCGTATACAGAGCACCAAGCCTCGTCGTCGACTGCGACGTCGATCATCTGCGGTGTGCCATTAATTGCCGATCAAAAGCTTGCGAACGCATATTCGCAGATCCCAGTTGATGCGATGTGGCTGCAGCAAGAGGGAGAGTCCGAGGTTGATACGCTTGCGCGAGTAAGCAGCATGGATCCCAGTGTGTGGCAAGAGAAGAAGAAGCGGATTTTGAAGTTGCGAGATGAGATGATTCAGGAGAACATGGCGGTGTTTTCGAATGTGCTTGAGAATCTTGAAAAGAGACGATAATATGACGGGGAGCATTAATAGAATGGGAAAATAGATTGAGAGCTGTATAAAACTTTGGCATTGCATTGTATTGGTTATTATTCGTTTGATTTGTTTTTGATGTTTGATATTTTAAATATCTAATTTGTTTATAATTTTTTGTATATTTTGCTGATTATTATTTGTTTATGTTTAACAGTCTGCGGAGGGATAACTCTTGTTTAACAGCTGCTTGTATAAAAGCAACGTTGGAAGACTGCTAATATGATATCTATGACGCATTTAGCTGCTTAATATTGTGTTGAATAATGCTATATAATCAATCAATCAATCAACTTGAATAATGCTGGTCGAGACACCGATGTACGGCTGATTAGTAAGAAAGTGGGAAATGTGGCGCATGTAAAGGGGCAACGAAGAGAAGAAATGTAGGGACAAGGGTTCGGAGCGAAGGGAAAAGAGAGGCAAACTGAAGAGGTCTAGTTGGATTGAAGGAAGAGATATAAACGGCTCAGGGACAATGGAAGATGGATGGTTGGATTAGAGATGGGCACCTAGGAGGAGGTAGCGAGGAGGTTAGGCAGCGGCTTGCAGGCATAGGCGTAGGCGAGCGAAAGATTAATCCACTGCGTCGGGCTGATCAGGCACGAAGCAGAGGAATTTGCCGCTGCACTTGGACATCAATGCTTACACAAAAGATGACAATAGACGAGATATATAATACAGCTCAAGTGGAACAGAACTAAAATACATGCGATCAAATCCACTATATGATGTCCTCGTGCTCGCGGAGGAGATGCATGCTTTCGTGCAGCGCAGCATTTGAAGGAACTGCGTACAATCATTTGCGTGCGGTGCCGTTGCAGCTGCAGCTAATTTAGAACCGTTTGAATGCCAACCAGACAATGCGACATAATTGTCTCTTACATACAATCTCATATCTCCTTATCGCAGCTGCCAATTCTTTCGATATTCACAAACATTACTTAGCTTCACAACAACATTTTTACTTGAGAATTAAGTATTTAAAAACTTGAGTTCAAACCTTATGCGCCAAGGCGTGTTTTCTGACCCGAACCTTCTTCTTTTATAAATAACCCTAAACCTCTGAAATGTAACTAGGACAGTTTTGTTGCCACTCAACTCGCTCTTGTGTCTCTTTTACGGTGGCCAACCGTCTTTATCGACGGTTGCTGGTTTTGACAGCTTCCGCAAGTGGACATTCCAATCTGTAAGCAACTATCTTTCTTCTTATATTCTGAAATTTTTCATCATTTGCTCAGATCTTCATCAGTCAATTCTTAATTGTTATCTTTTCCTTCTCCGCAGCATGTGTCTCAGAATCAATCCACTGTATCTAAACTTTATTCAATTATATGACTAATTAATGACAAATACACTTATTTATAACTATAGAGTAATCTTTACATGCTAACGTTTATTCATTAGTCAGTTTGAGGGCTAGGGGTATTTGGCCACTCCACCGCAGTTCTTAATCATCAATCTCAGCTCATTACTGAAATTACTATAATAATCACTACACAATGGCTGAATACGAGTTCAAAGGTCCCGGCCACATCGCCACAACTTTCTCTGGTATGTTTATCCGTATTTCCTTCATGTGGTTCTTCTTGTTTTCTCTTTTATACTAACCAATTGTATTCTCCAGGCGAGAACCTGCGCATTGGTGTTGTGCACACTCGATGGAATGAAAAAGTCATTACAGAGCTGCTCAAAGGCACCACCGAGAAACTCCTCGCCCTCGGCGTCAAGCCTGAGAACATCGTCATCGAGTGTGTTCCGGGCTCTTACGAGCTTCCATATGCCGTCTCACGCATGTACTCGGCCTCGCAAATCCAGGCTTCGACCTCGACCGCTGGATCGTCTGCAGGCGTAGACTTGCTCTCTGGTGGCAGCACTACTCCCCCTCCTGCCGCGACGACCTCAACCAAGCCTTTTGATGCAATTGTCGCTATTGGATGTCTTATCAAGGGCGAGACAATGCACTTTGAGTATATCTGCGAGAGCGTCTCGCACGCCCTCATGCGTCTCCAGGTCGACCTCGGTGTGCCCGTCATCTTCGGCGTCCTCGCCTGTCTGACTGAACAACAAGCAATGGCTCGTGCCGGTCTTGTCGAGGGTAACTCGCATAACCACGGAGAGGACTGGGGTGAGGCCGCTGTCGAGATGGGTGTCAACGCCGCAAAGTGGAATTCTGGCAAGTTCTAATTCTAGTTATATGGTTTTGCATTTAAATAAATAGCTTGCTGTTATAATAGTGTGGTTCCTTCAAAGTGCGCTGCTGGCCGAAGTTGTTTGGAGAATCTTGTATATAGTTTGTTGAAATGCGAATGTATAATCAGTAGTATATACAGTAATTATTATTTACATAGACCTAGCATTTTCTTGTCCTGTCGTCTCATCGTATGCCATAATGATTGTATCTGTCATTGCTTAAACTCCAATATTGCGTACACCGGGGTTTGAATATGTCTCAAGCTGGTTATATCCTCGTCGTAATAGATACTCTACCGTAGTAAAATCAGATTTTGATATGCTGAGGTTCTGTCGAAATTGGGCCCTATTAATTCCAGAATGAGTCTCAAGTTTTTTTTTATGGCTATGTTGTTATGTAATAATACATACCTGGTAAAAAGCAGGAAATTCCGCCGTGATTCCTAGTTCGCAAATCAGTCAAGGGTTCATACTCTCTTCTTCTAATGAAAGAAATAATACACACCACAGGCTTCACTCTCACCGCACGAATACACGCGCGATACAGTTTCAACACTTTTGATCTCATCAGCATTCTCAATCTATGGACTTGCAATCACTGGCTTACCATCACGCTGTAAACCAGTCAGCCGACCTTTCCGTGCGACCACCATATCTTCAGATCTGGTAATCTAAATATTTTCAGAGCCACTTTAATGCGTAAACACAACCCAATGGCATAAATCGCACTCACTGGCAATCACAAGACTGCCCTTGCTCGAGTTTTGTACTTCCAGATCTCGTACACTATTACAATCCCGACCTCATCGGGCACTTGTACCTCCAAAATCTAATTTCTCCAAACCTCATTTTCCCCAAAATTTCACATATTCAGGATTAGGGTGTTTACACTGTCGAACCACACCAGCTCAGTTTGGCGCATCGTCAGAAAGGCTCACCCGAGTTTTCATCCTCGCTTCACCTCTTTTTCTTTCTCCTCCTCGACACACCTCCAACTCTCCACTCTCCTCCGCTCGACGCACACCTCCCCCCGGCCACTCAGCCCCTTTACATATATCTTAGATTGTCCTTTATACAGAAATGGCCTCTATCATCCGATCCTCTGCATCCGCCGCCCTGCGAAGACAGCTCCCGCGACAGCTTCCGATTGGCGCCAACGCTGCTGCTCTTGCCTCGGTCCGCGCCCGTCTTTCGGCCGTTCGATACTACTCTGCTCACGGCGAGGAGTCGTTCGACGAGTACAATGCTAGGTATGTTTTGCGATACTTTGTTGTTATTTTATCCGCTGGATTGTGTGTCTGTGTGTGTGCAAGTGCAAGGGAAGAACGCGCATGGAGCTGTGTCGTTTCGCGTTGTTCTCAGCGTGCCGTGAGGTTGACTGGTTGCTGTTAAAAGAGAGATGCATATTTCAAAAATTACATCATTAAGTGTATCTTATTTCTAAATTGAGAATGGGTCAAATACTTGAGGATACACAGCAAGAATGTCGAGGGAAAGTCTGCATGATTTGCCTACTCGGAGTCTCCATGCATTGGCCGATATGCGAGCTCAACTACCTTCAAAATTATTCAACTATCTGCAACCTTGTTTGATGTGACCTATATTTCTTGATGACGAGATTTCTCGGATTGTGTATCTGATCAGCTGCGTGTGTGTGCAAGACATAACAAAAGAAGTCTGTTTGCAATGTGATCATCCGACATATTCGATCGCAACTATTCTCTTTTCATTAGCAACAGGATAGCTACGCGCAATGGATGCGTCCTATTCTTTCATTTTTGGACATTATTCTGCTCGGCCATTTTGTCAATTTGCTAATTTCGCATACTCTGGCCTCTTTCGTCAACTACTTTTAGTGATCCATCCTCTATCACAGATACGAAAGCCAGCTGCGTCCACCACAGCAACTTTCACACAACGCCGATGTTCTCAGTCAAATAATCATCTACAGACTACAATTCACTCTATTATAAGATGATACTATCATTACTATACCCTTCATCGTGACTCTGCAGTCTGGCAACATGCCAATTTGCACTGTTTCGGCGGCTTCGACGCCATCTATGCTGTGTGAGCATAGCTAAATTGGAGAGCTGTGGTTGGCTTGCTATTTTGGTGCAATTGCAGCCGCGCAGAAAGCTTAAGTTCGACGGTGTTCTGCGCACCGGGATAGTCAATGCTTAGTCACGTGGCGTACACACACTCAAAACATCCAGGGAACACGAAATCGGACGAATGGCTAACAATTGATAAACTAGATTCGAGAAGGAGTTCGATGGTGCCTACGATTCGTTCGAGGTGCAGCGCATTCTGACCAACTGCTTCTCTTACGATCACGTTCCATCGCCATCTGTGATCATCAAGGCTCTCGAGGCTGCTCGTCGCGCTGATGACTTTGCTACCGCTGTCCGTGTCTTCGAAGCCATCAAGTTGAAGGTTCCCGCTAAGCACCACTACGAGGCTTACCTTGAGGAGCTGAGCGATGTCCGCAAGTCGATGGGTATGATTTTTGATTAATCGTCTCTGTGATTTAGAGGGTTTGCTAATGTTGATATAGGAATCCCACTTGTCGAGGAGCTTTTCCCCTCGAAGGATTAAGTTAGATAAAACAGAATAGGAAAGAAAAAGAAATGAAAGGAAAAGAAAAAAAGGACTCGATCATAATCAGGAGCAGTTTTGAATGTTTAATTCTGACAACTCCTCCTGACGATTTATTTTTTGTGCGTAATTTAAAACCACGGTGTTATTTCTTTTTTCATCATAACTATTTTATTTTATTGCTGCTTTGATTTTTCCGTCTCTATCTCGTGTGTGTGGTTGCCGTCGTGCGGTGTTGCGTGTGCTCTTATTTGTTTTATTATCTCTCATTGAAAGAGAAGAAAGAGGAGTTGTACGTTATCATGTATAGGCTAAGCTCTTTCTTTTTTTCTTTCTATCTCAAACCATCATTTACATACAATACATTCAATACATTTTTTTCTGATAGTTGAATACCGGTGTTGTAGCATTAAGTCAGTGGGTTGTGACCTCTGAAGAGGCTTACGGATGGAACACCATGATCCAAAGATCTCGATATTAAATCAAGTTTTTTATGGAACTTCGGAAATAAGGAGAATAAATATATCAGATGTTAGTGGATTTACAGCATCTGGAATATGACTTTATTCACAGATCTACGTGCATTGAGTTAAGTCCTCCTTCAGCCCATTTCAAAACACCCTACTATGTGACATGTTAAGTATATCTAAAAACTTTTGCCGTTCATTATTCTACGAAAATAACAAAAAAAAAAGACATCCGTGCAATCAGTCACAGGGTTATTCCAACTATTTTCGCTGTAGTATAACAACTATTATTAACAAAATAGAGTACTACAAATCAACGATCCAAAAGGACAGACTTCAATTCGAGAATCCAAAACAAGCCTTAGAGAGAAAGAACAAGTTTACTCGTAGATCCACTTGAAGACAGTGGGAGTGTAGGTAACGACCTCCTCGGGCTTGAACCAGAGGCTAATCTCCTTCTTGGCGTTCTCAACAGAGTCGGAACCGTGGCAGACGTTGCGGCCGACATCCTGTAGCTCAAGTTAGTATGTGGAGGATAAGGAAAAATTAGAGAGAACTTACGATGGCGTAGTCACCACGGATGGTACCGGGAACGGCAGCGAGGGGGTTGGTGGCTCCGAGGAGGACTGCAAAAATGAGATGTTAGTTGATGAGAACGATGAGAATGATAAATAATTGTACGCACCACGGCCAGTCTTGACGGCGTCCTTGCCCTCCCAAACCATAGCGCAAACGGGTCCGGAAAGCATGTACTTCAGGAGACTATAAATATAGTTAGTAACCGCAATTGAGAGTGTCTATGAAGAATTGGAGTGTTCGTACCCAGGGAAGAAGCCCTTGGTGGTGAGGTCAGCGTAGTGCTCACGGAGGAGACCCTCGGAAGCGTTGGTGAGCTTGATTCCGACAAGCTTGAATCTACAGAACCCATATGCATTAGCAATGCTCTAAGCAAATTTACTGCGCGTCTGATCCGCGGAATACATACCCCTTTTGCTCGAAACGAGAGATGATGGGAGAGATGAGTCCACGCTGGACACCATCGGGCTGCACGATTCGTTAGCGATGAGGCGTTCGAGCAAGTCAATTATGAAGATAAAGAGTAGATACACACCTTGATAGCAATAAAGGTCTGTTCGTCGGACATTGTTGATGCTGGGTCTGTAAAGAGGCAGGTGGAGAAAGAAAAGAGGAGAGCGAGAGGCCAACGAGCAGCAGCCAAGGCAACCCCGAGCGAGAAAAAAAACTGACTGGTACTCGTGTGTCCAGAACAACAAGTAAGCATAAGGGTCTAGTTGATTAATAAAGGGACTTGTACGTAAGCAAAGGTCTGGTGCGCGTGTGTTAGGTTTCGTCAACAAGTCAGAACCAGAACTCTGTTACTCCTTCGTAGTAACACGCACTCCATCCGAACTGCACTTCCTCACACACTCACACTCACACTCCTTCTCTCCCCATATCCTACCAATTCCCCGCGTGTGTGTGTGTGTGTGTGTGTGTGTTCGAGCAGCGAGTGAAGTGTGCGCGAGTGTGTCTGTTCTACTGCAGAAGAGAAGTGCTTCCCGCGACGCAAGCCTCCTAGTTTGCATCGCGTCTCAGAATCACGTCGTTGCTGCAACAGCCCGCGTCGTCGTCGCGTCCGGGACCAGTGCCCCTGCTCGCGTCGGCCCTCTACGCCGCCGTCCCGCTTCTGCCAGTGATTGTGCTTGTAAGCCTTGTGTTGGTACCGGTCGCAGTCGCGGTCTCGCCATCGAAGCCCTCGCCACGAAAGAAGCGTCAACAGCAACATCACCATCACCAGCCCAAGTCAGCAGCATCCTCGCCAGACAAACCCGTCCGCCGTCACCGCGCAAGCACAAACTCCCCATCACCGCGCAAGCGCATCCGCTCCCCGGCAAAGACACCGACTCGCCAGCCTCACCGCCAACGAGTAGTCATCCGCAGCAAACAGCTATCTGCCATGGACTCGTCCTCACCCGTGACGGGCGTCTCCCGCTCCGCCTCGCTGCGTGCCACAACCGGCAACCGCATCTATCAACTCCGTCTTGTGGACAAGGTCCGCTCCGAACCTGAAAGTCCTGCCCTCGCACATTCGGCTGCAAGCAGGACTCATGCGAAAGATGCCACGCCTGCTTCATTCACGTCCTCGCCATCAAACTCTGGATCGATCCAGAGATCCAATACTGCACCGTCGGCTGCATTAAGAGAACGTAGACGTCAGCGCGCATTTCGTTTATCTCTTTCAATCCCTAAGGCTCCTCCTCCTCCACCCGAGGTTACCACTCCGGTGACTGAAGAATCCTCTGTTGGTATGTTGATTTGATGTCAATTGTGTAGAACTCAAGCATCGCTAACTATTTCTACTACTCAGCTCCTGATCTGTTTGTTTCGCCTAAAATGCCAGCCAAACCATCGCGTGATTCGGCTCTGTTCGACGACTCTGCAGACAGTTTCCTCACGCTGCTTGCCGCAAAAGAACGCCGCGTGCTCGAACTCCGCTCCGAGTTAGCAAAGGCCGAAGCTGATCTCCAGCACTTACAGCACCAGTACTCTGCGCATGAAGACCGCTCTCGTCGCATTGCGGCGCCTCCACATGTTTACTCGACCAAAGTGTCGGCCTCGACTGCCGCGTCCAACGTCAACGCGCACGTCCGCGCCCGCTCGTCACTCGACTGGCATAGCAGCGCGGCCTCGACCTCAAGCACTATCAGTTCGTCGGGCAGTACTGCGACGGCCACCGAACACCAATCAAAGATTGGCAGTGCAAATGGTAATGGTGCCGGGCGTATGCTTGGTGGGTTCCCGTTCCCGAGTCCTCCAAAGACTGCGCCGTCTGGCCGGCCTCTTGCACCGCCTCGTACCTCGTCACTCGCCGAACAGTCTCCAACTGGCCGTATGAGTAATGGCGATGCTCTTTCATCAAGTCCAGCGCCTATAGACGAGCTGCCATATTTGATGCACAACGACGAGTTTGAATTTGACGATGAGTCTGGGAATAATCCTAACGTCCCAATTCGCGCCGACGAGGTCATCTACATGGGTAAGAAGCTTGCCGAGGGAATTAACAGCCATTTTTGGAATTTTTATAAAGATTTGAAGTCAGCTGCGATTGGCGAAGAACTTCTCGGCGCGACTGGATCGTCGCAACGAGTGCCGGACTTGCCAACGCAGCATGTCACCACGGAATCTACTACGAAGCCGTCTGAGCACCGTGGAAGCAAAAACATGGGTGAGGTAGAATCAACTTTGTCTGCCTTTGACTGGCGGCACTCACGCTCGTCAACATTTGACTCGCACGACAGTGCAAACGACTATATTGACGAGGACGACGAAGATGAAGATCCTGCTGGTCCCCCGTCGCCTTCGCCGCCTGTGCGACATATCGCAAGTTTTGTCAACTCTCCTACCATGGCTGAACCGCTCGGAGTTGGCTCGACTGATTCTAGAGGGTCTCCACAAAGCAAGCATCCTCATCATCCGCTGTACCACCAGCAGCAACAGCCCGAGCCAGCTGAGTACAGTGGATATAGCGTGCTGCGCGAGACGCCTGCCGGAGTATCGACCTCGCTTATAGACCTTGAGTCGTCTGAAGATGAAACACCGTCTCTTCTTGCTACCGCTGCCGCTGCTTCGTCGACTGTGCATTCGCATCTCTCCTCGACCGCTTCGAATAAGCGATACAGTGTCTACAACCCAGACTTTGACCTCGCAGCCGCGACTTTAAGTGCAAGATCCGGTGGCGGCAACAGTCGGAATGGCAGCCAGACCCGCGAAGGATCTCTTTTCTAGCGCCTTTTTGATTTTTATTTTATTTTTTTTTGATCGGTTTGACATGATGATGATTGCATATGATACTGGGTAAATATACTTTGTGTGAATACTCTCGGCGCCTCTTTTTGTACATTACTTTTATACCTTTTTTTTCTTTGTTTCTACAATTGCATAATTTTACTATTCTTTTTATTGTCGTTGCTTTTTGTTTGAGCTTTGTTATGAGTTGCTGAGGAGAGGAGTAGTAGTATTTCAGCTTGAGGAGTGTTTGTGTTTAATGAAGCTTTATTTTATATATAGTTTTTCTTCTTGACTTGTGTATATTGCTGTGGATTGGAATTATTGTGACTTATAATTTGTTACAGTTAGAATACAATGTTCGTGTCTTTAAAAAAAGTCTGTTGTAGATAGTGGAGGATGGGGTAGTTCGCAGTAGGGTTTGTCGAGCTGGGAGTTTGGCAAAAAAAATTGAAATTGCACATAGAAAGACGGTCTGCGGAGTGGAAGTCATCTTCAGCAGCAGGATTGTCTACACTTCAAGAGATTAAGACAAGAGATTGTCTTTTCGTTTCCGAGGACGACAGATGCTTATCTCGAGACTACAATTTAGTCGCCGGGTATGGTCTGCATGTCGTGCACCTTCACTGAGAATGCAACATCGACATATATCTATCCACGCCGAAAACATCGCATCTGTGCTTGCTGCTGCGGAGAAAAGTAGCACGGATAATATACCTGAGGTTATTGTGATTGGAGGAGGACATGCGGGATGTGAAGCAGCGGCCGCGGCAGCGAGAGCTGGTGCGCGCACGATGCTCCTGACGACTTCGATCGCGGCTATCGGTACCGCGAGTTGTAACCCATCTATCGGTGGTGTTGGCAAAGGAAATATTGTGCGCGAAGTTGATGCGCTAGACGGCGTTATGGGAAAGGTGTCGGATCTTAGTGGGACGTATTTTGGGATGTTGAATGCGTCTAGAGGACCGGCCGTATGGGGTCCACGATGCTTGATTGACCGCAAGCTCTACAAGAAGTACATGCAGCGCGAGATGCTGAATTATCCCGGACTAGAGGTGAAAGAAGGTAATGTGAAGGATCTGATTATTGAGCCATATACAGAAAGATCAGAGTCCGGCGAACACGAGAAGCTAAGCGGCAAACATGGTGTTGTTCGAGGCGTCATTCTGGACTCTGGAGCGATAATACCAACCAAAAAGATTGTCATCACCACAGGAACTTTTCTGCGCGGCGAGATTCATATCGGATTACATTTCTATCCAGCAGGACGAATCAACGAGCCAGCGACATTTGGAATTAGCGATACATTAGCTGAAGCAGGATTTGAACTTGGTAGAATGAAAACGGGAACTCCGCCGCGACTTGATGGACGCACTATCAACAACCGAATTTTACCTATAGCAAAGGGAGACGCTGTTCCGGCACCATTCAGTTTTATTAATGATAGAGTTGCGGTTGATGAGCAGTTACTCGTGCGCACGACATGCACTAGTGAGGAATCACACGAAATGATCAGACAAAACTTGCATACAACATTACATATCCGCGAGACCGTCCGTGGACCGCGCTATTGTCCTTCAATTGAGGCTAAAGTCATTCGCTTTGCAGACAAAAAATCACATCTGATTTGGCTTGAACCTGAGGGATTCGACACTGATCTTGTGTATCCGGCTGGATTCAGTGTGACATTACCGGCCGACCTGCAGCTTAAAATCTTGCGCTCGATGCCGGGTCTTGAAGATGTGGCAATGTCGCAACCAGGATATGGAGTCGAATATGACTTTGTTGATCCTCGACAACTAAAACCCACACTTGAAACCAAGCCGATCGACGGACTCTACCTCGCTGGTCAAATCAATGGCACGACCGGGTATGAGGAAGCAGCAGGTCAAGGTATCATTGCAGGTCTTAACGCTGGATTTGCGAGCACGGGAAAACCGCCTGTGACACTTTCACGAAGCGAGGCATACATTGGTGTTATGATTGACGATCTGATTACGAAAGGCGTGGAAGAGCCATATCGAATGTTCACTTCGCGAGCCGAGTTCAGACTTAGTCTACGCGCGGACAATGCTGATTCTCGATTGACACCGATCGGATATAAGCATGGTGCTGTCTCTGAAGAGCGATATGCGCGTGCAAAACATAATCTTGATCTTGTTCGGCAAGCTGTTGCAACACTACAGGCCACTGAGATGCCGCCTAAATCATGGACGGAGAGGAGCGATCCAGAGGATCCGATTCCTCTTTATAAAGGAACCGATAAGCGGTCTGGGTTTGAAATGCTTGAGCATCAAGCGAGATTTTGCAAGCCGCTTCTCGCGAGTCTTGGATTCGACAGGATGGACGAGTTATCCGACGCGGTAGTAACAAAGATCTGTTTCGAAGCACAATATCACCGACTTATTCAGCGAGAAAATGCGAGCATCAAGGCGTTTGCGGAGAGTGAAGAGATGGAACTGCCGGCCAGATTCGATTACTCAACACTGCCAATGTTTTCAACTGAGGCTACTATTCTGCTGAATAAAGTCCAGCCAACGACACTTGGCCAAGCTAAGCGTATTCAGGGTATAACGCCTGTAGAGATTATTGAGTTGCTACGATTAAGGCGGAAGCTCAAGTGGCTGGCAAACAGAACCAATAGTTCTGCTGATATTCTCGATGAAAGTGTTATTCAGCAAGGTGTGGAGTTATGATTGTAGGGATGGGTGTATATATTGATATGAGAGGATAGAGAGGCGTTTGTAAATATTTAGGATTATCATTGAATGTATTTGTACAGATTAGATATTCACTAAATTTCTTCGCGAGGGATGAATGTAGCCTCCACTGTTGTCCTCCTCTGTTTCGGGTTGTTCCCGCGCTCGTGTCCGTCCGTCGTCTTCCCGATCGGTATTACGACGATCAGAATTTGAGTCTCGGTGACCGCGGGGCCGTCTGCCAGTTTCGCCCAGGTGATCGCGAGATCTTCTGTCGCTCTCATCCCGGTCATCATGGCGACGATGGGATCTGTGATGGTGGCGATGACGGTCGCCGCCGTCTGTCCGACTTTCTTCTTTCTCTCTGTGTTGTCGATGATGATGATGTCTGTGAAAATGTTCTTTGTGTTCAGATTCAGTATGTCGTGATCTTCTGTTATCCTCGCGTCTTGCTCTTCTGTAGTCTTCGTGGTCGTTGCGTGAGCGTCTTGCGCTGCCTAGTTCAGGACTCCGACTCCGGCGGCGACTGATACTCGTCGGACTGCGACTGCGTCTTCTGTCTTCTGTGGCACTTTTTCTCGATTTAGGAACGTATGGAACTCCAAGTGCCTCAGCCAAAGCGCGTTCCTCAGCTTCCTTCACTTTCATCCGCTCCTCAACTTTCTTCCTCCTTACGCGCTCTTCTTCGTCCATACTCCTATCCTCGCCCTTCTCTTCGTCCCCTTCCTCTTTCTCGCTCTCTTCACCATCCTGCTTATCTCGCGAATACCACAATACATCATTCCGCTGTCCAAATCTCTGCGCAGGAGCCATGATAGAATGGCCCAGATAATGATCACGCTGTTTATCGGTCTTGACTTCGTCCCATGAAAAAGCTGCTCTGCCACCGCGAACGCCGTCGCGCGAGGGCTTTCCTACCATCAAATCCATGTTTTATATTAATCTTAGAGTCTTTTTAATTCTGTCTCTGAGTATTTCTTATGGATATATGGTGTTCATGTATCTCCTTTTCTTTGTTCTCCCAACTCTTTCTTCCTTCTTTGCTCTGTTTTTGGTTGTTCTTTAAGCCGCACTCCCCTCATCTCCAAACTGTGACATAATGATTACGCAATATATATATTACTTTGCAAGAATAGCTAAAGGGCTATTGTTGTCGTTGATGTTACTGGCTGCTGCGATTGATTGGAAATGGATTATTTAAGCGAGTTTGCTGCGCAGCTGCGTATCTGATGAGTTTCTAATTCGAAAGTTTATGCCGAAAGAAGTAGTCAATGCCGCTTAACTTCCCACAGATAGTCTTTATTGTTTAGCAAGATAGCCAGATTGCTGCTGAAAATCTTAACTAGATTTTAATTCAGAGAACAAAGCAGACTCAGTTCTAAAACCCTGTCAAAACAAGCTCTGGAAATGCTAACAACTATCTGTAGACCCCAGCAGTCCTTGTTTCTCTCGTCACGCGGCCACAGAAACGATCATCTTCTCCGCCGATCAATTCATAGTTCTCCGCACGACGACGACGATGATGATGTCGAGCAGCTTGCAATCAATCTGAACTGTCGTTTGACAAAAATGTCTGGTGATTGACTACCGCATATAGCAGGCCTTGATATGGCACCCTCACGACACTCTATCATAGCAACTAGCAGCAATACTGAGAACAATCAATACATTAAATACACAGAAACAACTAACACAAACAAACATAAACAAATTTTGATAGCACGAATAGCAAGGTACAAGAAAAAATCCGCGCGCATTTTTTTTGTCTCGATGGATCCTTCAGCTAATACACAAAAGCTGGTCTGCAATACTCTGCACAACCAACCACATAATACAAGAGAACAAGACTTGCAGCTTCTCTTCTCGCTGAAGACAATATCACATCACAGACGGACCATATTACACAAGCACCCTGGTCAAAGATATATAAATATATATAGATAATCGTCAAGTAAAACAAGTGAACTGATTAATATAAACAGACCCAATTCCTATTAAGCAGTAGAGCAAGGATAATAACAATAATAAAAATAAAAAAGAGGAAGAGAAACCCGTTCTTATGCAACAAAAAACCAGAAATACTTAGCCGACACGCAATTATTATAGAACCATCAATTATGTGTTCATCCCTCATTACCATTTTTTAATCAGAAGGCATCCCAAACCACAAAGCAAGTCGAATATCTTCTTCTCTCTCTCTTCTTACTCCAAAGTGACCTTCATTTGATCAGGTGTTAGAGGGGTGAAGTTGTTCAAATCAATTCCCTGCTCTAATAAGATCGCACGCGCATGTGCCGGCACAAGCTTGTCATTGAGTTCTGGTGCAATTGAGAGCTCGTGCACTGAAAAGTCGAAAAGAGGAGGCAGATCATGGGGCGGGTTGGTGGGGTGTCTCGAGTCGGGTAATCGAGTGTAGGGATCACGCAATTCGTCAAAGAAAGGGTGGCACATAGCCTCGATGGCCGACAGACGCTGGTTGGGGTTGTACTCGAGCAGTCGAGAGATGAGGTCAATGGCGTCGGGAGGACCTCTTTTGAAAACTTTGGAGAACGGGTGCGGCCGGATTTGCGGGAACTTGTGCTCCATGTAGTTGGGATTCATGGTCTTAATCTGTTCCCGGGTGGGCGTTCCCAGAACCTTGATGATTTCGACCAGCTGGTCGATACCAGACTCACCAGGGAAGAGAGGCTGTCCGAGCATAAGCTCCGCCATGACGCAGCCAGTTGACCAGACGTCGATCTTGGTAGTGTAGTTCGTAGCGCCAAAGATCAACTCGGGGGCACGATAATAGCGCGAGCAAATGTACGAGACGTTAGGCTCGCCGGCGACGAGGATCTTTGCGGAGCCAAAGTCGCAGAGCTTGAGGACGCCTGTTTTAGGATCTGTGAGGAGGTTTTGGGGTTTGATGTCGCGGTGGCAGATGCCCTGGGAGTGGATGAAGGCAAGGGAGCGGAAGAGCTGGTAGATGTAGAGCTTGATTTCGAGCATCGGCATTGTTGTTTTGAGTTTGGAGAAGTGGCGGGAGGCACGGTAGACGGTTTCGGGGACAAATTCTAGGATGAGGTTAAGGTAGACTTCTTCCTTGGGCGGGGGGAGGAAGACGTCGTCTTTGCGCTCGTAGGCGTTGGAGGAGCGGCCTGACTCGGAGGAGTAGAAGAAGGCGATGAGGTCGACGACGTTTGTGTGTTTGACTAGGCGCATGATCTGGAGTTCGCGGTTCTAGAAAGAGAAGAGGACGTTAGAGGAATGGCACTCTTAAGGAAAGTAAGATATACAAGGACAAAGACGAGCAGCAACGCACCTTGAAACGCTTGTCCTGGAGCACACGCTTGATGGCAACCTCTGTTCCGGATGGTTGCAGCTTTGTGTGGAAGACAACACCAAAGGATCCGTTGCCGACCATCTTGCACTCGGTGTAGCAGAGCTCTTTGATCTCGCCCGTGCGGCCATCGTGGACCTTTTCGCGGATGAGTTCTGATGAAAGGGATGTTAGAACCAGGCATTCTAATGCATTCAGCGCGCTCGCTGCACGTGCTGTTACGGAGCGGCAGCAGCAGTAGCACGGAAACAAAACTAAACACTCACCGCCGGGTCGCGCGTTCGTCGGGGAGTTGTAGGACATTGGAAAACTGGGAAGTGGAAGACTGGGAAGCAGGAGCTGGAGACAGCTTCAGGCGTGTTGGTGGTGAGGGGAGCACCTCGCTTTCCAGGCGTCACCCAACGTCGTGGGCAGGTCATGTGGCAGTCTGACAAACTAATTATGTCAGCAATGATGTCATGACCCAATGCAGAAGCACAGCCGCGAGGCTTTAGTGAGTTTAATGAGCAGTGACGGAATAGGAGATAATAGTAGTTTGGAATGGAATAGTATCGTAGAATAATAGTACAGAATAGTACAATAGTATCATAGAATAATAGAATAGAAGTACAATAAAATAGAATAGTATCACAAAACATGTATGCGTTTACTGTATCAGGACAATCTACACGAACTGCACAGTTATTATTCTTGTTTACTACCTGCTCCTTTCATCGTCCTGCCCCTGTGCTCTACTCAAGACTCGGCGCCATACTCATGATCTCTGTCACCAACGATGTCCACCCAGCAAAATGCTTCACACCTTTAGGCTTGCCCGCGCTCTGTTCGTACTGCTCCCACGCAAACCCAGTCTCGACCCACTGCTTGTACACCGTGTCCACAATATTCGTCCGCAGCTTGCCGTACACCTCTGCCAGCTTCACCCGGTCGCCTGCACTAGTCTCGGCAGCATCGTAGTACTCCTGCGTCGCGCGTAGCACCAAATAATTCATATTAATCCAAATCGCACCGCGCCAGTAGTCCTCGCCCTGTCCAAACGCTCCATCACGTTTCGACAAACTTCGGATGCCATACTCAGACCACACGCCTTCAGGATCAAGAATCTTGTCAGCAATAACACCCAACTTGCTTGTCGGCACAAGACCAAGCATGAACGGCATCAGTGTCACATATCCCTCGTGACACTCCGGCACTCTGCTCTCGCTCTCTGCGTCCCACGCTAGATCACAGTACATCCCTTCCTCTTCACTCCAATGCATTTCCTCCAAATTTTCCATAATTCCCGTCAAAATCTTCTCGTATCGTTCAATCTCAGTCGCCGGTGTCTCTGTAAATCGCCCAATCTTAATCATCGCCTTGGTCATCGCGCCCATCCAAGCCAGCAAGTCCACGTGCATCTCTGCAGGGTGTGGTGTAGTCGCACGCGGGTAGTCGTCAAGTCCAGACGTCAGACAGTGGTTCGGAGTTCGTCCACGCCATCTGTAGCCCTCCGTCCATGATGGTGGACGTGGATTGTCTGGGTTATGCCATGACCGCACATCTGCCGCCTGTGTCCGTCTGAACCAGTTGTAGTGTCGCTTAAATGCTGGATACAGCCGCTTAAGAGCTGCACGCGCCATAGCAGGCGAGTGATGATATGCCATGCGCGTCGAACTGTCTGGTATGTCAATCAACCGCTGCTGTGAATCGTCGTTCACAACCGGCATTCCCTTGCGCTCGCCATATGCGTACGCATCAATATCATCAATCAAACTCGCAAGTGTGAGCATCATTGTCGGAGGATTGGCGTATGAAGGGTACTGTGTCTGGAACTCCTTCGGCACTTTGGTTCGTGCCTCCTCGCCCAAAATCTGCTCACGAGCAATCCACCCATCTTCGTCTGCCAAACCGAACCAGCTTTTAATGATCTCAAAAGAAAGATCTGGATCCCACTTTGAAACCAAAAGCAACGCAAACCCTTCATCCCAGTAGAATCCACGAGGAAAGAATGGACGAGACGGGACAGTTGCAAATAATTCAGTAGCTGGAACCTCTGTAACCTCAGATTGGCCCTTCATATTCCAAAATTCTTCTTCTTCCTCGTCATCATATGCTCCGTCTGACTTATCAACTAGGGAGGTACCATGAAAGTATCCAATGCCACCCATCAAATTAGAAAGCAAAGCTTTTCCAAACGAGGTGTATTCAGGTGCCGTGAAGGGTTCTGAGGGAGCAAACACCTGTGTGTAGCGATCGTCAAACTCAGTAACAGTAGTATCCAACAGAGAAGTCACCTTTTCAGCTAAACACGCATCAACGTCAGAAATTGTCAAGAATTATTAAGAGTCCCACTTACTCGACATTGGAACCTCGCCCTCCTGATCAAACAAAATATCAAACTCAAAAGCGCCTTTGAAGTTTCTCTGCACAAAATGCAAGTTTCCTTCCTCTGGAGTATCGTACAGCGAATATAACGGCACAGCACTTGGCATAGCTTCGCGCGAATATGTTGCCTGCACTTCCTTGATCTGGTTCTGTATTATAGACATGTAATAATCCATAGCACGCCAGATCGTATCGCTGTTGACTACCAGCGAGCGTGCGTGCCAGGCCTCGGCTGGATGCATCATGCCAACAGGATGTGTGTTATCAGCAGCAGAGTTGCTTTCAGGGCCATACGTTACTGACATTTTGAAGTTGCCCAATCCGGGGATCGAGCCGTCAAAGTTAATGTTAGAGGTGTAGCCCCGTGGATTATACTTGTTCTTACGCACACTGGTGCCCAATCCCTGCGTACCAAAGTAGAATATAACAGAAGTCGTGCTATCAGGATCTTTTGGTACACCACGAACGCGAACAGCCCAACTCGCTCCATCCTTAACAAACTCGGTTGAAATATCAACACTGTTTTGTTTGTCGTAGAGCACTTGTCTTCCTCCACTTCGAGCGTCATATGTTTCCCATCCATATCCCTGAAACTCGTCTCTCGTATCACAAGCATGACGCGTAAACCTCATTCCCGCGTACGAATCGGTGTTATGCCACATCAACCCTGCCAAAAACGAATCCGGAAGCCCGCGCGGTCTGATTCCAAAATACAAATTCGGTCGATATGGTCCCCATTGCAACGACGCGTTTGAAGCCCGTGCATGCTCTGCTAGAAATAAGCGCAGACTCGGATCTTCCGCGTCGCCGAATTCAAGCTCGTCATCTTCATCGTCAAAGTACCCGTCGTATGCAGAAGATAAATGTGCTTGAAGGATGAGAATTAGTCCAAAGAGAAGGACGATACTAAATCGAAGCTGCATCAAATCAAATCGACTCTTGTGCTCGATGAGAGATCTCCTGAGCAGTACACAGAAACAAAACAAGCTCAATTGACGATAATGACCATGAAACCCACCTTGCACTCTGATAAAGGCGAATTGAGTACTCGAATCACCAAATCAGACCAACTCGAGGGAGACTATCAGCTATTGAATTTACGTGTTCAGTTGGGAGAAGAGAGTTCTATTTTGTGCCCAGAATAGTATTAAAATACACAATATTTGAGCAAGCGTTATTCTGGGGTTAGAAGAGGAGACTTGAAATCTTAATATCTTTCTTTAACCTTAACAGGCTTGAATATTTTCTGCTATTTACGCCTGATCTTAAACAAACAACGCACTGCCATTTTTATAGACCAATAGCCCATATAACTAGTTCAGTATCAGATCAGACCGGCTATTTTTTTGCAATAACTTACAGTCCTTGTGCTGCACAGCCGCTCAAATGGCACCTATCCGCACACAAATCAAAAAATCAAAGAAGCAGAATGCCACCGATTCTAAAGTCACAAAGAAACCAGTCGAGCTCGAGATGAAAGTAAAGCGAGCAGGTGAAGTGTCAGCATTTGGCCGAGGGTCATCGGGCGGTGTATCGCTGTCTACAGCAAAGTCTAGGTCGAAGTCGTTTGGGTCTATGTTGTCGGAGTTGGAGCGACGGGAGAAGGCAGACGAAGAGAAGCATGGCAAGAATACATTTATATCCAGAGGACTTATGGGGGAAGGTGAAATTACATTTACGGTTGAGAGTAAGAAGAAGAAGAAAACGGACGAGGAGGAGTTGGAAGATGGTGAAGATGGGGGCGAGGAAGGAAAACGACGACGGGAACGAGATAGTGGACGAAAGAACCAGAGATGGGCGGGTAGACGAAGTGGTAAGTGTCTGTTATTTATTTTTAAGAAATGAGTTGCTAACTTTGATCAATAGCGAGTAACAATGTTCTGCGGAAACTTGTTTAAAATCTGTTTGCAGACATATCGAGACATGTGCTCATTTGATAACGGCGTTTAAGGAATTCAAGCTAGAGCTAGTGGTTTTAATAATGATAATTGATAATATTTGTATAGATACAGGCAAAATGAAGTTGCAGTATGTGCAGACTATGCATCAACATAGACATCAACAAGTCTGCGCACCTGAACAGATGCCGCAATTTAGCCTTCTAATACCAGAAGCGAATAATATAAAAGTTTTAACGTATGTAACAAAACCAACAAAGAAAAGTACCAAATATATGCAATGAATATCCGAAAATAACTCCGTAAAACATAAAAATTCCCTGAAACTTGAAATGTAAACATCCAGTCCCGTTTTAGTATATAAATAAAAATATAGATCCAGCATACAACTACTAACCCAAAAAGTCCGCAGGTTATAATCTGTGGGCTCTGATTGACGACGCTGCCCACTTGCTTGCTGATGGTCAAAACCCACCTAATCACTACTGGCTGACTCTTTCTCCTGTTGCCTCGCCCTCCGTGCCAGCATGACTTTCTGGTTCTCGACTCGAATATCACCAGAGTCCATTCCAACTGGATTCCGAGTTGCTGGGCAAGGTAAGAAGTGTGGTGCCGCGACGGTGAAGACTGCGATGAAGAATGTGGTGGAGAAGAGCGACGTTGTCAAACGCGTCCGGGTGGCATTATTGAGACGCATTTTGTTTAGATTGAACAAATATATAAAGCTTTCAAGACGAATAGCTGAAGTTGTCTGTTTCTGAGCGATTCCGAAGAGATTTGTGCGCGAAGGAGATTGTTGAAGTGATCAAGGAATAGATCTGATATTGACGAGTGTTCCTCGGGACACTGATTCTTTGCTTCGAAACTGACTCTGCTCAGTAACGAATCTAGTAAATCTGTAAAAGACACAATTACAAAACACAGATTCCAGTACAATTGTATCTCAAGCTGCTGTAATCAGTAAACAAACAATATCCAGGCCTGCTTTTTGATACCGATTCTTCTTGTTTGCGCTGCAACTGTATTTTTTACTTGGACGCCATCCCTCGGACGCATAACTCAAGTTCCCGTTGAGCTCATTGGCCCCAGCTTTAACTGTGGAACAAGACCCTAATTGATTACATGTGGTTAGGTGTATGCACTATAAATGACAGTAAACACGTCTGAGTGATAACGGTGTTCAGGATAGTGCGTGCTATAGTGTATTGTTTCTACAGTACAGTGTAGTATTCTGTATATCTTCTGGTAATTGGAAGCAGAAGCAAGCGAATCAGACAGACAATGTCAGATGCGGAATCATTTCATTCTGACGATGGTCATCTAACCGCCAAACAGAAGCGGAATCGCAAGCAGGAAGAGCTCAGCGGGCTTTTTGACGAAGACGATGATTCGGCTCCCGGATCGCCTGCCAACAGCGACAACGGCAATGACGAGAGCAAGAGAAGCGGTCATGCGAGAGAGGCAGACGAAGATGTGGAGATGGACGATGCTGAGCCTGTTGCCGCTGGATCTCCGCGTGTGAGCGGAGATGAGGAGGAAGATGATATTTTTGGCGGTGCTGGCACTGATGAGGATGAGAATGGGTATGCTACGCTGATTTTAATCTGCCATCACGAGAGTCGCTTGCTAATCACGGGTTTTCTCTAGCTATTATGATCGGTATGAATCACATATGCAAGAAGAAGAGGAGGAGGAGGAGATGGAGGAGGTTGAAATGCAGGAAATGGAAATCACAATGCCGCGATACCTACCCACTCACAAAGTTCCAAAAGAAACAAGCATTGCTCGAATCCCCAACTTCCTCAACATTGACCCAGTTGTTTTTGATGCGGAGACATATCTCGAGACTGCGGAGAATATTGAAAAGGCAAAGGGCGAAGGTACCGACGAATCGAAGCGGCAGCTCCGAGCTGAGGTCCAAAACATGATTCGTTGGCGGTACGTCAAGGATGCATATGGATATAACGTGAGAGTCTATAAATTTTAGATAGAAAAAGATCCATCTGTGTGTGAATACTAACTTGCATCAGAAAATTGAGTCAAACGCACGCATCATCCGTTGGTCTAACGGCTCATACTCCCTAAAACTAGGCGGTGAGGTTTTCGACATCCAAGAGACGCCAGTCAACGACACATACCTCGCTGTCTCCCACAACGAGCAAGAAATCGTGCAATTCCACACCAAAATATCCAAAATCCTCAACATGACCCCGTCATCAACTACCTCGCAAACTCATTTGAGAATGTCGAACGCGCTAGCAAAGGGCCAAGTCAAGACTCGCTACATCAACGATATCGTGACAACCGAAGATCCCGAACGAGTCAAGCGCGAGGCCGAGAAAGCCGAAGAAAACAAACTTCGAGCGCGTAAGAAACTCGAGAACAAGCGGCGAGCACGGGACTCGCGCGCCAACTACGATCGCGAACTTGGAGCTGGTGTTGGACGTGTTGGCAGTGGCAGCGGTGGCGGTGGTGGTGGACGAGGTGGAAGATATGATGAGGATGATGATGGGATGGGATATGGTGCTGGTGGAGAGTACGAGAAAGATGATTTTGTGGTGTCTGACGACGACGAAGATGAAGAAGAGGAGCGGGCAGCACGATTGCGCAAAGTCAAAAAATCTGGCGCAGACAAATACAAAAAGCGACGGAAAGATTCAGACGAGGAAGACGAGGAAGAGGACGAGGACGAGGACGATTTACTCGACGACGATGAGGAGGATGATGCTCCAAGCCAGCGAAATGATCTCAAACGTCGGAGAGACTACAGCGATGACGATGACGATGATTTGTAAATCAAGGCACTTTGTATGATATCTACAGTAAAAAAAAAAATATATATATAGCCTATATAATGTACAATACACCATTATTATACATAATTGCACCCTATAAATACAAATATAACACCATTAAACTATGCAAATCACAATCACAATAACGAACACGTATTAGTCAATTATCTAGTCTATTTGGACGAGAACTGCGACTGCTCTCGCTTGTCGTTCGTGCTAATCAACTTTGCCAAGTTTGTATCCGCGAAATTGAATGTCGGATCTGGGATACAAAACTTTGAATCAAGCAAGACCTGAGCCGTCGGTCTCAATTCAGGATCAGCAATAAAGCATAGATCCAAAAACTCCTTTCCGTCTTCTTGTACATATTCGACCGTATCTTCCGGGATTGGAGGGGCGAGTTTTGCGTTGCCGAGCTTGTACATTGCACCGATTGCCTCGTCGTTCGACCATGGTCGTCGGCCAGCGAACATTTCAAGCACAACACAGCCAAGTGACCAAATATCAACCTTTGCGCTGTATCCTTGCTTTTTGTAGCCTTCATTTTCGTGATGGACAAAGCTGTGGATGACTTCAGGTGCCATCCAAAAGATTGTACCTTGCATCGACATTTCAGCATCGTTGGAATAGATATTTTGACTTCGTTTTGAAATGCCAAAATCGGAAATCTTTACAACGCCATCAAGATCAAGCAGAAGATTGTCTGATTTAAGATCACGATGTAAAATACCCTTGGAATGTAGATATGCCAGACCATCGACAACCTGTCTCGTCAATGAATGCACGACTGGCACTTCAAATCTACCGTGCTTTCGCAGACAAGTTCCGATTGATCCACCGGGAACGTATTCCAAAAACAAACTGCAGACTTCTGGAAGCGCTTCATAGCCAAGATACTGAACGATATTAAGATGATCCAAATCCTTCATTGTCTCGATCTCGGCATTGAGAGCCATCACGACTTCTTGCTGCTTAGAGCTATTTCTATCACTAGCGGTTTGTGGCACAAGCACTTGCTTAACTGCAATCATCTCGCCTGTCGTGGCGTTTAAAGCAAGATAAACACAGCCAAAGGTGCCTTTACCGATAAGTTCACCCTTCACCCAATTAAATTGTTCTGTAAAAAAAGTTAGCTTGTGTCATATTAAAAGCAACAATTGACGTACGGTTCCGGCCACGACCTCTGATTGATAAGTGACCTTTCTTAATCTGTCCAGGAGTAACTTCAACCACCTTCTGTCCCCACATCTTCGTACTCTTACGCCTCAAAAGCTTGAGGTCGCCACTCTGGCTAGCCGCATCACCGCCTTTTGCATGACTTCGTCTCGCATCGTTAGCTTCTTTAGCTACAATTCTGATCGATTTCATCCGCGGACTACGACCAATCGGTCGCGAGGGTTTCACAGCCGACGGGTTTCCGAGTGGTAATTTTGGCATCGTTGCCGCCGCGGCTGCTTTCGCGGCAGCTGCTGCAGCGACTGTGGGCTCGACGTCAAGTCGTTCGACGGCGGCACCGTCGGGAGTTGAGGCTTTGAAGGAGAAAGTGCGGTCCATATTTGCACCCGAGCGCGGGAGAGAAGATTCATCTTCTAGCGACACCCCACTGGCTGTATCTACGTCCTGATATTCCGAAACTGCGGCATTGTTTGTGGCGCTCTGTTCAGGAAGAGGAATACTAGAGCTAGAAGTCGTAGCCAGGGGCGATGTTGGAGCTGCGATTGCCGGTGGCGTACTACCCGCCTCCAATAATGGCGAATTTGGCGAATATAAAGGTGTATCATCAATAATCGGCTTGTCTAGATCGGTATTCGGGAAATACTTTTCTAGATTTTGGTAGACAACTTCAGCCGGAGGCCGAACGGCCCATCCATCGCCCATCGAACTATCCGCCAAATCATTGTATAGATCCAACCCGAGGCTACCGTCGCTTTGTAGTACATTGGGAGTTCGCTGGTTCGCGCGCGCACCGCTAAAGTCGCTGGCGGTGGGTAACTCGCCGAGAGCGGATGTAGGCGTCGTCGCACTCGTCGCGCTCACGGCATCTTTCACAGATAATGTGTCAGTCGAAAAGGACTCAGTTCGCTCGGTGATGGCGGACATTTCATTGACATTATGGATCGCGCGAGTACTTCCGTTGCTACCGACAACTCCATCTTCGCCGATATTCACATGAAGTACAGGTCGTTTTTGCTTGCTGCTGTTAATGCTATAAGTGTTCGTGTCATTCGAGCTCGCGGGAGTATCCACCAAAGGCAACAAATGTCTCGGTAAAGAGCTGTCTGATCCGGCAGTATTTGACGCCGCCGGCGATGTAACGGATGATAAAGGTTTCGCCCATAATCCATCGTCATCATCATCACTATCGTCATCATCGTCACCAAAAGAAGAGAACTGCGGTGCGTCGTCAAATGAAATATTGTTCTCGACAAATGACTCTTTCCGGTTAATCGACGCGCCATATCGTTCCAGCGGGTCTTCCTCTTCAAGTTTCTTCTTGGCCTCCGGAGTAGGACCAGAGCTGACTGTAGGATTAGCAGTATCGCCAGGCGCAGAAGGTGATATTTCATCAGGAGCACTACCGATTCGTCGCGGCTCGGCCATATGCATCCGTGCAACCTCACCATTCGGCAACGATTTTCGCGGAATATTATATGTCTTCTCAACACGCTGCTGCTGCTGCTGCTGCTGCTGCTGCGGTTGGTAAGCCGACTTCCACTGTGAGAATGGTGCGGTTGGATTATCAGATGAGGGTGGTGCGAGCGTGAGCGGCGATATCGATGTCATGTTCGCAGACCGCTTAAGCTCAGAAGTACGACTCGACGACTGAAACTCTACGGAAGTACTTGGCTTGCGCGCAATAGTCTGGGGAAGACTGTCACGTCGATCTGGCTGCTGTTGTAAAAAGGCAGATGGCCGTCTAGAAATTGACGCTTGTCTTCCTTGAGGTGGTGGTGGGGGCATTCTCAAAGCCGTCAGCTCGCGCTGGTCGCCATTAGAGGGTCCCGTCGACGGGGCATTTGATAATGAAGACGTCGTAGGCTCGAATGGCGAGTCGCGACCCTGATTGAAATCAACAAGTGGAGCCGGTTTCTGTAAAACTTTAAACCCCTGCTGGTCAGATGCAGATGCGGACGAAGAAGAAGAATGTGATTCGGAAGATCTTCGACGCTGCTCTTCCTCGCGTCGCTGTTCTTCGCGTAGTGTGATTTCAGTAAGTTTGTGACCGCCAGTGAAGCCAGTGTTGATTCGTAGTTGCTGTTGTTGAGCACCAGTCAGGGGTTGGCGACGTGCTGTTGATGGCTGAGATATAGGGATTGGCGCATGAGCTACTTTGCTGGTTGTGGCCACCGAATTGGACGACTTGATGATATCGGGCGCGGATTGATGATGTTGACGAGATGGACGGACAAAGAATTTGGCTAAACCTTTATGTTTACATGTTCCAAGAAGATCATCATCATCTAGTGCGTCGCCTATCGCAATATTAGTAACAAAAATCGAAATAGGAGAGGAGGACATACCTCGTTCTGACTCTCCGAGCTCAGTGACGTAAAATTGTACAGCTTCATAGTCAATCTTCATCTTATCGCACACCAGCCTCCGAATTCCATCCGCATTTTCACAATTCGAAATATCAATAAGTTTGAAGTTTTCATGGTCAAGTGTGCACAGAATCAGAAACTTTCGCACATTATCCACCGATCCTGACAACGAGAACGACGAAAAAGAGCCAGGACGGGGAGATGTGCCGCCAGCTTTCTTTACAATTAAATTGTTGTCTTTAAGTGGTACAGCGGGAGGTTGCTGGCTCTGTGCTTGTGCTAATGGTTGATGCTGCTGTTCGGGCTGTGAAGGCTGGAGACTGACGATTGAGTCTGAACGGATAGAATGTAGGGGTCCCGAGCGCACTTGTCGTTCTTGAAACTGAGCATGTGGGATTTGTTTAGGAGATTGTTGCTGCTGCTGGACTGACTTGGTAGCTGCCGAGGGATGGTTGGCGGACGATTGGGAGGATCCAGAGGCAGCGAGTGACGAGGGGAGAGGGACATGAGCATGGTTGATTCGAGTGTTTATAAGATGCGTATCGCTGTAATTATTACTCGAGTACATATTTGACCCAGATCCAGATGCAGGAACAGAGACAGAAGACCCTCCACCAGTTGCACTGCTGAACGAGGAGGTAGAACCCCCGCGCATCGACGAAGCCGCAAACGACTTTGAGGGCGAAACACTGCCATCGTCGCGTTTAGTCTTGCGGCCGATATGGAACAGGCTCCCCATAAAAGAAGATCCACCGGAGCTTTTGCGAGAGGAAGTTGAGTCGTCGTAGTAGTCGTTGCTGGCGCTGCCGCCGACGTTGCTGTTACCGCGAGAGCTGCTCACGTTTGCGGACGACTTGACAGAAGAAGAGGAGACAGAGGAGGTCATGCTAACACCGCGTGAGATCGAATTGAGGTCGACTGACGAGCGAGATAAACCCGCTGAGGGGTACGAGAAGCTGGAAAGCCCAGAGCTTGAGTGACGGCCGGACGAGACGGGGACAGAGAGAGGCGACAGCGCTGACTCTGCAGAAGAGACTGCAACAGATATCGGGCGTCTGGAAGAAGAAGAAGAGGTCCCAGTTATCGATTGGCGGCTCGCACGGTGAAGAGCGCTGGTGGGGGCGGCGTTGGACGGGGAACTTGATTTAGGCGATGACTGCTCATCAAGCACCGAGCGGGTGCGAGGAGCCATTTAAGACGAGCACAGTTCCAGATAAACAGAGGGCTGCTCGCAATCCGGCAGTCTTGCCACACAAGAGCACAAGAGCGAGCTTCTGAAGGACTTTTGTCGAAGAGAGTGAGGAAGTTGCACTCGACTGATGAGAGCGGACGAGATGAACGACGCGATGACGATGACGAGTGCGCTAAAACTGCGGTAGCGCGATGAGGTGTGATACGTAACTTCCAGCACGTGCTACGTATTTATTAGCACAAGCAAAGTGTGCCGGCGCTTCCAGAATATTTTTCTCCGTTTTGTTCGCGACGCGTCTTTTGTTGGAACGCACACTCAAAGAGCTGCGCGAACAAAGCACCACACAGCAGGATCCTCAAGTCTAGTTTCAGTAGTTCAAATAAAGCTGCTTAACAATGTCGCTGGATATGTCTAATGCGATCGTCGCCCAGGACGAGATGGGCCGACCTTTTATCATTGTCAGAGAGTATGTGTTTGTAAAATGATGAGTGTCAACGTGTACTAATCTGTATTTCGCGTTTAGTCAGGGAAAAAAGAAGAGGTACATTCTGGCGTGTTGTTATATGATATTTGTGATGAAATACTAATTGAGATGTATTAAGAGCTCATGGAATTGACGCTGTTAAGGTAATTTCTGATGAGTAAAAAGGACAAAGGGGCACGTTGCTAACAGTGCCGTAGTCACATATATTAGCTGCGCGGACAGTCGCAGACATCATTAAGACGTCACTTGGCCCGAGAGGTATCTCTATTTGCATGAATTGACAGTGTTTGAAATCCAGACATCTAATCGCATAACAGGACTCGATAAGATCCTTATTTCACCAGACGGAGACATCACAATTACAAACGATGGCGCTACTATCCTCGGTCAAATGCAAGTCGACAATCAAATCGCCAAGCTTTTGGTTCAATTGTACGTTCTCTTTTGAAAAAAAAAAAGAGAAAAGGAAATGCTGATTGGTGGTGTAGGTCGAAATCGCAGGATGATGAAATTGGTGATGGTACTACTGGTGTTGTCGTGCTTGCCGGTGCCATGCTCGAGCAGGCAGCCGAACTCATCGACAAAGGTCAGTTTTTATGCCTGATTCAATAGAATGAGAGATTAACATGCAATAGGAATCCATCCTATTCGAATTGCAGACGGATTCGACAAGGCGTGCAAGATTGCTGTTGCGCACTTGGACGAGATTGCAGATACGGTCGAGTTTAGCTTAGACGACCGAACTAACTTGCTCAAGGCGGCCAAGACCTCGCTCGGAAGCAAGATGTAAGTATTATGTGTACGGTTAAGTGGAAACAGAACTAACGATTATAGAGTATCAAAGGCACACGACAAGTTCGCCAACATTGCTGTCGACGCGATCATCAGCGTGGCTGATCTCGAGCGCAAAGACGTCGACTTTGAGCTGATCAAAGTCGACGGCAAAGTCGGTGGATCATTGGCTGATACGATGCTGGTCAAGGGAGTTGTTATTGACAAGGATATGTCGCACCCGCAGATGCCGCGAACTGTGCACGATGCGAAGATTGCGATTTTGACATGTCCGTTTGAACCGCCAAAGCCCAAGACGAAGCATAAACTTGATATCACGACTGTGGACGAGTTCAAGAAGCTGCAGAGCTACGAGCGCGAGAAGTTTATGGAGATGATCAAGCAGGTGAAGGATACCGGTGCCAGTCTTGTTATCTGCCAATGGGGATTCGACGACGAAGCCAACCATCTTCTTCTCCAGAACGAGTTGCCAGCCGTACGCTGGGTAGGCGGACCCGAGCTCGAGCTGATTGCGATTGCGACTAATGGCCGGATCGTGCCCAGATTCGAGGATTTGACGGCGAGTAAGCTGGGTCATGCAGGGTTGGTGCGTGAGATGACGTTTGGAACGACGCGGGATCGGATGCTTGTTATTGAGGAGTGTGCGAATACGCGCGCTGTGACTGTTTTCGTCCGTGGTAGTAACAAGATGGTGCGTTGAGGGATTTGATATTATAGGAATAGTGTGCTAACAAGTTGATAGATCATCGACGAGGCCAAACGTGCACTTCATGATGCTCTCTGCGTAGTCCGCAACCTCGTGCGCGACAACCGCGTCATCTACGGCGGCGGTGCTGCTGAAGTCACCTGCTCTATCAAGGTCTCTGAGGAAGCTGACAAGCATCAAGGAATTGATCAGTACGCTATGCGCGCGTTTGCGACTGCGCTTGACGCTGTACCGATGGCTCTTGCCGAGAACTCTGGCCTGAACGCGATTGAATCGCTAGCCGCCGTGAAAGCTCGACAAGTTAAAGAAAACAACAGCCGGCTGGGCATCGATTGTCTTGGAAGGGGTACGAACGATATGCGAGAGCTGTTTGTTCTTGATCCGTTGATTGGCAAGAGACAGCAGTTGTTGTTGGCTACGCAACTCACGCGGATGATTTTGAAGGTTAATGATGTGATTGTGAATGGAAGCGAGGATGCGATGTATTAAAATGTATATAGATCAACAATATCAGTAGAGTATGAGAATTGATGCACAACCATGTAGATAGTAGCCAAAGCTCTTAAATCTTATCAAGCTGTTATTACATATACACTCACATTATACCACCTCGATATACAATCTATCCAACTGCGGTGCAACATGGTGAAGCGCGACTGCCAATATTGCCCTAGCACTAGCAATCTTATTCTTAATACTCCTAGATATTTCTGTTATCCCTGCGAACTTCATCATATCTCGTCTCTCGTCTGGTCTCATCACTTCTCTGCTCTTCATGCATCATTGGATATGCCACTCTCTATATAAGTATGGTATGTTTCAGCCAGAGAATGTCTTTAGCAGTATACAAGCCTTGACTGCTGCGCGTCTGAATCCTCGTCTATCTCTTCTCGGTAAAAGTCGAGTCACGGCTTTCTTCTGGCTTATCGTTCGGTCTACTAGTTAATCCAAAGTTAGAAGATTTAGTGGTGTTCCGGAGTTTGCTTTGTCTCTTGTTCGTAGTTAGGGGAGATGCGGGTGAAGGAAAAAAGCAAAGCCTGACGAGCTAAAGCACCGCGAAACTGGGGCCGATCACATAATTCCACAAACCTGTAAATCCTCCTAAAAATAAGAAGATACCGGTACACACAAACATATACACAGGTACTCAAATAGTCAACCTATATAGTCTGTATCCGGACTCACTTGTAGTTTGGTTTGTGTTTTGGCGAGCGTCGAGTATAGTGTTTGTTATAGTTCGCCAAAAGTTAGGTTAACTAGAATGTCACGACGTGGTACTTTGCGTGAATGGAAGTGGAGTGGGAGGAGGATGGACGTTGAGTATTAATTGGGTAATGTGTTGTTTATATTATTGAATTACTGCTTTATAGATTATTGTGTGTGTTTTACAGTGATATTGATATTGATATTGATAGTGAGGAAGTAAGGCGGACACACTTCTGCGGCTGGGCTCATCGCTACCAATTCTTCGCTCAGCAGCCTCTTTCTCTTGAAATGTACATCAGTCTTTAAACAGTATCAAAGACATGGCAGTCTTTCAAATGACCCAGCTAACTCTAAATATTCGTGTTATTGCTGCAGTGTGCATGTCGACAGCCTACTTCATCTTACTCTAACTATCCTCGTTATCTAATCCCCAATCGCCAACCACTACTCTCCTCCCCAAAATCCCACTTTTCCCACCGCCTTCTACTTCTTACACACCAAGCTCCACCTACAAAATAACTGAAAGTTTTCGATGGCGCAGAAACAAAACCGTTTACTGTAGAAGCAAGTGTATGTATAGATGGCGGGAAGCAAGAGACTAGAGCGCGTGATTCTCTGGCTCTGTTCGGCACAAGCAGAGTTTTCGGGAAACGAGAGCAAAAAAAAAGCTTTAGAAGGAAACTAAAGCTCGAGCTTCTCTTGTTTTAGTTAGTGGGGTTTTGTGGTGAGTTTTAGTTAGTGAGTATGGCTGTGCTGGATGGATTAGTGAATGTTGGATGTAATTACTGATGTGTGGATTGCATGAGAAACGGAGGAGATTTGGATGTTTGTTTATTGTTGTGTATGAAGTATTCTATGGTCATTGGGTAAGCATCTTATCAATCACTAAATACCAGAACTGATTTCTGCATGAAATTAAGCCATAAATCATTCATTATAAGAATACGTCAAACCACCTTATGCATATACATTAACTAAAACACTTGTTATACTTTCACAGATCAGATATATTTCATCCCTATATCATATCATTTCATCCCACCTAACAGCTTTCTCAGCTACTAAAGAAACTTCTGCAAGCCAGAATTAGGCTTCATCCCTTGCTTGATGGCTGCTTCGTCTTTGTCTTCGCGTGCGTCTGGAAGTGTCGCAGAAGGCTGCAGCAATGCAGCACACAAGCGAAGAAGTCTCAGGTCATCATAGTATTTTCGGAAATCCTCTGCTTTCTATTTTCTTGTTAAAATGACCTTTTTATGTTGTTTATCATGTCTAGAGAAGTCTATATGTCCAGTATACAATCAGCCTAGCTGCGAAAATAGCCTGGCTACGAAAATCAGCGCACCTGAAACTCGTGCGAATTTCAACCTCACGCCTCGTTTATTTCTCCACACTCTCTATCCATCTCATCTCACCACCTCCTTTCATCCTACATACCCCCGCGTACAGAGTTTAGAATGTATGATTGGTAGTGGTGTTTTGTTTAGTGTAATAACGACTTGATCAGTTTCGTCATTCTTTTTTTTTGATGGTTTTGGCATAGTACGAGCATACCTGTGAGGATGAGGCCCCTTTTGTCGCTACAGCTACTGATTTTACGGAATTGATACTGACATCAGAATTTATGTGCTTTGTTCTCAAACTACATGTATCTTCCTAGTGTATTCTCTATCAAAAGGACTCCAAGCACTACACAATCATCTGTCTTTTTAGCTCGTGGAACGCAGCCGTGCTATCTCTTCAAGTTCTATTGTGATATTGACATTGGGCTACGATGATTGAGTGAAAAAACATTGGTATTACGGCTGATTGTATACACTTTGCGACTTCTACTGTTTCAAGAAATACTTCATGCTCTGTGATATATCCTAGCAGTTTACCGGTGATATTCTACACGGAAACGTGAAGGAAACCAAATGAATAGAAATCAAAACACCTCGCACGCTCTCACGATCCGCTCTTCGCATTTCATCTCATCTCATTCTTGCTTGTCTTGCATCACCTTCGCCTCCGTCCATGATGCGCGTCGCGCTGAGCATCGTTCACAGCAGCGGCTAAACGTAACACCCGCTACTGTTTCAGCGAAAATATGTGATTCGAATATCGTGATGATGGCTATATATGACGTTTGCTGTGTGTCTTTCATGTACGGCAAAGAGTATGAATAGAGAGAGAGGCGCTTTTCATGAAATGGATTTGTCTGTGCGTGACTATGCGCCAATTGTTTGATTATATCTATCATCATATTCATCATCACCAAAGTTATGCCAGTGAGAGGTGTCGTAAGAACGATGAGTATCTACGATATGTATGTATATATCCACAAAAGTCAAGTCTTGGGTTTAGTTCATCGACGATTAAAAGAAAAAAGCATAAACAGAGGAAGGAGAAGCGTGTATCTAGAAACAAGCAGCTTTTTTTACATTGAAATGGTGTTAATACTGTTGCGATGATTGATACACATTGGAAATACCAGACATGTTGGATGATGAAGCAGTGTTGTAATCCATGATGGAGATTCTGTGTTGAGTGCATGATAATCTATTGTTTTTAAACAAGGTGGGATCAAAGTCCTCTATATATATCATCCCCAAGTCCTGTCTTCAAGAGTCATGTCATCCATGTATCGTCATCCACATCAACATTGGATCATAAACCATGACTTTAATCTTTTGTCAATCTTAAAGTTTCAACAAATACTTTACATATAACAGCAATTCTCATATTGCAGCTCGGATACGATTTCAAAAGAACGCCACACAAACAAATACTTCTTCCATCCACTTTCTCGGACCTATACTCCTCCATATTCTCTCAAAGCACTTAAGAACTTCCAGAAATTAAAAATAAGTTCAATAAAAGATATAGCGGACTTTCTCTTGTCCCTACACGACAAACAAGAACAGTGCAAAGTTGGGGGTGTTTAGTGGCAGCGGAAGTCATCGGCGTGACCTGAATCTCTGGTCGTATGGCCAAACATCTTTGAAGAGGTTTGAATGGAAAAAAAAATATGTGAATGATGGAGATGCAGTGAATGCGATTATGATAAATAAATCAAATTTAATATAAAAAATCAAGAAAAAAGATAATCCAAAAGATTTCATGTCAAAGACTTCTGCGCGAGCTCGGTGAAGGGTGGCCGAGCAGACCTGTAGGTTCCGCGAAGGAATAAGTGTCCTTTGAAAATTTGGATGAGAGATGATGGAACGGAGTAGCGAGAGCAGAAGAATGGAAGCTGGGTATTGATTAAGAAGATTTGTGCTTATATAGAAACTTTCAAATGCATAATTCTGTACATATATGAATAACTCCACATCCAGAAAAACAAAACACCTTTCTCAGTTTACAGATCAATGTATGCACACCACGTAAATTAGATGCCATGATCAGAGACAACATCCGAAGCTCAAGTCTGTTTCTCTTTCTAGTCTCTGCTCTTCATCTAAGTTTAATATTACCGGAGGGGTCTGGTTAATAAACAATCGTCGTGTGAGTGGTGATTTTTTTAAGTTGCTTGGATTGCTGTGTAGGGAGGTCTCGAGGAAGGGGCACGAGATTCAGGGAGTTCTAATATCAAGTCATCTGTTTATCAATGTAGGATATATTCTGAACTCATCACATTAGTTATAAACAATTTCCAGTAAACAGTAATAAGTAATTGTGTCTATTGAACTCAGATCATCGTATCAGAAAACAGACCGGATGTGGCATGAGATTTGTAATTTGCTGACCATAGCACCAAACACAGAGTCCTCAAATAAGTCACAAAAACAGAATTGATAGTATACAATTCAACAAACCGGAATACGAACATTTGGCAGAGAAGGAGAATCAGTAAGCATTCGTGTGTTTTCACGACCCTAGTAGAACCAAGAAGACCTCATCAATCCTCACAATAAAAGAAACTATGCAGACAAACAAACAAAATAGTACTCTGACTGCAAAAAAAAAAGAAGCAAACATAACTATGCAAAGAGAGTGGATTAGAGAAATAGATTAGCAAGAAAATAGCGTTTAATAGAAGGGAAAGAACAGCTCGGCGATCCTAGGCTAGGTTCGCCGGGTTTAAGCTGAGTGAATGCAGTGCAACGCAGTAGCAGAATGGATGAAGATAAATTACAAAAACAAACAAGTTGAAGAAAGGAAGATTGTGATAGATTGAAGTACTTCATATGTCAGAACAGAAAGCATTGTGATGCGTAGACAGATAATATTACGGTATCAGGATCAGGATCAGTCAGATAAGAAATGAGAGATGAGAGAAGAGATGAGCAAACCAGCAACCAGGTATTTTAAAGATCGAGTAATCAGCGAGCTAGAAGATGAAATAAATAATTCTATATTGTGTTATTATATCAACTCTATTAAGCACAGTGGGCTACAGCAGTCGTATGGTTGAAGCACAGAAATGAATGAATATGATATAAAGCCAGTCCATTGCTTTTCATTTAGATCAGTATAATCAGCATAATTCCTGATCGAGTACACTTAAAAGATACAGAACAGGAGCATCGTCGGTTAACGGAACGGAACAAGCCTAAAATGTCAAATTCAAAGTATGAGTTTGTGCGAGAGCTGTCATGTTCTACGCCTGTCTTATGCAGTTCGGAAGACTTCCGCAAGGTGGGTGGATACTATGATGAGATGAAAAAAGACATTCGTAATGTGTCTGTAGATATCCGCAATAACCGGAACAGTGGAGATACGAAGACGGTATATTCTACGGCAGAACGCCGGAAAGTGAAAGTCAAAACGAATTCGACCAAAGCAGCAAAATGTAGAACGGAGAAGCGAGAAGGCAAAGACAAACGAGAAAGAGAGTTAGGAAGAGGGTCATATGGAACGAACGGGCGCTGGAGAGGCGTTGGTTGCGAATGCAAGAGTGGATTGGAGAGTGTCGATGGTTGGATTGCGTGCAGACGTGAGTTTGTGAGTGGAAGTTAGGAGATGGCTTGATATCGGTTGATAATCAGATATGGGTTGTTGTTGTAGTTGTAGTTGTAGTTGATAGATGAAGAGGAGATAAGAAAGAGGGATTAGAGGGGGATCTTTGGGAGATTAGTTGATTGAGTAGAGTGAAGGTCGAGAAAGGCGAAATTTGTGAGATGTGGAGGTGGAGATTGAGATTAGACGGATTATTAGTTTAAGATGAGATAAGAAATGATCTGAGATGTGATGGAAGAAGAGGATGTATTAGATGGCGATAGACAAGAATAAACTGATATATAATGATATGATTGTGAAAATAGAATGAATTAGTTGAATATGTTCTATGAAGTTTGTTGAGGATTGTGTATTTAAGCCTGATTTGTCTGATATGTGATGCATTTGATCACTGTATAATTATATTACTGAGACGTTGAATACAATACAGTATATATTGTACATTACTACTGATATCAATTGTTATTATTGTCTATTAGTAATGATAACGAGTAGATTGAGAATTGTTTGGAGTGATTTGTTTGCTACTCATTGTTCTTCAGCTCATATTGCGTGTTCGCGATCCTTTATTATACTACATATACTAGTATATTATAATTCTATAATAACTACATATGAACTATATAGTATTATCTAACTATAACTATAACCAACAGCACATTAAACTACGCACACTAGAACATTCATCTGCAGCCAATCCACCCACTAACCAACCGCGTTCTTCTCTTCTGCGCGTAGCGTCCACCAAAATCCGCTGCCAAAACCCACACTAAAACTCTATCTTCAAGTTGACTCTGTAGATAAAGTTTAAAACACAAAGCTAGTCACAAACTCACAGTTTTGTTTGCGCTTGCGTGTCTAGCGGAACAAAGAGAATAAACTCGAGTCGAAGTGAGGACCAGCGCGGAAAAGCATTCCATACGCCTGGGGGTGTTGTGTACGTTGTGTCGAGTGTGTCGACTCGCAAAGTTAACTGTAGTAGTGGTTTTTTTGTAATCGTGCGAATAGTGAGGATTAGTTAACTGCAGTGATTGCTGTTGTGAATTAGGTACTTGTTTAGTTATGTATTTTGCTGTGTTTTAGTTATGTTAACTGCAATTACTTGGGCTTCTTCTTCAATCATCGTTGTTCTTACTTTCCACTATTAACTGTCGTTCTTCTTCTATTTACTCTGCTTACCTCGAGGGCGCCTCTCCGGAAACGCGGCATCTACTGTCTGCCTGCTTCTATTATACTATTGTTATTCTTACTAATACATATACACATACATACACTTATATATCCTATGACTATCCTACTATTCTACTACACTTTATCTATTTTAATTTCATTCATTCTATTCCGATCCTACTACAACCCACCACTCTCACTAGCTGACACTAACTACACTACTAACACTATACTGTGGCAGTACAACGTCGTGGCAGCGTCATTTATAAACCTTATTATCCATCCTTAATAATTCACACAATGGAATTAGCCAAGCTGTTCCATTATTCTTGTTACTTTCGCTATTAACAATTCCACTATCTTCAACTATTAATACTAATAACTCCCAATTAAAATATAATATTACTAACTCAACTCTTTGCTAATTCATATCTTTACAAAACAATCACAATAATCTACATTTCCCTGTCCTATCCTTCCTCTCCACAAAGTAAGACAACTTGTATATCAACAAAGCCATTTGTAAAATAATAATAAAAGAAAATTCATACTCCAAGAAGATCAAAAAATAAGAATGCAATACTCAAAAAATAAAAATATTAATCGCATCCAATCCAATCCGCACCCAATGTCTACCTTCAATAGCCATATCAACATGCGAATGACAAAAACTAAAAGTAAAATGAAACAAAAATCATTAACATACAATAACATACAATAGCATACAATTCACTCAAACACTGCTCATACTATCTATGGATAGTATTGATCAGCATACCCGTATTGCTGCGTGGGTGTCGGATCATTCGTCGGTATTGACTGTCCATGCCCATTTTGTGTTTGCTGTGTCTGTTGGGCCTGTTGTTGATGCTGATGCTGATGTTGTTGATGTTGTTGATGCTGCTGATGCTGCTGCTGTGTCTGCTGCTGCTGTTGATGCTGGTGTGGATGTGGCTGCTGCTGCTGCTGCTGCTGCTGCTGCTGCTGGCGGGCTTCTTGTTCAGCTTTGCGTCGCGCCTCTTCCTCTTTCTTCTTCTCTTTCCATTTCTTTCGCGTCTCTTTGAACTCTTCCGGCGTCCGCTTCGCTCCATGATTCTGCATCGTCACATGCGCGTTCAGATGATTAAGCGTGCCATACGCTTTTTCGCAGCCATTATATCCACATGTGTAAATTCGCTCAATCTCCTCGAATCGGCGCCGCGGCCGCTTCTGCTGCGTCGAGCCCGGAAGTGGCACAAACGAGTACACTGTGTTACTCGCAAACTCGCCCATCCGTGCTCCACCGAGAGAGCCGCCAGCTGCACCGCCCATGATACTAGGTCGATGGTGCATCGTCTGGCCACCGCGCATGCCGCCCGCGCCTGCGGTACCGTTTCCAAGAGAGCCCATAGGAGGACCGACCGACATTGCTGCAGCGGCAGCGTTAGGAGGAAAGGGATTTGCGGGAGGCGGGTAGAATTCGGCGCGCCACGATCCGGTTGTGGGCGGTGGATAGGTCTGGTATCCGCCGAGGGCAGCGACTGCTGAGGGATCACCGTATCCGTTTGGAGGAGCACCAGCAGCTGCCGCTGCCGCTGCCGCTGCCGCTGCCGCTGCCGCTGCGCGCTGGTCTGGCGCATAGCGAGGGTCCGCGGAGGCGTAGGAAGGACGCGAGCCGATGTATGCGGACTGGAGGTACTGGCGAGCGGCAGGGTCTGTGGAGGGATCGTAGGCTGCTTGTTGCGGGATGTAGTGTGTGCGTTGGGCGGGGGAGCCGTCAGTGGGCTCGTAGGGAAGCGAATGGGATTGAGAAGGATGAACGCCGTAGCCACCGAAGGAGGCTGCTTGGGCGTCTCGTGTGTCCATTGTTGTGAGTGTTATTGTTATTGATGCTGCTGTAAGAGCAGGGTTGTGGAATGAGTGAGTGTTTGAGCAAGGAAGAGTAGATGGATTATTTGTGTTGTAGTCAGTAGCATGCTAGAGTAGGAGTTAGTGAATCTGTTAAGAGTTGCTCTGCTGAGGTGCTGAGGCGCTGGGGACAGTGTTGTGTCCGGTATCTCCGAAGGAAGAAATGTTTGGAGTAGCAGGCGATTGTTGTGATGATTCAAAGGAATAAGTCCAAGGAGGAGTGAGTGAGGAGTGAATGGAGAGGTGTGGTGAATGAGAAGGTTGAGAGAGGGTGAGGTGAGAAGAAGAAGGACGGCTAGAAGTTGCGGAGGCCATCATCCGATCGCGTCCGATTTGGAGAAGAACAAACAACAACAGCGCATTCGCTCAGAAGAAAAACAGAGGCAGTAAAAGAAGGAGAAGAAAGACGCACGAGAACTAAGAAGAGATGGAGTAAAGAAGAGCGAGTCTCATGGGCTCAGATGCGACAAGGAGAGAGTTGCGGGATTGAAGGAGACTGAGCTGGATTGAAGTTGAGTTGGTTGTTCAGAGAAGCAACGACGGAGCAACGACGGCGAAGCAAAGAATGGACGAAAGAAGACAGTTTTTGGGAAGAAAGAGTATTTAAGAGCAAAGAGGAAAGCAAAGCAAAGAGGAAAGCAAAGCAAAGAGGAAAGCAAAGCAAAGAGGAAAGCAAAGCAAAGCAGGAAAGGAGGTCGAATAAGAAGAAAAGCAGCGGTGAGCACATCTGAGTGTGCGCATCGTCAGAACTGAAAGTGAGCGTGGTAGCAACAACAACAACACTCTGTGAGAGAGCTGTGCGACCCTCGACACAGCTTACAGAAAAAAACTCTGTTTTTTTACTAGGGCGGCGATCGAGCCGACGACGCCCAGGCGTGGCGGTTGCCTTGTTCGACACGGCAGATTCGACTTGCAGATTGCGCACGTCTTGGACGCGGTAACTTCCGTATGTCATATAATACTACTATCTTATTATTACGTAGTATTACACTGTATTACTGCGCAGTGTATAGTATGTAGTATATAGTTGTTGTATCTAGTATGTACTATACTATATACTATATACTACAACTACAGGCAACAACACCTCACAAGAACAAAGATATCTTCCGCATCCACTACCCGGCGTTTAGAATTTGGCCGCAAAGACTGCCGAGTTAGGCACGCTCTGCCTTCTACTCTCTCTCTCCCTTTCCTTGATTATTTACATCTTTTCTTGTACTTTCACTATAATTCACTACTTTCTTTTCTCTACAGAGAACTCCTTTTAAACTCCTCCAACACCATACACTCCCTTCACCAATCAGCTCTACTAAATGCACCGCCACTGGCCTCTGCTCACAATTATTGCCCTAACACCGCTTCCGGCTAGCGCTATCCGTGGCCAGCCTCGCCTCTGTCTCGCCCGCCTTAGCCCACGAACACTTTTTCTCTGTCGTCTGCCCCGCTCATAAACTCTATTCTATGAACTTAAATAATTTATAAACTCTATTCTCAGCCGCTGTCTTATCTACTAAACACTCTTCCTTGATGTTTGGCAGACGCCGCATCCGCCGCATCCGCCGCACGCCTGGCTGCATCTATTCAATTGTTCTATTCTCGATTCCGATTCTACTTGTATTCTATATATTATAATTTATTACTATTCTATATATTATACTAATATTTTGTATATATCATCTATTACTGTATTCTATATGATCATCATATACTGCTTATTTACTATCATCCATCTACATCTTCATCTGTTCATCCTCCTCTTCCTCTTCGTCATCGCAACCATCACCATCTTCATCCCTCATCTCTCATCATCCCATTGTCACCATCCTTCACCTATCACCATCTCTTCATATCATCGTTCTCTAATCCATCATCCTGTTATGCTCCTTACTGTGTCACTACTCTCTGCACCTACACCCGCGCCACGACCGGCTCACCTCTAGCTCATCTCGGTCTAGTCCCCGTCCCTCAAGCATATCTAGTTTCCTACCAAACTCACTCTTTTCTACTCCATTGTACGCCTCTACTCTTTCGTCTTTCTTCTTTTTTGATTTTATGTCCTTTCACTACGCTCCACCCATGCGCCGCTACTACATCGCTTCGACAATCTCTTCCTAATCAGCATCATCGTCCACTATATCATTTTCTCTATCTCATTTCCTCTATCTCATTTCCTCTATCTCATTTTCTCTATCTCATTTCCTCTTTCTTATTTCCTTTATCTGCATGTTCTTTTTGCATTTTTTCTGTTCTTTTTTGTATTAACATTTGTGCTCCTTGCGACTCTGATGACTTGTCTCATCATCTTACTCTCCTTACTTTGCTACTCACCTACTTCGCAATGCGTTATGCCACTCCGAATATCGCATTCCATTATATTTTTACTATACCCTTTCTTGATACTCTTTTCTATTTGGTGTAGCTATCCTCGTTTTAGTGGTGCTTTTTCGTTTTGGCTGAAAGTGTTTTTGCATATCCCGTTTTGCCCTGGCTGTTTGTAGTTACTGATACCACTTTCTCGCTAACTCCTATCTAATAATGGATATGATTTATTTTCTGTTATCTGTTCCTTCTGCCGCTTTAGCTACTTCAGCTACTTGAGTTCGGCGAATTCACAAAGCAACTACCATATGCTCTCTCATCACACATTGATTCTCCGTGTCTTATACTATCTGCTTGCAACGCATAGTGATCTTGGTGCTTTACCGTTTTCAAAGTATACCTTATTTCCATGTCTTCTCAGTTGATTCAGTAAAGTAAAAGTGTACTTTATCTCTATTTCAGCGACCGTTTTATGTCTTATTCACCTCAGCTGGGCTTGGTCTTTGTTACTCATCCACGTTTTGCAAGAACTGTCAAATAATATTCTCAGGTATAAGTATTTTTTTCTACTGATCATTTATTTATTATTGAGATCCTACCAGATAAGTGCTGCATCAACCAGCGCTATATGTGCATCAGTTTTAACAAATGAGTGTCGTGCCACATACATACCTTGGCAGCTAAACTACAATCTGCGGCGCCTTACTCAGCCATACACAACAACTCACCAGTCTATTTCTCTTTCTACACGGCCTGCACTTTTCGGAGTACTAATTCATCTGTCGTAGGACTTTTCGCTTTCTTCGCACCTTTATATCACATGCTCTGTCTTGGTATATTTGCTCAGCTCGATACCAGTTGACATTCAAGTTAAGTACAATTATAATTTTATATTTGTGCTTCTGACTTTGGTAGTTTTACTGCTTACAGACGATTCGGCCTCGTTTTATTTTTTGTTTACTCTACCAGCTAAAATGATGTTGTTTAGTTTTATATGGATGTTTAGGTATGATATAGATGCATTTAAGTAATATTTGGATTTTTCAACGACCGGTCTTTGTGAGACCTCTGTATGTATATCTGAATCTCTATGGTTATATCCCTTATATCACAGTACACAATCCTCGAAGGTCCATTTGTGTTTTTATTCTGTCTTGAAATACTTTATATCTTGCATTATATTATTAATATTTCACAGTATCGTGCGCTCTTCTCTTTGTTGTTTTAATTGTCACGATGAAGATATCTAATCCCCCTTCTCTATTTTTTGTTAATTCTGTATCTTGATATCGCATGTAATCATCTCACGCGTTCCTCGCGAGATCACATGAATTTTTTTCAAATAAGAGTAATATTAAGCTATCCAAGTTTCTGCTACTTCATGTAATTTATTCTTTCTATTTTACAAAACTCGTAATCTTCTTCATCTACTCATTTTCATCGGTTCACGGCAAATTTATTATACAAATCTTTTCTCTTTGTATATATTCAAAGCCTTTTTTATTAATGAATATCTAAGAAACCACGAAAACCTCAAAAGAAGGAAAAATCGTTAAAATTCTATAAACTCCTAGAATAAATTAGTAGCTTCTTCTCTCTGTGGCTGTGTATTTCGCGGAAATTGTTTGTGTGTATTGTAAACACCCATACTGTTATTACTGTCATTTCATTTCTAAATAAAGCAACAATGTGTATTCAGGATACATGACTGTAATAGAGATTTTTTTGATGCTAGAGGTTTTGTTTTGCGAGGGCTGTGGGCGGGTGGTCGGATTGAATTATCTTTAGTCTAATATTCTTGAACTTCAATATACGCGTGTATGAACTCGATAAATACTTCAGTCAAGGGTTATGGAGTATAGTTTAATACTACATATTCCCTTATTTAAATGTTAGATTTATTTATTATCTAGCATTTGAAAGACGATGTTTCTACATCATCATTTGCTCTCGGGAATACAGGGTGTTCCGTAGATAGCCATGGTCATACTATACCCTCCCATTTCCGCAACAGAATAACAGAATAACTAAATGAAAAATGAATAAATCTATTTAATATCTCTCTCTCACTCTATTTCTCTTAAAAAATGTACAAAAAAATCGTCACGAGGTCATCTAATCTCATTCATCGCCACAATCCACTCACATAAAAGCTCTCTCACTTCGTTATTCAGCATATATATAAATAAAGGTCCAAGGACTCCTCTCGCTTTCATACACCCGCAAAAACGTGCAAATCGTGGGTTAAACCACAGAAATTCCAAATTCTCTGGTCCGCTACAAAACCTTTCATCCGTTTCAAGCGAAAAGAGCGATAGCTCCCCACGCCAAGATATCCCTCTGACGTGTGCGAGAATGCGTAATTCATAGATAACCTCATATTTAAAAATTGAACGAGACAGTTTGGAAAATCTGACGACGAGAATGAAGATGAAAATAAATGAGAAATCGATCGTTCACTCAGAAGAAAAAGGAAAAAAGGAAAATGCAGCATCAAAACGGATCTTTTCCAACGAAAACCACAAAAATATACATCAGCTTCGTAAATCGACAAACAAGAGAGGAAAGAGTGGGATGGATGAGGGCGAGAAAAGTGAAACTAAGAAACAAAAAAAAACAAAAAAGCCAAACGCCAAGCAAAAATGATCATAACTGGAGTTTTGAACAATAACAAAAAAATGTGCAACGAAAAAGCGGAGTGCTTTAACTTCGCGTGCAAGATGGGGTTAAAGGACTATATTCCGAGGACGTGCTTCATGCGCTCGTAGACAAAGAACGAACATGACGCCATTGGGATGACCTATATCTTATTAGCACTGTCTGTTCACTCTGCACTTGCACAAATCAACTCACTTTAATATATCCAATTGTAAGACCAACAAAGAACCCGTGCATGCCATGTTGCAAATAAATCATCCTGGCAGTCGAAACGATACCGAGCGCACCCGAATTCTTAACCGCGCCGCTGACTTGCATCCGTCGCCGCACAACTTCAAGCGGATAACTAGCAGACTGGGCGATCATGCCGGCAAGACCGCCCGCGACTAGCTGGGCCCAGACGGTTAGTGGCACGCGACGGTCGGCCGCCGCGGAAGGGTTGGTGACGGCGTGTTCGGCGAGGAGGTTGGAGCGGAAGATGTCGTGGATCATGTCGTGGCTGAGGAAGGAGACGCCAGCGTAGGGAAGCATGCCGAGGACGGTAGGTGAGAAGCCGCGATAGAAGTTAGCCAGACCGCCTGGTTTTGTCGCCGTCGCTACTGTTGTAGCCGCCTCGGTCGCAACAGCTTCACCTGACTTGGCCACTACTTTACTCGAACTAGCCGGCGCTTCATGATATATCTGTCTACATATCCGCACAAAACTAGCACGCTGGTCCGTCCTTGTCTCATACGCCAACCGCACTCGCACAAGTTCAAGCGGATACGTGAAAAAGACCGAAGTCACGCCCGCTAATGAGCCCGAGAGCATTCGTCGCAAATGGGTTTCCTGATCAGGTCGCGAGATCAGAGAAGAGCGAATCTGCTCGTACACGACCCATTTTATCGCCGCGTAGGGGAAGATTCGTAGAAGAGTGGCCGAATGACCTTGAAAGAGTCCGAGCACGCCGTTGTTTAAATAGATCTCTCTGCCGGCGCGCCAGAGTCCTAGGTGTTTTCCTCTGAATTTGGCAAATTGTGGACTCGAGGTTTGGAAGAGGATTTTAACGCGGTCTAATGGAGCAATCAGACTCTTTGCCTGTATTATATCATTAGCACTCTTCTTTACGGGTAACACAGAAATACGTACAGCACATCCCGCGATACCACCAGCAACACCACTCTTAACCATATAGTCATACGAATGTGTCCGTTCAGTCGAATATGCCCTATCCGCGGCGGCGGCGGCCGCTACATTAAGCTCATGCACGTCAGTATCAGCGCGCAAAGCTAGTTCTCTCGCACTCATTTTCGGCGAAGAGGGTCGTGAGTCTGTTGCAGCTCTGCTGTTTTCAGAAGGGTGGAGGGAAGATTGCCGGAGCTGAGCTGCGGATTCTGACATTTTGAGTGTTACGCGGTTGAAGAGACTCCACTCGACAACGCAACAGTGAAAATAGATATATACAGTTGACAGAGATAATATCTATTCCTCTATCGTCTTGCTTTGTTATATAAGAATAAGACCGAGTAGAGAAGAGTAAAAGGTCACGAGAAGCTGACTTCGGCTGCCCGCACCCCGAGTGCTCTTTTTGTCTTATTCTTCCTCGTCCTGCGAGAATAACAAACAGACCCTATCTCAATAAACAGAATCAAAGCCACAAAGCACTCAAAAAAGAACAATCAAAGTCTCTCAAACGCTGCTCAAAGTTACAAAGAACCAGTTCTTCTCAGAGTTGAGCCCCGACTAATAAAACTCCGGTAATCAGCAAACCAGTCGTTTGCGCTCGAAAGCCAACTTAGGCTCGCTTTTTTTTGGCGGGGAGAACCCTTGCCTTGTTTTATGCACGTGATGCGAAGGTGACTGGATTGAGGACTGGCTTCCGAGGATTCGAGTGGAAAGGGTTCAGCTTCCGATGCGCTGACAGTCTATGATGTCATAGTTTATCCGATTGTAGTTATTTGAAGATAAATTGAAGAGACAGTAGGAATGAGATGTGAGTAAGCGATAAAGAGAGTGTTTAATGTTTTGTTGAGAAGATTGTGTTTTGTGCCGTAGTTGTGCTATAGATAGCCGAGTATTTGGATTGGTTTCACTATTCAAATCACTTGATAAGTACTAAAAATCAAAAGGCAGTTAAATAGACATAGATAGAGATCATTAACTAATTGTACTGCATTCTGTTACAAATAATCGCAATAAATGTCAATCTGGACACCTAACAGAGTACTCATTAGATAATCTGGAGTTGTGCTCTGGGTATCCTCAGCTTGCAAGCAGATCAATTGACGATACTATCTCGGCAGCCTGGATAATCTAGTATGGCTACTCTCACTATGAACAAATTCAATATTATCTGAATATCCACAAAGTCACTTATCAGATAATAACGTACGGATGTAGCTATCAGTGATCAATACGTTATCGCTGCGAATCGTGAATCAGTCCCGCTGACGCTGATCAGCACTCACAGCCTGCACACCATCTCACTGCCACACATCCCTCCAGCCAGCTCTTTTTTTTCTTTATTTATAAAGAACAATCATCAACGCAAATCCTCCAGCAATATCCAGTAGTCCATCACCGCATTCGAGTCCTCGCTTCACCCATTCACAGTTTAAGTGAGCCGCAAGCCCAGACCTGATTTGCACGTCGAAAAGGAAAAAAACAGGTCATCTGCGCAAAATCAGCAAATAGGCTTAACTCTGCTCATCCGCTTACATTCGCCTTCACGCGTTGTATAAAAGCCAGGGAATATTGTCATTTGCCTCTTTTGCGGAGAATAGCACGACTTTGTTGTGTTGTTGTTTTTTGAGTGGATTAGGAGCACTATAATTCTACTAGGAACGCCGAGAAGGAATCACGCGGAACCAGTCCTCTGATCTGATTCGAACGCTTTGCTCCAGATACCTCAAATTGCCAAACTTGATCTGACTGAAAATACTAATTCTTTGGTCTTGGAAGTATTCGAGTTTTGGGTATTTATATTGTACGAATTCCACCGTGCGCCACTCAGATTACAGAGCTGACCACTCAGATTACAGATCAGCCCTGCTGACACGGTTTCTAGAGGATAACATCAAACAACAAATCAACAGCATCGAAAAAATGGCTCCAGTTTTACGTCTATCCCTGCGCTCTCTTTTTGTTTCGGCAGTATCGCGACCTTCCGCCACGCCGGCGCAATTGGTCGCGCGACGTCTTTTCATGTCATCGACCGCAACCAAAGTAGGTGCACTGCCGCAGACTCCGATCATGTCTGCGGTTTTTGCGCGACACTCTTCCCGCACGTTATTCCGGGTTTCGGAGGCGTTTAAAAGTGTGATGGCGCGTCGTCCGCAGATGGGTTCGGCTTCTTCGATTCTCGAGTCGATTGTTCTCCGACGCGTCGGTGCACGATTCAACTCGACCACATCCGAAGCGATTAAGAGAGCAGCTACCCCGGCAAAGAAAGAATCCCGACTGAAGGAATTGACGAAAAAATATGGATGGCCGATTGTGTGGGTTTATCTTGGCCTGTCGTTGCTTGACTATCCGTTTTGCTTCATGTTTGTGCATATGCTTGGACAGGAGAAGATTGGCGAGTATGAAGATAAGGTGATTGAGTATTTGAAGCCTGTTACATCAAAGATCCGTGATATGTTGATTCAAATTGGACTTGCCAAGGAGCGTATGTACAACCCCCAGTTTTGAGCTACGGCGTATTTGTATAGAACGAAAAGCTAACTTTTTCAGAAGCCGAAGTGTTGACTGCTCCCTTACCTGGTTCAGAATCGCCGCAAAAGTCGCACAAAGCGTCAATATGGACAGAGGCCGTGATTGCGTACGGAATCCACAAGAGTCTACTCGTGTTCCGAATCCCACTGGCGGCGGCAATCACACCTGCGTTTGTCAAATGGGGAGCAAAGCATTTTCCTAGATTGTTTAAGGCGAGTCCAAAGTTTGGTGTCACGGCTGAGGCTAAGCATCGGATTGGTGGAGGGTTGATGTAATGTGTAATATAGCAAGTTTGGTATCTATTAAGTCTCTTTTGATATACAGTTATGAATAGTTATAAGATAGTAAAAATCTAATTGACATATGTACAAAGTGTGACTCTAGTAGAGTTTGAGATCGCCAGTGATCTGGTCAAGTTTGTGTTTTGGCGCTGGACCAAGACCAAGCACAGTAGCTGATCCCGCAGCGATCTGAGTCCGTCCGGCATCATGAATCAGACACTGCGTAATGCCAACCGACTCTGCGAGTGCCTGCAGCAGCAGCAGTGCTTCTTCGCCTTTTGTCTGTACAGTAATTTTCGGTTGTCCGCTTCGTTCCCAGAGACGCACGATGTTGGGAGTATTTCTGGAGGCGCGTTTGTAGCAGCCGAGAGCAGCGTGGCAGCATTGGGCGGCGGCTTTACCTTTTGTCATGCCGAGATCTGTACGGACGACGAGGATCTGGGTTGTGTTAGTGGAGTTGAGAGAGTGTAATTTAGGAAAGAAGACGAACCATCTTATGCTCGGTGAAGAAATCAGTTAGAGACGCGTCTCCAGCGGGTGCGTTTTCATCTTCAGATTCAGTCTCATAGTCACTCTCAACTTCATGCTCCTGTTCGTCTGCAGCTGTCGTCGACTTTTCGGATCGTTTGGATTTCACACTATTTTTCGCAGGCAGCAAAGTGAAAACAGCCGTGGCGCCAAATATAAAACCAAGTACACCGGCTACTGCGAGCTTTATTGAGTATTCAGAGGTATGCTGCATGTGTCGTGTATAATGAGTGCGTAGATATGTAGAGATGGAGTTGTTAAATTAGTAGGGTTGTGCTGGAGTAGTGGCTTTAGGGTTTGATTAGCGGCGAGCATTGTCTGAAAAGGAGCGCAGATTAGTCAAATAATAGATAATATTATGTAAAAATATTAATATAGTCAAATGAGTCTAGAAGAGACGCGCCAGAGGAGAGAGTTAGAGAGAGTGCAGAGGCAGCAGAATCCAAGTGCGGTGAGTTGGCGATAGTAAAAGTGAAGAGACGCAGGACAGCGCAGAAGAAGATTTTTGAATATAAACAAGAATAAGAAGAGCATTGAACAAATAGAAGAAGAGAAGAGATCGGTTTTATCCTAATAAAATAGATCAGATAATTACTTACGTTGATATTAGTTAAGCAATCAGATGAGCTTATCTGCCGTGAGTAGTAATGATTGGTATTAATTGGCTACAAGTAGTATTAGTAATATTAATGAGATTAAGTAGTTGCGAGTAGTTATAAATACTATTAATTATACAAAGTATTGCATGCAATTGAATAAGAACACAATAACAAGATCTCCGACTCCGGCCTGACCCTGTTTGTCCTCTGTTTTGCCCCGCCAGCCCCGCCTTTACTTTGAGACTCTGCCTTACACGTGCTTGCTTGGTAGTATTGTATTGCTAATTATATTACTATCTAATACACTATAATACAATAAATATTACAATACAATACAATGCAACAGCACAATAGTGCAATAGTACAACACAGTATCGGACATTCTCGGCAACTTTTCTCCGGGTAACCCCTCCGACTCCTCCCGGCTCACGCTCTCTCAATAAGAGCCCCGCTTTTCGCTCGCTCCAAACCAAGCAACTTCTCCGCAAGCCCGGCCCGTTCCTGTCTCGCACATTCCTCCGAACTTCTCTTTCTTCTTCTCTGCTTCTTCTGCTCCTCCTCATCTCCACTCTTCCCCGTCTTCTTCCCTTCTTTCTGCAACCATGTCCGCCGTTCTCGCTCGCAGATCGCTGCTCTTCTCGCGACAAGCGCCGCTCGCGCGCATCGCAGCTGTCTCCTCCACCGTCGCTGCCAGACGAGGAGTCTCCGTCGTACGTCTCCCTCTTCTCTGATTCTGTCAATCATCAGACTGCTCTTTTCTGTGTCATTCTGTCCAGTCAATTGCCTGCGCTGTACTGCCTAAAGCATTATTCTTCTCTCTAAATTCTCCGATTCGCCTTTCAATGACTCTTAAAAAAAGAACAATGCTGCCCGACTATTTTCGCACCACAAGCCAACCCCTCCTTCCTCCGCCAACATCAACTGATTTCCCTTCCTTTTCTAGTTTGCAAACGTGAAGCAGGGTCCTCCTGATGCCATTCTCGGTACTTTCCCTTTTTTATTGTGATTCTGCATCCAATTGCATCCATTCACTGCAGCTTGGCTAACTCCTACAGGCATCACCGAAGCCTTCAAGGCCGATTCTTTCGCTGAGAAGATCAACCTCGGTATGTTCTCTATCAATTCTACTCTATCTCAATGATCTCAATGCTCTCAATGCTCTCATCATTCATTGATTCATACTAACTCCTCCTAGGCGTCGGCGCCTATCGTGACGACGCTGGAAAGCCCTTCGTTCTCCCCTCCGTCAAAGAGGCCGAGCTCCGTCTCATCCAGCAGATGCTCGACAAGGAGTATGCCGGCATCACCGGTGTCCCCGCCTTCACCAAGCTCGCTGCCCAGCTCGCCTACTCTCCCGAATCCAAGGCCATCACCGAGGATCGTCTCATGATCACCCAGTCCATCTCCGGCACCGGTGCTCTTCGTATCGGCGGTGAGTTCCTTGCCAAGTGGTACCCTCATGGTAAGACCATCTACGTGCCCAACCCCACCTGGGCCAACCACGGAGCCGTCTTCCGTGACTCGGGTCTCGAGGTCAAGACCTACAGGTACTACGACCAGAAGACCATCGCCCTTGATATCACCGGCCTGCTCGATGATCTCAACTCCATGCCCAAGCAGTCGATGGTCCTCCTCCACGCTTGCGCTCACAACCCTACTGGTGTCGACCCGACCCCCGACCAATGGAAGATGATCGCTGAGGTCATGAAGAAGAACGAGCTCTTCCCTTTCTTTGACATGGCTTACCAGGGCTTCGCTTCGGGCGATGCCGACAAGGACGCCTTCGCTCTCCGCTACTTTGTCGAGCAGGACTTTGAACTCGTGCTCGCTCAGTCATTTGCCAAAAACATGGGTCTCTACGGTGAGCGTGTCGGTGCCTTCTCTCTCGTCACCGCCTCGCCCGAGGAGAAGAAGCGCGTCGACTCACAAATCAAGATCACCGTTCGACCTCTGTACTCTAACCCTCCCGTCCATGGTGCCCGCATCGCCGCCGAAATCCTCGGTGACGACAAACTCAACGCTCAATGGCTCGGCGAAGTCAAGACCATGGCCGACCGTATCATCTCAATGCGTTCGCTCTTGCGCGAGAACCTCGAGAAACTCGGATCCTCGCGAAGCTGGTCCCACGTCACCTCCCAGATCGGAATGTTCTGCTATTCGGGACTTACCCCTGAGCAGGTCGATACCCTCCGTTCCGAACACTCTGTCTACCTCACCCGCGACGGCCGCATCTCCATGGCCGGCGTTACCACCAAGAATGTCACGTATGTTTTTTTTTTAGTTTCCTTTGCTCTCGAGCGTTGTTAGCTAACTGTGAATAGTCGTCTTGCCGAGTCGATCTACGCTGTGACTCAGTAAACTGGAACTCATCAAATGATATGCGTCATCACCATTGTCGATGGTAACCACCAAAATTTCTTAGATTGAGCTGAATCTTAATACACCTACACATCCTTATTTTCTTTTCTTTTTGTCTTTCTTCTCATATATGCACATGATTTTCAAGAGTCATTGTTTAGTTGCTGGTCAATTGATCTTTCGCTGTACCTGAGTATCATGAAATTGTATATTTTGTTTTTGTCCAAGTGGCCTTTTCTTTATTTCTTTTTTTTTTGAAATTTGAAGATTTATCTATGCATTATTTCGTATGCTTTTTTCCATTTCCTATCGTTTCTCTACTTTAGGAAGTAGTTGAGAGATATGACTTTCTCTTCGGAGAAGTCAGCCGTTTATTAGGAATGAATAATTAGAGTGCAAAAATATCATTCCCATTAGATGATAACAAATACACAGATAACACAAGTTCTATAAATACATATATGGACAGATAGTCGCCGTCAAGAAGAGAATTGTTGCTCTACCAGAGCGCGATCAGCGGCGCGGTTCTCTAGGGAGATATGGCTAGATGAGAAGATTGATCATTCATTGAAGTAATCATATAATGTGGAAAAACGCAAGCAAAAAGAAGATATTACCTTTCTTTCTGATTCTTTGCTATTTTTTGGTCTGCGTTGACGTTTCGAAGTCATCCACTGAACAGAAATACCGCTAAGATATTATGAGAAAAGAGATTTGCTTTCCTGTTCTCTCTCTGCCGCGACTTTCTTTAATTTCTTCTCGGTCTTTTGTTTTCCGGAGCCCTTGCCATGGAACTGATGCGACAGATGCTTAAACGCCTCCTTAGTAGACATTGCGCGTCCGAATTCATCTTTATATTCAATCTTCACATCAGGTTTATAATCCTTGAACCGTCGCATAGCATCACGTCCTTCCTGCATCTGTCGTGCGAGATTATCGCGTTGCGCGGCGTCCTCTCGTTCACGTTGTGTGAGACCATCGTATTTTCCGGTCTTTCGATCAGATTCGCGCTGGGCTTTTAGATCACGCTCGGCTTGTGCGCGACGTTTTGCCATTTCGGCTTTGAATTGCAGGGTTTCGCGCTGGATGCGTTGGCGGTCTAGGTCTTGAGAATCGGGGGTTTTGAGAAGACCGCGGGAACGAAGCATCGAGAGGGTCGAGCCAAGGCCGACGGTAATTGTGGGTTCGTCGCCGAGGCCGGTTGGTACATCGTCGTCTTCAGAGACGGCGTCTTGATTGTCTTCAGTTTTGATGGGTTTGGAGTCTGTTTCGTCGTAGTATGGATCTGCGTTCTCCATCGTGATGTCGTTGTCTTCGCCTTTGATGGCCAGCTCTTCGACTTCGGCTTCAGCAGCTCCTTTGGCAGATATTTGAGCTAATCGCTCACGCTCCTCGTTTTCTTCAGACAAATTATTGCCAACAGTACCGACAAACTCAGTCAGATCATCGATAACCAATCCACCTGTTTCAACAGACTCGTCAGTTTGCATTTCGGTCGCAGATTGTTCGCGGATAGACTGCGCTAACATCTCAGGTGTCATAAACTTTGATTTTTTCTTCTTCATTTGGATTGCACGTCGCTGCTTTGTCAGCAGGGCTTGTAGATCCTCATCATCTTCTTCGATTAAGTCGCCGCTCGCAGGTGCAGTTACGTCGGGGAGAACAAGATCACCATCAGCGTACCGGACTTCTTCGTCGTCATCTTCATCGCGCCGTCGTCGACCATTTTTAGATGATTTCTTCGCCTTTTTGGGTTTTTTCATCTTGACTTTTTCGGCGGGAAGGTAATCTGAGTTCGTCACTGCCGGGATTTTATAATCCAGCGATACGCGAATCTTGCCCGGATTTTCTTCATCGATCTTTCGCTGTATCTTCTCCTCAGCTGATGCATTATTGTTCAGCGAAATAACGTCACTATCAAGGGTGAAGAATTTTTTGTTTGAGCCGATGCCGGAGTCTTCCTCTAGCGCGTCGTCGTAGCGGCTGAGGATGCCGGATTTGCCTTCTTCGTCTTCAAAGCCGGAGTACTTTGCTTTGCGCTTGCGGTTTTCGAGGTTTTTGGATAACCTTGATTTTTCTTCGAGTGCTTGTGATACGAGTTCATCCTCTGCAAAAAATAAAATTAGTAGTTATTTGACAAGAGTAATGCGAATACATACCAACGTCGTCTAGAACACTACTGTCCTTTAATGTAAGAATAATATCTTCTTCCTGCCCGTCAAAATCCGCCAGATCATGGCCGACTTTAAGACCGCGAAGATCACTTGCCGTGTACTCTTTTGCTTGTTCTTCTTCTTCTTCGTCTTCGTCAGCCGGTACAGCGATTTTGAATTTCTTTTTCGACTTCTTGATCCAGCTTTTTACGTCGTTTTTGTCGTTTTCGTCAACGTCACCAAGACCCTTTCCTTCAAGAAATCGGAGTCGCTCGATCCGCTCTTTTGATTTCTGGATGCGTTTCCGCGCAATCTCAGTGTCAGCAAGCAATCTCTCCTGTTCGTGCTTTGTTTTCCAATTAGCCACCGCCTGTTCCTCTGAATCAGGAGCCAACTCAGTCGCCACCAATGCTGTGCTAGAATCTCCTGGTACGGGAATAGGACGTAGTCCAAGTTTCACTCGTAGTTTGTTTGTATCCTCGATTGAAAGTGACGATTCGTTCAGAGACTCGCCGGTGGCGGCCGCCCGTGGCTCTTTCGCCTCATTTGTAGAAGAATCTGGTATGTTGTCTGACACGGGAATAGGTCGTAAACCATGAGCGATACGCTGTTTGTTTGTATCCTCAAGTGAGAGGGAGATTTCTTCAGACATGGTGATTCCGAGTGCTGTCTGTTCTCTGGCCTCTGAGAGCATCACTCTTCGAGGCATTTATTACACAACACCCTCACTACGCATAATCACGTGCATTACAGAATGACATAAATGACAATTAGATGACGTAGTAGCGTGCGGCGCGCGGCGATGACCCCTGGAAAAAGAAAAAACGCACGCGACACGCGGAATGTGTTTTTGATGTTCCAAAATCGGACTAGCGCGGTTTGGCGCGATCACACCCGGGATCTGTTTCCGGCGCGTTGGACGCGTTGGAGACAGCTGAAATGGTTAGTTTGGGCTGTTAGTGGAATGCGAACATAGAATATCACTAGTAAAACGTTGCATGGCTGTGCTTGAGTGTAGAGGTCAGCAAGAAGCCGGAGTAGCGCAGTGTTTTGGAACAAGACATGAAATACGAGTGAGGTCAGTGGCGGAGAACCCAAGTGCGCGTGCGGGTGGTGGCTTGCTCGCAAGCAGCAGCAAAATCAAAAAGCGTAAAAAGGGCGAGCTGAGCTTGGGCGTTGCAAATTGGGAGTTTTGGCCGCTTCTTTTCATGCGTTTCGGGTGTTTTAGACCAAAAAATCTATTTCTGTGTTTACGCTCTCCGCGACGCCGTTCGTTCCTCTTCTTCCACTTTATCCGATCTCACCGCTTTCTTCCCTTCTTCACCACCTTCATCTGCTTTTGTTGTTTAGTCTGCTAGACCTTGCCCATGCCGTGCTCGCGGTAGCAACAACCAAGACTGCACCAGTACTTACAGGTTCATCCGCAATCGTCAGGTACAGGCGTCAGCCATGTCTTCCTCGCCGTCGCTGGCCTCGCGGTCCCTGTCTGCCGATCAGTTTATGCTGCTCGAGCAGCTAGGCAGTGGTAGCTTTGGCGTTGTTTATCGGGCTATAAACAAGTATGTTGCTTTTGTTTTTGTATTTTATGTGGTTATTATTCCTGTAGTTGTTAATTGTGCTAATGTGTTTGTGTGATCTAGGGAGACAGGGGATATAGTCGCTATCAAACAGGTCCGATTCATTACATTTCTTACTGATCTTTTGTTTTTTTCGTAGTATACTGACTCCATCGCATCAGATCGATCTTGAATCAAGTGAAGACGATATTGCGGAAATCCAAATGGAAATCGCTCTTCTCAGCGGCTGCGACAGTAATCACGTCACCAAATACTACGGTTCGTCTCGGTCATTACAGTATAAACTCATGCATGAATACTCACTATTTTAGGATGTTTTGTTAAGCGATACAAATTATGGATCGGTATGTTGAAGTATTTTACTCTTGCATTGCATACTCTAACCTCTCCTAGTAATGGAATATCTTGCCGGAGGATCTTGCCTCGATTTGCTCAAACCTGGCCCTTTCAACGAACACCAAATCGCCATAATATGCAAAGAGCTACTCGAAGGTCTTGCCTATTTACACAGTAACGGAAAGGTGTGTGTTTTGTATTTAATTTAATGGGCATGCTCTAACAAGCGAATAGATCCACCGAGATATTAAAGGTATGCTACTCCGCCGGACAGTCCGAATCAAAATCAATATCTGACTCTTAATAGCTGCAAACATTTTACTTTCTTCAGATGGAGATGTAAAACTTGGTATGTTCCTGTCGTGCTGTGCTTTGCATCTCTCGCTAACTTGACCAGCCGACTTTGGCGTCGCCGCTCAACTTTCAAACAACAAATCCAGACGAAACACTTTTGTGGGTACTCCATTCTGGATGGCTCCTGAAGTCATTCGACAAGAAGCCTATGATTTCAAAGCAGATATCTGGTCTCTCGGAATCACCGCGATCGAACTCGCTCGAGGAGAACCGCCGTTGTCGGAGTATCATCCTATGAAAGTTTTGTTTCTAATTCCAAAAGCCCATCCGCCTGTTTTAGAGGGCAATTTTAGTAACGAGTTTAAAGACTTTGTTGCGCATTGTTTGATCAAAGATCATAGGAGGCGTCCTTCGGGTATGTCTCTGTCAACGTGTTTGCCTGAATGATGAACTAACAAACACACTAGCAAAGCAACTTTTAAAACACAAATTTCTCAAAAACTTGGGAAATCCTATAGAACTACGAACACTAATTAATCGCAAAGAAGAGTGGAGTGCACGACGAGTCGACCGCAACAAACCAAAATTATACGAAGAGACAATGTACGCATTTCTTTGCCCGAGTATGAAATCATTCTAATGTAATGAGTAGAGCCACTACGAGATCAATTGCAGATGGTACTGTCGATGGATGGTCGTTCACAGTCGACGCACCGCCGAAAACAGCTCAAGCCATTGAAAGTGAGATTGCTGACGATATATCAATTGAGCACTTAGCGCAGCAGAATCCGTCTCTGTACAGACGCGGCCGAGCACAAACGTACGCTTCATATCAACGAGGATCTGCCGCTGCTGCGAGTATTTCTGAGCAGCTTGGGAATTTCAGTATCGGTTCATCGAACTCTGACGAGGAACGGAAGCAAACTATAAGAGCAAAAAGTGTTCAAGATGCGCGAAAGTCTATACTGAGCTCATCCTCGTCTTTGCGCATAGACTCAGCGTATGTATTCGGATTGAAAATTTTAGGATCAAGGCTAATAAATGATAGACGTCAACGTACTTTGAAGCCCCGTCAGCATCTCCGCGAGGCGCCAAATGCAGCCAATGTATCGATGAGTGAGTTGGCAGGTGCCCTGCGCGACTCTGCCGACGACGAGAATATCCCGCCTCCAGTTCCAGCTACATCTGCCGAGCAAAAATCTGGACGCAGGTTGTTTTCTGAGGCTGTCAAGAGCGTGTTGGAGGATGTTGATTGTAAGACTGAGTCAAGTTCGGTCGAGACTGATGCTGTTCAGAGGTTTTCGAGCGCATGGAAAGCGTTAGATGCTGCAAATCCTGAAGTCGAATTCTGGATTTTCAAAGCTATTATTGCAAAAGTTGATGAAAACGAGCAGTTACGTTCGCTATTTCTTCACTCTCCAAGTGTTTCTGCGAAGAATGTCCAGGAGCAGATTAATAGAGACGAACGAGTCCTATTTAGAACGTCATCAGCTGCCTCATCGATACGTTCACAGCACCACACAGCACCACCAGTTGTTGCTCCTAGGTCGCAAATCGAAGAATTGCTATACGCCAGGTGGCTCGACGGTCTCCAAAGTCGTTGGTCCGAGGTCTAACTTTGCCAGAGACGCCAATGCTTCATATCATGTTAATTCAATGACTCCTGTTTTTTTTTGCTGTATTTTTGAGGTTTTTGGAAATTTGTTTTGGTATTTTTGTTTGGCTCATGCGCACATACGGAGGCGGCGTTTTCAACGGAATAGCTTGTGGTGGTTTTTACCCGCAATTGCTTGATTTAAATGATTTTATGATTTTTGCAAGATTGATGAGTTAGAAACTAGCTACTATCATCCCACGAACCCTCTTTTAGGGAAATGGTGAATGAGAGATAGCGGTTCCTGGTATGATTTATAATTTTCTATGCATGTCTACTTGTATTAGAAATTTTGCTTGTAATTAGTTCGATTATTATAATATATCTTTAAAGGATAAAAATAACCGTTTCATGAATTCTGAGCTTCAAAACCAACATGACACGAAAAGGAACGAAAGTGAAGGAAGATGAACTGTACACGTAACTTAACTATATTTATTTACAAACGCCTCGTGAATAATCAATCGTAGAGAGATGTTTTCGAGAACCCACACTCGCACACCAGCAATAGAACTGCATACAGAAGAAAATGGCCCTGGAAAGGGGGGGGAGTCTCGGGAAACTGTTGGTGTTGTCAAAACACGGAAGAAAGAAGAAACGGAAAAGACAAGAAACAAAATATCTATAACACAAGCAATATGCGACTCTTTAACCAACAACAAATAAACAAAATAGATGACGTAAATGTATGACATGACAATCAATGAGAAAAAGGGGGAAAAAGTGAAAGTTAGGATATGAGAAATCAATCGGCGTGGACGTATTTGAAAAAAGTTTCAATACAGTTCTCTTTGTTATTGGGTGATCCAGGCACGAACTGGGCAGGTTTACATCCGCTGCATTTATTCGACGCGGGACAGTTGTAGTATGGTGGATGGACGTATCCGATATCTTTAAACCAATGAATCTTGCTTTTATCCAAAAACAAGCCGAGACCGATACTGTGTACAGGTGCGTCGCCCCATCGTTCGTAAAAGAATCCACCGGCTTGATCGAGATATTCAAAGTACGTGTCGTAAGCTTCTGATCTGAAAAACTCCATATCGCCGATTTCAAAGTTACTCCAGAAATGGCAGGTCGAGTAGCCGTTTGCGATCGCGTTGTGATCCGGCCGATTTTCGCTTTCCATCAACCAGGCGAGTGAGTTGTTGGGGTGGACGTATTCAGGGTGTTTGGCAACGAATTCTAATGTTGTCGGCCAGAGAGTTCTTATACTTTGTGGAGCGTCGTAGATATTAATTACGTAACCTGAAGAAGGGGTTAGTAAAGTAAGAAGTACAATTAAAATCAAGGAACTGACCATAAGTCTTATCGTTATCTTCCATATACTTGAAGACGTCGTAATCTATTCCGCAAAAATACCGAGTGTTTGGCTCAATTCTCCAATACCACCGCGTATCTTTAAGTGCCGGGTGCTTGTAAAACATGCCAGAGTTCCATCGACACATGCGATGATAGCTAGCCATATCGCCGTAGACAATGTTATCTTCGAGCAGGATCTTGTTGGAGACGGTACAGATGTCTTTGTTGATCCATGATGGTGTGTCCCATTGATCTTTTGGAATTACCTCTGTAGTTGGAAGTGTTAGCATGAACTCATCTACCAATTGTTAAGTCTTAAATAGTGGGGGTTCACCATATCTGATCTCCGCCTTTGTCATAGCTCGTGTCCGTTTCTTAAAATTCTCTGAAAACGGCTCATCATTGAAAAAAGTCCACGGATAATTGAATTTGGAGTTGAAAGTACGTTCGACGTCGCGCATAGTTCTTATCAGGCCCGACAGCTCGGAGTTGCGCACTAGGGAAAGTAATGTGGCATTGGCCTTTGGTTCGACACTATCTGCGCGTGTAAGTATGCCTGCTGGTTCGCCAACGTCTTCGAGCAGCAGTGAGGTGTATGAGAGGTCGTGATTGACGGCAAGCTGCTCTTCGGTGGGTTGTAAGATTGGTTTGGGTTGCGGTTTGGCGAGTATATTTTCAACTGACGATGGCGGCTCGCCGTTGTTCAGAGGCATGATTTTGAAGGTATTCTCAGAAGGCTCAACTGCTATAGTCCGTCTAAAGATCAACACGACGACAGAGACAAAAGCAATAGCAATAAACGCGAAAAGCGGCACTCGCTGCGATGGCCTCATGGCAGGCGAGTCTGTGGAAGTGCCTAAGGGATGTTCTGATTGATTGCCTGCTTCCAAAGAGGAGTCCTCTCGAAGATAAAAACGCGCTGAGTTCAGATTTCCCTATGCGATAAGAAAATGCTGAGACCAGCACACGGAAACCAACACAAACGACTATCGCTCGACTGACTGCTCAGCTGGTGTGATTGAGCTGGTGCGAGAACCTGAGCGCAACGGCAGGAAGCAGCAGTGCTCTGACGAGGATGTATTTCCTTGGAAGCGGCTCTGTAACGATGGGGTTTGTACTTGATTGGTTTTGACGCAGCCGCCACACACGTGAAGATCAGACTGGGCGGTGGATTGTACTCTGTTAGCGACAGAGAGCTGATAACGGAGGGGTCTTGATAAGAAGAGAGGATATTCTGAGGATAAGATACAGCAGCAGTATTATCTACAAAAAGCAGTTCAGCAACAACGCAAACACAGCTACTTCGTCGTTCTTACGACTCAAACCCAGAAATCGCTCTGTTTTAGCTTCGCTCAAGCCCAGCTCAACTCCGTTTTTGCCTTTGGCGGCGTGAGGCTTGGTATTCTTAGCTAGTTTCGCTTGTGCTTAGTAATTAAAAAACACTGGGATTATAAGCAGTGACTCAGGTTGTGACGCGTCGCGTTATCATGACAACACTCAGAACGCACACAGACGTACACGGAGCAGCAACGTGACAGTCAGCATTTTGAACAGCATTTCATCCCCGCTAGTTCTTTGACTATCGCACACTGCAATGGACTCCACTCCAGCAGGCGCCGTGCGTCGCCAAATCGCGAGTCTGGTCTCCCGCTTCACCGGTCTTTCCCAAGTACGCGTCTCATCCAGCTTCTACACCATTTCTGTGGCTTAGACGTATTTCTAGAAATCCTGATGACGGGTGCTGATATATTCTAGACTTCAAATCCGCGTGAATATAGGAAACTACGCGAACGAGCTACGGCTGCTGCGCTGACTGAATTCAGAATGCCTAATGTTGAAACAATCCGTGACCGCGCGTACGGGTGCGTCTATTTTGCTTATATTATTTCCAATTCTTTATTTACTGTTGAATCTAGATTGGTTGAGAAGTATAGCGTTGTTGGTCGTGATGATCTTAGTGATGCTCTGAAGGAACGACTGGACTTACTTTTCAACAATGAACGTTCTGAGGTTTATCTCCCTTTACTAAACTTATGAGATAGATAGTATTTCTAACATGATCTGACCAGACCACCCTCTTGACCCTCGCTATGATATTAGACCTCGCAAACTCTACAGCACTACAATTACCCTTGCCTGATATCATCGCAAATCCCCCGCCAAGGCTAGAAGTTCAGCAGGCAATACAATGGCAGGATATTGTGCACGACGAACCTCTCGAAGGAGATCATTGGAAGGAGCCTACTTTCTCTGATACTGAAGATGAGGGGTCTCATATTGACGAGGACGAGTCTGTAAAAGATGCAGTTTCTCCAAATCAGTATTCAAATCAGCACAGCGTAAGTCCCATGACAGATCTATTTCTACCTATCTGACCAAATACAGGACGACAGCGACTACGAGTTAATTGATCTGCGAATAAAGTGAACGCCAAATCTACAGTAATTCATTTCTGCAGTATATATCCAAAATAATCAAACGAGCCGCCGGGATCTGACAATGTTTCGGTCTCCATTGTCCAATACGGCCGATCAATTACCAGACGCGCAAAATGTGGCTGTCGGTATGATATATAGAGCATTCGACCATCGGGTTTGAGAATGCGGTTTGTCTACACACGGAGAGTTAGCGATAGTTCAGCGAGAACAGCGGGATTTGGCTTACCTCGTCCATGTACTTGAATGCTGATTCCTTGATGTGGTCAGGGATTGTCCATACTGATCCAGTATAGCTTAGAAACGCATCTAATGTTCCCTAATGTAGGAGTTAGATATGCGCTATTTCTTCTCAGCTTAATCCACACCTTATCGATTGCGATATCAAATTCACCGTCTTTAAACTCGCTCATGTCTCGGACGTCCATGGTGTACCATGTCATTTCTGTGTCATTCTTATGTAGTTCTGCCATGTGTGCAATACAAGCATCTGCGAAATCTACATTGGCGATGTTTTTCAGACCAGCGTCGTATAAATCCTTTGACAGTGTCTAGTTGCGGTTGTTAGAATCTATTCTTTCCAGTCTAGGATCAAACGTACACTGTTTCCGCAGCCAAGCATCACGACTCTCAATTTACTACCGCTCTGCTCATCCCAATTGATATGTTTGCGAAAAAAAGGCTCTAAATCCTTAAATGTTTTGAACCAGTCGAATGTTGTGTCTTCGTCGTCCTTCTGATATCTCGTATCCTAGTTGTTCCTACATTAGTTCCCGCTCTAGCTGCAAATACAGACTCCAACTAACCCAATACTCCATCGTCTGAAGCTGATCAATCTCAGACAACCTCAGGTCCGCCATTATGAACTATTTCACCCGTCTACAAGCCAATATCCTCCGTTTCTCTGCCTTTGTTGGGAGTTCTGTCTTTGGCGAAGTTGACCCAATGGACAAATTTGCGAATCACAAATCTCCCAGTTGCGGCTCATATCACAATCTTGAATATATTGTGATTTACACATGCGTCGATTTGTGACTCAGATTTGATCGTCCTCGAACTTTGGCTTTGGTTTCAAAACAGTGTGTGCCTGATTGTGTTTAGGTTCCTCCTCTTATCAGTTCCTGATTAGCAGTATTGTTCCTGATTTTGAACTAGTTGTTGTGCTGTTCTTCTTATCTGATAAAAAGTACGGAATTGCTGGTCTACTACGCTCATCGCCATGACAAAGACGATCCAGGAGTTCTTGTCAATCGCCCGTGAGGCTGTTCGCAAGGGACTCAAAGCAACTGCTGATCATCGCGTTTTGCTGGTGACTGGAAATGAGTCTGCTGGTAAGTACTGCTTTATAAGTTGTTTGTTAAGTATTGTTGTTGGCGAGAGTGAGCTGACAATTGACTAGATCTGGATTCGTTTACCAGCTCGCTGATCTTTGCGTATCTGACATCGACCCATCCAACCCCAGCATTCAAAAAACGCACTTACTCGCATATCATTCCCATCGTCAATATTCCTCGGGAAGAAGTCTCGATTCGACCAGAACTTCACTATCTTCTTTCTACTCTTTCAATTCCTGAGTCAGACGTGATTTGCAAAGATGAATTCCTCACCTCGCTTTCGTCTTCGGACGAAGCTGAGGACGAGAACGTTGATGTCATGCTCCTTGATCATAATAACCTACTCTCTGAGCTCGGCAAGAGATTTGGCAAAAAAGTGATTGGAATTCTTGATCATCATGCGGACGAAGAATTATACAAAGACGCTGATCCGCGAACTATCGAGCCAGTGGGCAGTTGCACTACCCTAGTCGTGCACTATTTCAAAAAGTTTTTCTCGGCAGAGACGACGGATAAAGAGCAGGCCGAATCAATTTCTGATATCTCAGGACTTGCCTTAGCGCCTATTTTAGTTGACACTGCGAATCTTACTTCAAAAGCTATTTCGCAGGATTTCGAGGCCGTCAAGATATTATCTGGTGCTGTGCAGAATGGCGGCTTTGTAGAGCTCGCTGGCGTTGCAAATGGAGACAAGGAAGATGAGACAGAATACAACGAAAAATCTGCAAAGAAAGTCAAGTCAGATCCACTTGAATCATACTATTCTGCATTAATGGACGCGAAACGAAGCATCGACAACTTCTCCCTCCGGGATATTCTTCGCAAGGACTACAAAGAATGGCACGAAGATAACGGTAAATCTGTGGGCATCAGCTCAAGTGTTAAGTCTCTTAAATGGACGGTTGAGAAGTTTGGGGTCGAAGAGTTTAAAGCTGGACTTGAGAAGTGGGCAAAGGAAGAACGCAAGCTGGACGCGTTTGTGTTTATGGATTCGTTTCAGGATGGCAAGGAAGGTTACCGAAGAGATCTTCTTGTTATGTGCTGTTCCAAAAAAGGCGAAGAATGCATTGGGAGATTTGTCGACGCGGCAAAGGAAGAGTTTAAGCTTACCGAGTTTGAAGGTGAAAATAGCATCAAAGACTTGGAAATTGATGAGAAAGCTGGATTTTGGTTTTGGAAGCAGGAGAATTTGAAGGCAAGTCGTAAGCAGGTTGCTCCGCTGGTTCGCGAGTACATGCAAAATTAGAGATTTGCAGTATTTTAATGAGAAATGGATTGTTATGATTGAGAGTAATTTACAACCATGTGTTTTCTGAGATGAATAGATTAGATTGCGAAACACGCGTTTTGAGTATGTACAAAGGGAGATCTTGTGCAATATAAAAATGCTGTAAACAATATAACGCCAAAAAAATATAACCCAACTGAAAAAAACTGTAAGAGGAGTATATACACATATATAACTAATCTTCGTCGGTAGATGGAGGAGGACGCTCGTCTAAACGCATGTATAAGTCAACTATAACGAGAGATTAGCATCAGATACACGAGTATATATAAAATAGAAACTCACTTGCGCCACTGAATGCAGCAAATGCAGCACATCCACTTAAAGCAGCCTGAGGACCGCTTTTAATCGCAAGGGCACCTCCAGTAATGCATCCTGCCATAACACCATTGTAAATATCGTTCTTTGCGCGAAGACCTTCGATACAACACTCGACGCCGCTGAAAATGCCACCAATTTTACCAAAGTTCTTCGCGGAGCTGTACATCTTTGTTCCTAGATCTTTGGCTTGTGTGCGGAATTGCTCTCTCAATGGCAGTTCTGATATCGGCCTGCCTCCCATGCCGACAGGGACATCATATGCCATGGCGCCCATCATGAGTGAGAACGCACCACCAAGAAAGAACCCAGCGGTGCCTGCCATGACTAGCTTCATTGGACAAGTCTTCCAAAAGTCCTCGCCCATTTCCATTTGTCGGAGTACTATCTCCTGTTCTGTGATGATTCGCGGAGGAAAGTTGGGGATGAGTGGCAGAGGCGGGAATGACGGTGGAGGAGCAGCTGCGGGCGCAGACGGCAGTGAGGGCGTATTAGACGGGTTTAATGTCCCGGGCATTTTGTCTGCGGGCAAAGACATATTTCTGTAGGCACTGAATTGGCTGTTGGAGAGGATAGTTGCTGTTCGTTGAAGGTTGGACTGGCTGCTGGGATTTTTTCTGAGGAAGAGTTTGGGGATGGCAATTAGAGCCACAGTTCTCCCGCCACAGCTCTGCGGCGAAGTGAGTTTTCAACCACGAAGCGCAGCACTCCAGAATACCGAGGACTTATCGCACAATGGCACCACCACCAGGAGGAGTTCTGGTCACGAACGAAGTGAAACCGAGGAGATTTGGACAGGCGAAAGCAAGTGACGATCAAAATGACACCGAACAATCGCGGCCAGTGAAGAAGTCTCGCGGGTCGACAGATCCATACGACTCGTTGCGCTCTCAACTAGACACCCTCTCAAAGCGACCAGACAAGCCTATAGTGATCCCTCGGCCACCGTCACCGTCCTTGATGCTACCGCCTCCGCCGGAGATTGTGACGAATGTGCAGGGTTCCAGCGCTGGTGCTGGATCTGGCGAGTTCCATGTGTACAAGCAAGCGCGGCGACGCGAGATGGAGCGCACGCAGATTTTCGAGATGCAGAGGAAGAAAGAAGCTGATCAGGAGGCTTTTGATGAGCGAAAGAAACAGATGGAGGCACAGGACCGGGAACGTACAGAGAAAAATCGGGAAAAAAGAAGGAAACGGAATAAGAAGAACGGGAAGACTGGCACTGGAGATCATCGAACTGCTGCAACGACAGCTGCTGGTAGATCTACAACTACTACGACTGCTGACGACAAATCTGAAGACAAGAAGGAAGAATCTTCACCAGCTCCAGTTCAAATGACTGATGGAGAGATCAATCTGACTATTGTCGATGATTTCGATTTCTAAGAAGCAGTCTGGGTTTGTTTTGTATATATGTTGGAGGCGTTTGTTATTGTACTGTAATATATGATATTATACTGGACTACTTGAACGCGTAATATCTTAAGCAAACAGCTATAATCAAGTAATATGGTGACTATTGTGCCCATAAACTGATACAAAGAAGACTGGAACAACGTGATTGCGGTTCGCGCCGCAACCATCGCAACAATACGGCTGCGCTCTACGCGTCGATTTCTCATCTTACAGAATCTGCCCCAGGATTCCTAATCTCCCGTGCAATTTGAGGATCGTGGTGTTGTTGTTTTTTATCGCATTTGAGAGACGATATAGCATAGTACGAGAGATTTATATCATTTCTGTGTCTTTGGCTGTTGTTGCAGCTTTTAACATACGAAGTGCGCCACCACACGCGAAACTCCGCACGAGATCAACATCAACAGAGTTGACTGGGAGTCCACAAACCAAAGTCATGCTTGAAAATAGCTACAGTAACAATACCTTAACTTATTGAGTGATTGAATCCGAATCAATAGAATTACATTTTCACCGCACTGCGCTTTCGTCGCACTTTGCACTAAACAAATCCACCATGTCGACCGAAATCAAATTACCATCAAACCTCCGCTATCCAATTACAATTGTACAGCTTCTTGCAGAACCCGGCAACAACGTGGAAAAAAATGCACCTTTGTTCACGTATCGTTACAATACAAAGGTCACACAAAGTACTGGAATCAATGAGGAAGTCGAAGTTGATGCCGAGCTGATGGCGACATTTGACGCACCGATGGAGGGTGATTTGGGAAGCTGGTATATCAAGGAAGGAGACAAGATTGAGAAATCTGGGTAATTACTTGCGTTGCTGTTTTTGGAATATGCTGGGTCTTACAGTGGTGTTTTGATATAGTTTTATCGCGGTATCGATTGAAGAGCCATGTACACATGCTGTTCAGTACGCTGGAATGTGTGCATTGTGCGGCAAGGATCTTACCCAGTAAGCTATTTAGAATGAAGTACTGAGTATCAAACATTTTAACTAAATTTGCAGTCGTGACTATTCAGGATACAATGAATCAGCACGAGCAGATGTGCAGATGTTTCACAAGTCAAAGGGTCTTGCTGTCAGCATGACTGTAAGTTTCGAGGAATTCCATATGCATGAGCTTATGAAGTTGAAATGCTAATAGAACTAAAGGAAGCTGAACGGATAGAAAAAACGACATCAATGGCCCTGTTAACAAACGAAAAACTCATTCTTGTCGTGGATCTCGATCAGACGGTAATTCATACGACTGTTGATCCAGTCATTGGCGAATGGAAGAAAAATTCAGGCGATCCTCACCATGAGGCAGTAAAGGACGTGCACTCTTTTTGTCTACAGGATGGAAGTAATCCTCAGACATATTGGTACTATGTCAAAGTTAGACCAGGGCTTGAGCAATTTCTTGAGCGAATATCGAAGAAATACGAACTCCATATTTACACAATGGCTACAAAGTCATATGCAGCAGCTATCGCTAAGATTATAGATCCTACAGGAAGATATTTTGCCGACCGAGTACTTTCACGAGACGAAAGCGGAAATCTCGAACAGAAGAGCTTAAAGCGATTATTTCCTGTTGACACGAGTTTAGTGGCGATTATTGACGACAGAGGCGATGTGTGGAAATGGAGTGCTAATTTGATAAAAGTTGTCCCGTTTGAATTTTTTGTAGGCATTGGAGATATCAACTCTGGATTTCTTCCTAAGCGACAAGATGTAAAAGCGGCGGGCACTACAACTTCCGGAGGAGCGATCACAATGCCGCAGGATGACAAACCGGTTGGCAAGCATTCCCTTTCTGGAGACCATGAAGATTCAGAGCTGCCGAATATTGAGAGTTCGCTTGTTCGAGTACATGAAGCTTATTACGATGAATACAGAAAGTACAAGGCACAGAAAGACACAGAGGTGGTTAATAAGCGCAAACGGAAGCGCGCTGGAGACTGGAGAGAAGGATTACCAGATATTAAAGTGATCATGCCGCGGATAAAGCAGAGCGTGCTGGAAGGCGTGGTTATTTTGATGTCGGGCACGGTACCTCTTGGGGCTAATTTAGATTCGGTTGATGTTGTTATATGGGCACGATCGTTTGGGGCCAAGGTTGTTGAGACTTTAGCGTACGATGTGACGCACGTTGTCGCTGAAAGGTCGGGAACAAAGAAGGTGCATCAGGCTACTAAGTTTAACGGGATCAAGATTGTTTCTCCTGCATGGCTATACAAATGTCTGTCGTCATGGACACATGTTGACGAGACCGAGTACTTACTTTCAGTCTCACCGAACAGTGCGTGGGATGTGGAATCTAGTAGCAGCAGCGACTTTGACGAGGATCTTGATGAGAGTCTGCTTGAGCTTGAGTCTGTTGTGGACGAGGAAGCGAGAGAAGTGCCTCTGGATGTTGAGTTTGATGCGGTTGTGGGCGAGGACGAGGTTGTTCACGAGATCCCGAAGGATGCAGAGAAAGAGTCAGAGAAAGAGTCAGAGAATGATCCAGAAAAAGAGGCAGAGGTTATGCAGGTTGATGAGATTGAGTCTGTGGAGGAAATTATGGAGGAAGTGAAGTCTGCTGGGGTAGTAGTAGCTGACTAGAGTGAATCGGACGCGAGTGACGAGTCCGAGGCCTAGCTGGATGATTATGATCGTCTGGGTGGTTATGGTAATGTAATTATACAGATTTATGATAATGCTAATACAATAAGACAATAATACAAAGATGATACTAAAAAGAGTAGTGCCTGATATTAGTACTCAAGCAGATCATGGCTGCACTTGGTTTGGAGTACGATGGAGGAGTATTAAACCCTACGGTTCCGTTCCGGCTGTCTGACTGCGACGACGCCACGACGCAAGCGACATCTGCAGAGCTCTACAAAACAATATCACGAAATTTCTGTTAAAACACTTCAATTCTTTCTATTGAACCACTCACATAACTTTTATCCGCCAAAAAGCCTGATGTTAGCAGCTGTATAACATTACTAAGCACACAGTAAGCACGCGGGGCAGTAGAATGACTACCGAATCGGGCGAGCGGGAAAACAAATAAACTTTGTCCTGATTCGCATGTAGCACGCGCTAACAAAAGTTGTCCCCGCAGCCAGAAGCAGCATTGCTTGTTCAACGCGACTGACACACGCTCACTCATTATCGTCTCTCTCTTGTTCTAGCACTCCCACACTCTTGCTGCTACTCCTCCTACTACTTCTCCTCCTACTACTATCTACACTCCTGGAATCTCATCTACTTTCCTCATACACTCCATCGCACATCAATGGGCAGACCAAGGGTATCCTCTTCCTCGTCGCATAAATCTTCTTGTGCGTACTACCTACATCAACACTCCCTAACTGCTCTTCTATAGCTCATCATCTTGATCCGGCACGGCGAGTCAGAAGGAAACTGTACGTCTATTCAATTCCTTGTATCTCCGTATCTCATCGTTCAGCTTTCTAACAAGTCTAATCATCAGGTGATCGCACTATCAATCAGTATGTTCCCAACCACAAAGTACCTTTAACCGCCCGAGGTCATAAACAAGCCCGTGAAGCTGGCGTTCGTCTCAGACATGTCCTCCAACCAGGCGAAAACGTCCTCATTTACACCTCTCCTTACCGACGCACTCGAGAGACCACGGAAGGCATCGTCTCCCAACTAGATGGCGTCGAATGCAGAGTCTACGAAGAACCTCGTCTTCGAGAACAAGATTTCGGTAACTTCCAATTCGATGAAGCAGAGATGTCAAAAATATGGAAAGAGCGCGCCAGATATGGCCATTTCTTTTATAGAATCCCAAACGGTGAATCGGCTGCTGATGTCTACGACCGCTGTGCGGGCTTCAATGAGACTCTCTTCCGTCAATTTAGTTCAGATAAATTCGCTAAAGTCCTCGTACTAGTTACGCATGGGCTCATGTCTCGGGTTTTCCTCATGAAATGGTATCGCTGGACGGTCGAGCGATTTGAGAGTCTACGCAATGTTGGGTACTGCGATTTTGTAACAATGGAACGGCAAGAGTCTGGAAAGTACCAACTACAAACGAAAATGCTTACCTGGAGCGACCCGTTACCAACTTCAAATGCTACCGAATTGATTCTAAATGGTAACGACTCTATCATTTCTGAAAAACAGCAAAAGATTCATGAGCTTTACAATGAGCTCATGACTCAGGAAAACTTGCTCGAGGCCGATAATGAGATAGTCGAGTCCCTGATGCGGAAAGACACCACCACTGTCAATGAAGGAGATTCGGATGAGGATAGAGTTGAAGACAAGAGCTCGTATCCTGATGCCACATTGTCGCATAAGGGTAACGATACTACCGACCTTCCTGCGTAAATCGCATATGTATCAAGTTTTTGAGTTTATTTTGGTTTTCGGGATAATGTGCTGTGATTTTTTTTGTTTTGGATTCATATATAAGGCGCTTTTGTTCATTCTTATGGTTGTTGTTGTCGTCCTTCTTCTCAACCAGCTGGTCTCTGATTAGTTGGGCGATTGTTACACTTGCTCGCATTGATATCGCACAGAGCGATGGGTTTTAATCATTACGAAGAATAGTAAATCATTTCATTCTATTTTACAAACTTCAGTAGGAATGTTCCCTTGCTGCTCACTTGATGTACTTGTTCATGAACTTCTTGTGGAAATCTGATCTCAACATATCGTTGATAAATCTGCTCTTTTCCTTCCCGTCTATTCCCTTTGCTTGGTTCTTAAACACAACATCTTCATCCCATCTCTTTGTTTGCTTCGACCCCCCGTTCACAAAGGTATCCTTGAAATTGAGAAGTGGATTTCCAGCCAAAGCCTCTTCGGCACGCTCAGCTTCAAGAGCAGCCTGCTTCTCGCGTTCTTGTTTCTCTTTCTCGGCCACGCGTTCCCGCTTGATCCGTTCCAACTCTCTCATCAATTCCGCGGTTTCGTCTTCCTCGTCATCGTCGCTGTCCTCATCGTCATCTTCTGAGTCGCTGTTTGAGCTGTCACTGTCGCTCGCTCCAGATCCGGAGTTCTCGTCATCGCTGGCTTCATTTTTCTGTGCTTCCTCCATGATTAACCGTCGTCGTTTAGCTCTTTTTGCTTCTTCGTCTTCTTCCTCGTCAGCTTCACCCGCTTCGATCATTAGCTGTGGTGTCGTCGAGGTCTTTCCGTTTTTACTGTTATTTTTCGCTTCTTTTTCCAACAACTCTCGCTTCATAGCCTCTCTCTCCCATTGTCTCTCCTCAGATGCTAAAGGAGTATTTAAATCTTCACGGTCGGCAGCACCTCCCTGGCCGCGTTTTCGGTATTTCAGCTGTGTGTGGGCTGGTAGCATGCGACTATGATAGATTCGTGTTGGCGCCTGCGCGGCTTTGCCACGGGCGGGGTCAAATGTAGGACGATGAGCTGTCGTCATCTTGACTGTAGAAAATCAGTAAAGTGTTTCGCTGATTAAAAACCACGATACTGTGTTGTTGTGGTGTTGTGGAGTGGAGAGAGCAGAAGCGGTGGTAATGAGGAGCCGTTCTCCCAACCGCGTAGTAGCAAAAAAATGCCAAAAGCTAAAATTTCAGATCTTCCCACTCGTCTTCGCTCTCCAATTTTCCACACGTTTTGATCCAGCAAAAAGAACAGAAAGAAGTCAGCGGGAAAAGGGCAATATGGCCCGCGATTTAAAACCAACATTGATAGAAAACACGTTTGTTCTTAAGGCGTTAACAGAAGATGTGCGTCTCGACAATCGCTCGTTCTCGCAGATGCGAAATCTCGATATATCATTCAGTTCAACAGAATACGGCGCAGTAGACGTGCGTCTAGGACGAACACGCGTTGCTGTGCGAATATCAGCTGAAGTTACACAGCCAAGATCAGATCGGCCGTATGATGGTCTTTTTGTTATCGCGACCGAGATCAGTCCAATGGCGGCGCCGACGTTCGAGGCGGGAAGAAAATCGGAGGAGGAGCTTGTTATTTCACGGATCATTGAAAAGTCGATTAGACAGTCGCAGGCTTTAGATACAGAGTCTTTGTGTATTCTTGCTGGTGAGAAGTGCTGGTTGGTGCGAGCCGATGTGCATTTCTTGGATCATGACGGAGGATTGTTGGATGCTGGATGCTTAGCTGTCAGTGCTGCACTTTTGCACTATCGACGACCAGAGATCTCGATTGTTGGATCTGGGAGCTCGCGACAGGTTGTGGTTCATCCACCAACAGAAAAAGTTCCCGTGCCATTATCAGTTCTTCATGTCCCAGTCTGTGTGACCTTTTCGTTTTTCAACATGAAATTAGCGCAATCTACAATCTCTTCAGCGACTCCGGCCGCTGTTACAACAGCGAAAGAAAATAACGACGAAGAAATGGATACAGATGAAGCTGACGAAACCGCAGTTTTAGTGGACGCATCTTTACAAGAAGAACTTCTCCGCCACGGTTTCATGTCCGTCACCTGCAACATCAACAAAGAGATCTGTCAAATCTATAAAGCGGGCCAACTCGCTGTCGAAATCGAGACATTGCTAAGTTGCTCGGAAGCTGCTATCGCGGTTGCTGAGAAAGTCACAAAACTTATTAGACGGAGGTTGAAAGAGGATGAGGCAGTTAGGAATGTGAATAATATCTTAGTGGAAGCTAGAGCAGAGAATGATCGATCAGGCGCGGACGAAGAGGTTATTAATGAGATGAGCAGAGACTAACTGACTGAAAGTAAAAGCACTTACATTGTTGTATATTATTTGTAATATATTTTATTCACTATGTTGATCTACAAAAGTTAAATTGATCACTTGCGCAGAGATGCTGGTTAAAGAATATATTTATGCAAACTCCTAAACACGATGCAAGCATAGTAGACATGTATACTTTTCAATCTATATTACAATCCTAAGCAAAATAGCAAATTCTTTTTCCCAAATGGTTTAGCTTTCGTCAGGAGTCTGCTTGGCATCTTTGTCAATGACTTCTTTATCAGAGGCCTTCTCGTCAGTTACTTCTTTATCAGAGGCTATCTCGTCGGTTACTTCGTTATCAGAGGCCTTCTCGTCGGTTACTTCTTCGACGGTGACTTCCTTGCCAGTGACTTCTTTGCCAGTGACTTCTTTGCTAGAGACTTCTTTGCTAGAGACTTCCTTCTCGGTGACTTCCTTCTCAGTGGCCTCCTTCTCAGTGGCCTCCTTCTCAGTGGCCTCCTTCTCAGTGGCCTCCTTGTCTTTCGTGTCAGCGACGTCGTTATCAGTGCTGTCAGTCCCCTTCTTGTCACTGGATTCCTCCATGTCGGTGACTTCGGCGCGGACAGCAGTCTCCTTTTCACTCTTACTTTCCGTGCTTTTCTCTTTGTTTGTCGTAACTTCCTTGGGACTAGCAGACTCCTTGGTGACTTCCTTCTTGTCCTCATCAGGCTTGCTCTCCTTCGCCTCCAACTCTTTGTCTTGAGCAGATGATAACTCCCTGGCCGGAGAACCACGGTCAGATTCAGAATCAGATGGTACCGGAGTTCGCTCTCTTTTGATGTTTGGATATTTCTCAGTAAACTCGTCCCATAAACGATCTACCTCATCTTCGGCTTCGTCAAATTGCCTGTCAAGAATATCTTCCTCTGCTTCGGTAAATGTGTAAGGTTTGTACAAGATTGTCGGGGTTGCCTTTGTTCGTAGGAACTTTGCATCTGCTCGTAGTTTCTCAATTCGCTGTTTGAGCCTAGATTGCTCTTGAACAAGTTGGTTCTCCAGAGACCTTTTGCGCTGTTCTTCGCGGAGTTTCGCGTTTTTCTCGGCGAGAGCTTGCTGAACTTCTTTATCGACTTGACTGCGCTTTGCCGCTGCTGCCGATGAACGGGTGCTTTCTTCCTTAAATTGACCTAATGATGATAAAAGATGGCCAAACATACGTCTGCTTCGTCCCTTTTCTTCTAGTTTTGCTCTCGCCGGATCATGTCGCGCGCGCTTCGGTGCTGGCGGCTGGACATCAGGCTGTGCGGTGCTGTTATCATTTTCCGAGGATACTGCAGACTGTAAACTGATAGAGCTGTTTGCATCTTTGTTTTTGCCTTCAGATACAGATTTCTGGCTACTATCCGTGCCTGCCACGTCTGATATGGATCGCTTGATTGATAATTGCTCGGTTTTTGGGGTTTGTTCTGCGGACGCGATCTTCGGTTCCGCTGTCCTAAACATAAACACATTAATACTATTCACATACAGTAATCAGTGATTCGTACTCAACAGAAGCCATTTCAACTCAATGTCTGATAATTGACTGCTTCTCCTGTTCTTTGCTACAACAGCTTGCTCAGTTTTCCCACACAGCAACTTCCAACTCCGTGTCCAGAATACCCAAACCCTCTCAGTGAAGAACATCGTGAACCAAAATCGCTGACGTCACTGAACTTCGAAGACTGAAATACACAAAGACGTATTCGAGTTCAGCGCGAGCACGGCCAAGATCGCCCGGATCCGCTTCACTCAATCCTGGCACTCACATACACACTCTATCACTCACACATTCACACACACTGTCCGCTGTCTAGCTGGCATCCACTCCTCCATCGTCGACCACCGTCGGCCAATAGATACGTCACGCCTGTTCCTCGCTGTGCGCTGGCGTCCGCCGCACATCCAGCGCTGATCTGTCTACCCCGGATGACGATAACGAGCCCGAAATGGCCGCAGGTCAACCTTCCAAAGGTCTTCTCGCGAGCCTTGTTTCTCCTGGTCTGTCTCTTTTTTGCGGTTTCTGCAGAAGAAGAGGATAAACAGCCGTCTGAGAGCTCAGCCATGGCTACTTCTACTGGATCGTCGCAGAGCTTCTCCAGCAAGCTTATCTGGTTCGTTCCACGACTGATCTACCATCTGCTGGCTCTTGTAGCGTACTACATTCCAGCTCAAGTGTTTTCTATACTAGGAACCTCTTTCAGCATTACTCTCTCGCTCTCATCTCTTCTCATTATCATGCTGGCCTTTGGTGCTATCGTCTGGGCTTTTGTGCGCTATCGATACCTAAACGTCTACTCGCGCCTTCCCCAAGAAGAGCACCGCACTGAACCAAAACTAGATGTTCTGCTATACCCTTCAAACATGCCAAATCATTATGATAAACCCGGATTTTCAAGCTATCTTGATGAGTTCTTTAGTGGGATCAAAGTATTTGGATACCTCGAGAAGCCTGTATTTCATGAGCTGACCAGGCATGTGCAAACCCGGAAACTCATCGCAGGTGACTCTATGCTACTAAGCGAAGAAAAAGGATTTTGCATTGTACGTATACCACATACTATTTACCTTCTAATACTGACTGATCTACAAGGTCGTCGACGGAGAAGTGCAGATCTACGCGAGAACAGGATCAGATCGCCCCCATCATTACTACAGCGACGACTCCATGGACAGCAGTGACGAAGAAAATGACTACAGACTTCTCACTGAAGTTCGAAATGGCGCTCCTATGTCGTCTTTGTTTACCATCTTGTCTCTTTTTACTGAAGACATTGACGTGAATTTACATTCAGAACGGGAACGCCGTGCGTCTTCGTCTATGTATTCGCCTCCGGTACGACCCATGTTTGAAGAATCAGTGCCGATGAAGACAGACTCAGTTGCCGCAAGCCCTAGTCTGCTCCCAATTCCTAATATCCCTCCATTATCAGAGAAAGTCACATCGTCGTCCTTCACCGACGCTTCGACTTCTGATAAACACAGATCTACCGAGTCGCCTATTGATCCAGCGGGAATTGTCGCCCGTGCAGCAACTGACTCTACTATTGCCATTATTCCAGCAGCGGCATTTCGTCGGCTTACTCAGAAATATCCTAAATCAGCGGCACATATCGTGCAAGTAATCATCGCTCGGTTTCACAGAGTGACTTTCCAAACCGGGAATAACTACTTGGGCCTTACTTCTGAGATCTTAAAGACTGAAATTGCATTTAACGAGCTTCTTCGATATAGCTTGCCAAGTCATATCGGGGCTGATGTGATTGAACAAATCAGAGCTCATTTTGATGATCTTCAAGATGAGAAACCACAGCCAACTTCGTCTCCCAAACGAAGAACCTCAGAAGTTTCACCGAATTCTTCTATCGACTCCTTTATAACTGAAAAGCAAAAGTCTAGTCTACACATGCCAATTATCCAGCACATACCCGAAGATCATGAGATCAGCATTGAAGGCAGCATTGCGCAGCATGAAAAAGTGATGGCAGGCGATCTAGCATCAAACTTGGCGAGTCCTCATCGCCATGGTTCGATGCAAGGATCTGGATTTCTCCATCCTAGAAGACCTACGTTGAGTATGCAACTTTCTACTAAGTCGCTGAAAAATGGATACGCTAGTCTTGATTTCTCTGCTTTAGTGGATGATGATATTTCAGATAGCAGCATTGATAGATTAGGCACGAAAGTTTCAGGAGAGGATTACAACCAAAACTTGAAGAAAATGAAAGGAGCTGTTCTAGAATGTATCCTCGAAGCACTCGGAATTACAAAGTTTTCGTTGGAGAACAAGTCTCCTGTTGCCGCGTCTGTTGAAAACAGTCCACGATTGAGTCCTTTTGATTCAAAGCGAGGCTCGGTTCACTGGTCGTCACTCCACGGTCTTAGAGCAGGTGCGACTACTGGACTTGGAAGTCTAGGACTTGGCAGTAGCAGTCAAGTGAATTTGGACGATGAATCGGTGACTTCGAGTAATATGCACCAGTCTTCTCCTCCTGCGACATTGTCCTCAATCAAAAAGGATTTGTGTAATGACGTGGAGATCCTGCATTATAAAGCTGGTTCTCAACTAGTCAAGCAAGGAGATCAGAGTCGTGGTTTGTACTATGTGATTGACGGGTTCTTAGATGTTTGCACTCGTGAGAAATCAGGACAGTACAAAACTATCTATACCGTGAAGCCAGGTGGAATTGGGGGCTACCTCAGCGCCATGTCTGGGATTAATTCATTCGTCGACATCAAAGCTACAACCGATGTCTCTATCGGATTTCTACCTAACCGATCATTAGATCGTCTGATTGAGCGTCAGTCAATAATCCTGCTTACAATGGCGAAGCGGTTGACGTCGGTTATCTCTAGTTTGATCATGCGTCTTGATTTTGCTCTTGAATGGGTACAGATTAACGCGGGTGAAGTGCTGTACAGACAAGGCGAGGAAGCTGATTCGATTTTTATCGTTTTGAACGGGCGATTGCGAGCGTTAAAGACAGGGGATAATGGCGAAGTCGAGCTGTTCAATGAGTTTGGCCAAGGTGAAAGTATTGGAGAGCTCGAAGTGCTAAGTAAGTTAGCTACTTGTATTTTGGAGTATATTGCTGACGTATTATAGCCTCTACGAAACGTCCTTTTACGATGCATGCAGTTCGTGATACCGAGCTTGTCCGATTTCCGCGCACTTTATTCGAAAGTCTAGCACTGCAAAACCCCGCTATTACCATCAAGATATCACAAATCATAGCATCTAGAGTAAACAGTTTGGTGAACAAAGAACTCCGTGGGAATTCAGATGTTGCGACTGGTGGGTCTACTATGCCCATGTCTGGTAATTTCAGAACTGTCGCGGTACTTCCGGTGACGTCTGGATTGCCGTCTAAGGACTTTGCGACGAAACTTCTTAAAGCGTTTGCGACTATTGGACAGACTAGTATCTTACTTGACCAAGCAGCTGTCTTGAAGCATTTAGGTCGTCATTCGTTCAACAAGCTCGGGAAGCTCAAGTTAAGTGGATACTTGACTGATCTAGAAGAGAGATATCAGACTGTTCTGTATGTGGCTGATACCTCTGTAACTTCACCGTGGACGCAGACATGTATCTCTCAAGCAGACTGTATTCTTCTTCTTGCAGATGCTAATGCTGATCCTTCGATTGGTGAATACGAGAGAGTCTTACTTACTACGAAGTCGACGGCGAGGAAAGAGCTAGTCTTGCTTCATCAGGATAGATATGTACCTGCCGGTCAGACAAAGAACTGGCTAAAGACGCGATCATGGATTCATTCGCATCACCACGTGCAAATGCAGTTTCGCGCGCCGGTACCGAGCACATCGCCAGCGTTCTTCGGCAAACAGATTTTGCGACTCAAGAATCGAGTTCAAAACACACTCCAGCTCGAACTCCAGAGATTTAGACAACCGGTTGTGAATATGCCTGTGTACTCTACTAGTCAGATTCACAAGAATGATTTTACTCGGCTGGCAAGAATTCTTTCTGGTCAGGCTGTCGGTTTAGTTCTTGGAGGCGGTGGAGCGCGTGGATTGTCTCATTTTGGAGTCATCAAAGCTCTTGAAGAGGCTGGTATTCCTATTGATATTGTAGGTGGAACTTCAATTGGAGCTTTTGTCGGGGGGTTGTATGCACGAGATTCGGATATGGTTCCTATTTATGGACGATTGAAGAAATTTTCCGGTCGGATGGCTAGTTTATGGCGCATGCTCTTTGATCTGACGTACCCTGCCACGAGTTACACAACAGGCCATGAATTCAACAGAGGTATTTGGAAAGCATTTGGTGACTCGCGGATCGAAGATTTTTGGCTACAGTATTATAACAATACGACGAATATCACACATTCTCGGATGGATTTTCATACCTCTGGATACGCATGGCGATATATCCGCGCTTCTATGTCACTTGCCGGTTTACTGCCTCCGTTGACAGATGATGGAAGTATGCTTATGGATGGTGGATATGTAGATAATCTTACAGTGACACATATGAAAGCGTTGGGAGCAAACGTAGTGTTTGCTGTTGATGTTGGAAGTGTTGATGATACTTCGTCCATGACATGGGGCGACTCGCTTTCTGGTAAGTCCGCGTTTTCTTTTTGTGAAGTGTTGGGTGTACTAATTTTATATAGGATTCTGGGTTCTTCTTAATCGATTCAATATATTCTCTCGACAGCCGAATATCCCCAGCATGGCAGACATTCAAGCGCGCCTGGCTTACGTCTCCTCAGTCGGCGCGCTCGAAAAAGCGAAAACCATGCGAGGATGCGTATACATGCGCCCACCAATCGAGAAATACGGTACTCTCGAGTTTGGAAATTTTAATGAAATTTCAAATGTGGGGTATGAATATGCAAAGAGTTTGTTTGCAAAGTTACAAAAGGAAGGGAAGTTTCCTGATATTCCTGGAGTGGCGAAGCAGAGCGACCAGACTAGACGGATAATTCAGCGTCGAAATTCTATATAGTTATAGAGATTTCAAGTTGTCTTTGATACTGATGAAAGGTTTTATTGCATTGTATATATTTTCATCCAGTATACTAGTTAAATCGCACGACTCACAAAGTCAATGTCTATTCCAAAATTGATATTCACATATTCACAACTCAGATCTTTATTTTTGATAATCCAACTTTCCAACAATCGCAGCCCAAAAATCCTTAATAAATTGCTCAGCTCCTTCATCACCCTTGACAGCAAGATACACGCGCTCGTCAACAGCAGGATCCCAAAGTCCGGGGTTGCCGCCGACCATCCGACCACCTGCTTCGCTGAGGATTACCCAGCTGGCGGCTACGTCCCAGGCGTAGCATCCACCTTCCTATATAGAATGTTAGATTTTTTTTGGGGTTGAGGTGAGGATGTGGTACGTACCCAGTATGCGTCCATCTGGCCTGCGGCGACAGCGCAGCAGTTCATAGCCGCGCTACCGAGCGATCTGAATCCATGAACCATGCCGCCCTCTTCTGAAGCCAAGGTTTTGAAAGTTTCGGCTTTACATTCGTAGTTTGGCCCCGAACGCTGAGTACCCCATTCGATTCCGATAAGAGCGTTCTGGAGAGTTAGTTTGCTTGAGCTTTGTCGAAGGGGAAGACGTTGGTTGTTGAGGAACGAGCCGTGGCCCTTCACGCCTGTGTACATCAGTTTGAGAGTCGGGTTGTAGACGACACCGACGACAGGGATCTTGTTTATGGTGAAACCGAGAGAGGTGCAGCTGAATGGGAAGGAGTGGATGAAGTTGGTTGTGCCTGGTGTGATGGTAGTATTAGCAGCTGTAGACTATAAACTAGGTAAGCAAGATAGTATACCATCAATTGGATCTAAAACAGCTTATCAGTACTCAAGAAACCAACTCTTCTTACTCAATTGATCTCTTACCAACAATAAACGTAGGCTTCTCAGTAAGCTTAGTTTCTCCAGGTACATAGCTCTCTTCACCCATAAATTCAAACTCAGGGTACTTGGCAGCCAATTTCTCCCCCACAAGCTTCTCTACCGCGGCATCAGTCTCAGTTACCAAGTCCACAGCTATATATCTCACGTATTAGTACGTAGAAGTTAGGAAGATGTGCGGAGGGGAGATGAAGGTACTACTACTAACAGTTTGCTTTATCCACGAATCCAGTCTTTCCTGTCTTTGAGTTCATCAGCTCAGCAGCTTCTAACGCCAACTGCACAAGAAAATCCCGGATCTCTAATAAATCAATAGAATCAGTCATGGTTTAGGATCCTGCTTGAAGCACGTAATGCTGAAATCAAGTTGCCGTGAATGAGGGTGTCTGGAAGGTACACGTTCCCCGAAGCTTAAGTTTCCCGAGACGCGAAAGCCGCAGCATCTGAAGCCGCACTGGGCGCCACTAAACAGCATATTGAGTTGATACAGAGGCTGGATTATTCAATATATTACAGTTAAATTAGTATATACATATATTTACACATCTTAGAGTCTACCGGCGCGCACCCGTTCCAGACGAGCTACTACCGCCGGCACCTGTCTCTGGATTCATAGCACCAAGCTCAGAAAATAACCGAGCAAGTAAATTACCGCCCGGGCCAGCACCACCTTCTTGATTCTGCATGCTCGCTAGAAGATTCTTCATGATTTCCATCTGTTCACGAGGATCTGAACCAATAGAAGGCATGTAGGATAGCGGGTCTTCGTCATCTGAGGAACCAGCGGGCTCGGGATCTTGGGCTTGGCTCTTGGTTTTGACTTTTCGCTTGACTTTCGAAGGCTTCTTTGGTTTTGATGGCCTCTTAGTTGATCCGGCCTCAGGAATCGGATCAACTCTGAACTGTTCAATCTCGTCCGGCGATAAATCTAATAAGCGTAAGCAAATTGCAGACTAAAATTCATTAAAGGCAGTCAACTTACGCAGCGCTTCTTTCAAGAAAAATTCAAGAAACTCGTCTTCATCAACGTCATCGTCAATGTCATCATCTTCATCTTCCTCGCTACTATCGTTTTCGCTATCAGATGAGAACTCATCAGAAACATCATCGCTAAAGTCAAGTTAGTTAAACTTCTACAAAAGAAGCTACTAATACGTACTCATTAAAAGTGACACCGTCTATTCCAGATTTTTCGTTACTGACAAAATTGTTAAGTTTCTCAAACAGATTCTTGGCCTTTCCCTGTAACTGATCAAACTCTGCTCGTTCGGCGGCTTCGTCTCCAATCGGATTTAGATTGTTCTCCGACTGTCCGATCGTATCCATAGTCTTCACAAACTCATCAAAGTCAACATCAAGCCATGCATCTGAGTCTTCAACTTCGTTGGTATCCCATTGCAGTATCTCGTCATCGGTGGGCGGGGGTATCGCATCAAGAAGAGCCACTATCTCTTTTCCTATTTCTGACGGGATATATTCATCTCCACATATCTCCAAATACGTCTTTTGAGCTTCTTTTAATAGTGTATTATATTTTGGACTGTTGGGTCTAGCAGCATTAAAAAACCCTTCTTTCTTCAATTGACTGATGTAACTGTTAAACCGTGGATCAGAAGAAAGATCACTGCGCCGTTTCTTTTGAGTAGATTTTCCAGCTCCAGCGCATAGCATTTCAAATCCACAAGCAAGTTTCATACCTAACTCAGCCCAGTCGTATTCTTTAGTACCAGCGATTGGTAACTTAAACGATGACGGGGGTACAATCCGTTGCGATTTCATCTGAGCATAGAGTAAACGAGTGAATTTGATGGTACAGGTCACTGAGTCAGTAGGTGGGAACATAGTCATCTTTGAACATGCGCGCAGGCTGATTGGATCGCGGAGTAAGAATGTTTCGCAGGCTGGAGATATGTAGGATTTGTTTATGTGGAGAATCTGCGCCACACGACGGGGAATTGTCACTTGAGCGCGATGAATGTGCGCTTTTGCTGCATCTGGGTAGGCATTTAAACGAGGAAAAGCTGCTTGCTGTAAAGAAAGCGGATGAAAGAGAGAGGTATGGTTGGTGTTGAGGAAATGGAGAGCATTAGAGAGTGTATAGGATGATACTTCGTCATCAGAATCCGAGTCGTCCGCTGGAATGATGCACAAATCGCCGTTTACAATCCACACCTATATTCAAAGAGTTAGCTAAAAATTTTATTAATGAGAGAAATAGGAACGCACCCGGTTGTCTGCGTTATCTGGATTAAGCCATCGAGGAAGAGCATTTGCAGCTTCAATGAGCAGGAACTCGCCATCATTGTCAACGACTCTATGTAAGTTAGATCAATCCAGCACAAAATACACAAGAGCACTGACTTGATGAAGATGTTGGAGTATTTTTGACTGAGCTGGCGTAGTATGAAGACGATGAACCACTCGTCGTCGATGCAGTCGCCAAATTCAGTCACACCGCGCAGACAGGGCTCATCTATAACACTTAACATCAACACAAACACGTAAATACACAAATAAACTGTTACTAACCATTGATCTCTGTCAGCTTTAAACTGAATGGCTGCCGCTGCCAGATGTAATCCGCAGTCCAGGGCTGGGACAACGCGACGGCATCGCGTCTGATGAGCTCGAGCTTGGCGCGCTTCTGGTCGAGGTCCGCTACAACACTGCGCTTGTCATCGCCCAGGAAGAGCGTGTACTCGACGCAGTCGTCCGGTAAGCTGTCGACAGCGGAGAAGATGTCCATCGCTCACACTGCGCTCTGTCGCCAAAGCGTCGTGGGCTGATCAGAGGTGTTGTGTGAGTGTCTGCGATGCTTTGTGTGCGACTGAGTAGTCAGGCCACGCTCAGTCCCTACCACGCCCACACAAACTCCGATGCACTACGTCATCGTCGTTCGAACCGCATTGATTCACCACACTAACACTCACATCACCACCACACTCACTAACAACACGAACAGCACACCCAGCAACTCAACACGATCACAACGGCCGGGTGGCAGTTCGCCAAATATAAAAGCCACTCAATTGCCCACAATCTACCCTGATCGAGCCCATCTTGCCTTCAGTATATTGCATTCAAAAGCATCTCCTCCTCCTCCTCCTCCTCCTCCTCGTCGTACAATCCTTCCTACTTCCTCAGCCCGCATAATCTCCCTGATTACCTCATCACCGTCTAGCCATGCTCCGCTCGACCCGGGCCTGCTCGATCGCACTTGCTCCCGCCTTCACTCACAGACTCGCCTCTCCCTCGTCACACTTCGCTCCTGCATTCTCCCTCGCCCGCACTATGGCTACCATGAAAGCTCTCGTCTACGATGGCCCCGGCCAGCGCTCCTGGAAGCCCGTCCCCAAGGCTGAGGTCCAGGCATCCACCGACGCCGTCGTCAAGATCACATCGACAACCATCTGCGGCACGGATCTTCACATTCTCAAGGGTGACGTGCCTACCGTTGTCTCTGGCCGCATTCTTGGACACGAGGGTGTTGGCATTGTCGAGTCTGTTGGCACTGGCGTCACGGCTTTCAAGCCTGGCGACCGCGTCGTCATCTCTTGCATTACCTCTTGCGGAAAGTGCCTCTACTGCCAGCGCAACTTGCAAGCGCACTGCATTAACGGAGGCTGGATCCTCGGCAACGAGATCGACGGCACTCAGGCTGAGTACGTCCGTATCCCGTACGCTGATACCTCGCTATACTCTGCTCCCAAGTCGCTAGCAGACGAGTCCCTGCTCATGCTCTCTGACGCTCTTCCCACTGGTTTCGAAGTAGGCGTCCTGTCAGCCAAAGTCAAGCCGGGTGAGAGTGTTGCCATTATCGGGGCTGGCCCTGTTGGCATGGCGGCTCTATTGACCTCGCAGTTCTTCTCTCCTTCGACCATCATCATGATCGATACAGATGAATCGCGTCTTGCCGTCGCAAAGAGCTTAGGTGCTACCCACACAATCAACCCCGGAGCACTCTCAGCCAACCAAACCATCATGGACGCTATCAATGCCTGTGTCAACGAAGCTGAAATCGCCTCGGGCGAACCTCCCAACAAGAACATGACCGCAAAGCCCGGCGTTGACGTCGCGATCGAGTGTGTCGGTGTCCCGCAGACTTTTGCTACCTGCCAGTCCATCATCGCTCCTGGTGGTCGTATTGCCAACGTCGGTGTTCACGGCACCAAGGTCGATCTGCAGCTTCAGGATCTGTGGATCAAAAACATCACCATCACCACCGGCCTTGTTTCAGCAAACACTACTGAGATGCTCTTGAAGGTGCTTAGCGGCGGCAAGGTCAAGCCCGAGTCGCTCATCACCCATCGCTTCAAGCTCGATGAAATCGAGAAGGCGTATGAGATTTTCGGCAACGCAGCAAAAAACAATGCCATCAAAACTTACATTGAGGCGTAGTTGCCTTTTTATTCTTTGAAAATTTGAAAATGCGAAATATCAGCGCAGCATTATTGGGGGTGTCTTGTTTTTCAATTGCTTTGTTGTTTTAACATGTGTTGTAACAATGGAAATATCATTATATATTATTTAAAGCTATATTAGTCCTATATTTGTACAGTCATTATTTCCGGACTTTAGCGTTCGAGTGAGTGCAAGAGCGCAGTCTATGCGAATTGATGCAGTATAAAGAGTATAGTTGTCTCCAGTGATACTGCGTCTACCACTTTTCAACAGGATTAGCCTTGTATGCCTCGTACATTTCTCTGTTAAACATCGAGACTTCGGTTTCGTTCACTATGTGGCAAGTTAGCTGTGAGCTGTGAAGAAATCAGAATCAAGGGGATGATACCGAATCCACATTCTTCCAGAGTCTTTGAGTGATCTGAGAGAATCCACTCCTCATGTTCGAGATTGATAATCAAATTAGAAGTCTGATAAAAATTAGAATTTGAAGATCTCTGAGAATGTCATATATCTTTGTAAATATGAAATGAAAGTACCTTTGAGCCGTGTGCTTGTGTGTAGATTTTTAAGGTGTCTTTGTCGTAGATTGTTAGTTAGAAGAACAGCAACAACAATAAAAGATCTATCAGTACCAAATTCAACATTTCTGAATGGCCGATACCCCGACTGAGTCTGAATATCTACAAAGCATTAGCTAAATCTAAAAGTAGATCAAACAAAAATTATGCATACTATTTTTCGCCAGCTCCAGCAAACCTCCCACAGTCATTGCAGTCAAATCCACGTCTTTGAGCACCATATTTCTCTCTGTGCGGTATTCGAATGACTTTATCAGTCGTACGGTGATTGTAGCATCGGTTTCTGCGGAATAAAGATCAGGTTAGTATTCGTTAATGAATATAATGAAGATTATGTGCAAATTCATACTCGGCTTGAGAGTCGAAGTCAGTGGTTCAAAATCGTCAGCCATTTCTGTTATTTATTTACTCTTCTAAATCAATCCAAACAATCCTGTCTAAACTACCAAAACTATTCATCTCTGCATTTATCCAGCAACTCACTCCACATCCCATTCCTACTCTCAAAAATAAACTTTTCAGTACTTCCTAATTAGATTTAAACTTTATTTGAAAATGATATTTATCGAGAAATATTTAATTATTTCCCCACAAAACAGAAGCAAATTCGGAGTTTGGTCGTCGTCACTGTTGCCTGCTTTTGGCAAGAACATCAAACAGACAATCTTGTTTTGAAATGGACGGTTACTGTGTTTCTTCCTGAATCAAAACAAACACCTTCGACGCAGACTCACAAGCAAGTCTGTAAAATAGTATACACTCGTTCGAGTATTCAGAAAGGCAGCATGACGAAGCCTGCCTCGAAGAGAACAACTGTTTTCGCGGTGCTCTCGCTGCTGTTCCTTCCTTGGCTCTTGTTTTGTGCTTTCATCACAACATCAGCTGCATTCGCAGTCCTCGCCTTTCACGCAGCAAGAAGATACATTGCATGGCTCTACCGGATCTCAGACTTCACCGTCTTCACAGCAGAGTACCTTCGCGACACTCTGACGCGCGCGGAAATCTTCGCCGTCAGGATTCTTCACGGACAGTGGTGGCGTGTATATAATTCTCGTTCTGCTGCTGGCAGTAGACGAACCGCACAATACGATCATAGCACGGTTTTAAAGACTGTTCTGAAGAAGAGAACTGTGCCGCCACCGTCGTACTCGGAAAGCGAAAGGTTGGAAAAGCTCTCTGCTCTTCGTAGTCACAAGCGACGCGTCGAGCAGGGACTGGTGTAGGATTTTGTATTATCTTGTACACTATTTTGGAAAATCCATTATAAACATGTTTGGGTATTTGGATCTGTATTATTGCATATATACACTCATGTGTCCCCGTCGAGGGGCAAAGTCTATGGCAATACAATCTTGTACAATTATCTATCATACAACAACAAACAGCTAATGTAATCAATGCTCTCTCATAACTACCATTCAACGCGTAAAATCACTTACAAATAACACATTACATAGCGTAATATAAAACTCCGAATCATAGTCTGCACTCTTAACTTTTCGAACTGGACCATCATTTACAGGTAGCAAGCATTCCAGACAACACTCCTAAAAGCTGTTGATTCTCGCACGCAGCAGCAACTCTCTCTTTATCGTTCAGCTGTCTGTTCACTTGCGACTCACTCTGATGCGTTCCTTTCTTCACGTTAATCTCGAGTCTGTAGCGCGGTGGCAAGCAGCGCTCCAGACGCACTCGAATTCCAAGACCAATCAATGTCGCCAGCGAGCAATGAGTGATAGTAGGGGTAATATCAACGTTCACGCGGGTGATCTTTTGACGACGACCGCGAGAGTCGGAGGATGAGGCGTGGGTGATGTGGATGTCGGGCTTGTTCACCACTGCAAGCTGGCCAAGGGTGAGAGGATGTTCAGGGTCAGAAATTGTCGCAATAAGATCTTATAAAATTAGCCTAGCACAAAAAAAAATCGAATAATAAAAAAAAACATGCCATAAATTTCCTGCTCATCAATCGGCTCTTCCTCTTCAAAATCCTCATCGTCGCTGCTGCCGCTATCAGACTCGCCACTCGAGAGCTCAGGTGCCTCCTTCATATCAGCATCTTCATCCTCATCCTTCTTGCTTGAGATTAGAAGCAATGCAGCATATGCTTCATCTAATGACGCCCTTGAAACCGGGAACACGGCATCGAGAGCAGAAGGAGGCAAGACAACAGCCTTGTTTCCAGGGCTTCCTGAAAGATCCTGTTCCACTTCTCGGGTAGGTAAATCCTCAAGAGACAAGATCTTGGGGTTCGCGTTAATTGGCTCTGACATGCTCTTTATATTTTCGTTTGTGTCTACTAATAAACAATGCTCCTGCTCGTAAATACAGCTATCAAATGCTGATTGTTCTCCTATGTTCAAGCTTTTCTGATTATAAATTGAATTTCTGATTCGTTGGGAGTTTAGAAGTCTTGGTTACCCGGATATTACGTCATATTGATTTCATTATAGTGCCGTAGAATAATTGCCAGAACAATGCAGCTCTGGTTTAGTCAGTAAATAGTAATTTGAATATGGATATGATTTGTGCTATTGTGTGCAGTTGTGGTTAACAGTTGTTTGCAGCTTGGCCTGTGGTAAAAACGCGTAGCTACGTAGCCGGTGTTTCCGTCACGGCATTGTCTGTCTGGCAGCAAAGTCTACTAGAATATCCCTGCACATCCTGCATAAACCGCTGCTATTATTTCTACAATTATATAGTGTATTTTGCTATTTTTAAAGCAGTGTTAAGTGGTTTTAGATTCAGATTGAGCTCTATTTTGCTTTTTTTCCTGCTGATCGATAGACGATTGACAATTCTGAATCTCCCCTGACGCGTGCTTTCTGATCAACGACAACGCGTGCAAAAAAAAATCGCTCTGTATTAAGCCTCCTCTCTTCTACATATGTTCTTCTTTTTAATATCCGCAACAATTCAACAGGGATAATTGAAGGTTAATTGAGAATATTGCAATGGCGAATATCAGCGAAACAATCGAAGGGCTGCCCGGATATGACACTGTTATGGACTTCTGGAACGACTTTGCCGGAGAGAAGCTTCAAACAAAGGGTAGGGACCACTATTTCATGAATCAGTTCTATGCTAATAAAAGTAGATCCATATTTTGAAACTCTTCCGGACGGCAGTACTCGCCGTCGCAAAGCGCCAGAAGGCACAACACCAAGCGACGCCGCGATCTTCAAGCATATTGTCAGTACAGCATGGAAGCACGACCGATGCATGTATGGTTGCTACTGGGCAGACTGGGGAGTCGGCCAAGCACCATTGATCTCGCTTGTTCCTGTGATTGGACCGTGGATCATGTACACGATGCATTTACGACTGAACCGGATGGCAGAGGATCTTGCAATTCCGACCAAACTACATATGAAGATGACTGCAAATGTGACGTTTGATTTTCTGTTGACTCTGGTTCCAGTGTTGGGTGCATTGTTTAGTTATATGAACGCGTGCTCGACTCGTAACGCGGCACTGGTGCATACGTTTTTGGTGAAGAAGGCGAAGGCGAATCAGGCTGTGAGTATTATGATTCATTATGATATATTGCAGGTTCATTGCAAATTGAGCCATGAGCCGTGTGTATGTTCACAGAGAATGCTAACAGTGAATAGCGTCTTGGAGAATACAGACCAGTGCAATCGCCTACATATACAACCACGAACTCGATGCCATCGCGTCCAACGACCTCTACACAGGCACCTGCACCACCACCACCACCACGACCTGCGCCAAGTGCAAATCCACAACGTCCGCAACGTCCACAGCAAAATCAACAGCAGCAATCATACCAAACCAGAGCAGCACCACCACCACCGCCGAATCGAAGGGAGTACACGCCCGTGGCTATCAGCACGAACTCGTTCCCACTCGCGAACAAGTCCAAAACACGAACTGGCGACCTCGAAACCGGCATCCTCTAACGCTCTCTCTACACAACCCCGACTGTACAATACACTAGCCCTCTCCAACCACTCCACATCCCGGATGTAGATCCCAGATATCGGAAGTAGATATCGGGTAGCCGTAGACGGAGCTGCTCGTCCAAACCCTGCCATTACCGAAAAGTAGCCGGGTAGCCAATAACCCTCCCAACCCAGCCGTGCCCAAACCCTCGAAACCCCGCCTCATCCAGAAGAAGGCTTTGTGCCCGGTTGAGTTGAAATTTGTGGACAGTGCCTGTTCAGACAACTGTCGCTCCTCGATCTCCATCAACCCGAGAGAGAAGTGTGTTTTGTTATTGTTTTGAATATCAGAAATTGACCGTCGTTTTTTCGTCTTTTATCATCTTTAAAGTACCTTCGCAGCCATGTCCGACGACAAGAAGAGTGAGTAATGATAGCCTGCCGTAGAGCCAACCGCAGTACTGACATTACAAACCCAGGTCTTCCTTTCATCTACCAGTTCTTCTCGGGCGCCATCGCAGGTGTCTCTGAGGTGTGTTTACTCTTCGTTAATTGCACTGTGCTGTCGGTAATGCTAATCATCTCCGCAGATCCTGGTCATGTACCCCCTCGACGTCGTCAAGACGCGTGTCCAGCTGCAGGTCGGCTCGGGCAGCGCCGGCGGCGAGGCCTACACCGGTATGATCGACTGCTTTTCCAAAATCATCAAGAATGAGGGTCCCAGCAAGCTCTACCGTGGTATCACCGCGCCTATTCTCATGGAGGCACCCAAGCGCGCGACCAAGTTCGCTGCGAACGACGAGTGGGGCAAGTTCTATCGCAGTGCCTTTGGCGTGGATAAGATGAACCAGCAGCTCTCTGTCTTGACCGGTGCCACTGCTGGTGCTACCGAGTCCTTCGTTGTCGTGCCTTTCGAGCTCGTCAAGATCAGACTGCAGGATAAGACCTCTGGCTCAAAGTACAAGGGTCCCCTTGACTGTGCCATCCAGATCGTCAAGAACGAGGGTGTCTTGGCCATGTACAACGGTCTCGAGGCTACCCTCTGGAGACACATCACCTGGAACGCTGGGTATTTTGGTGTCATTTTCAAGGCTCGTGCCTTGATGCCCAAGGCTGAGACCCCCACTCAACAAACTATGAACGACCTGATCGCCGGAAGTATTGGAGGAACTGCTGGTACTGTTCTAAACACTCCCTTTGACGTCGTCAAGAGTAGAATCCAAAACACCATCAGAGTCGAAGGCGTCACTCCCAAGTACAACTGGGCTTTCGGCAGTATCCTCACCGTCGCTAAGGAGGAAGGTGTTGGTGCTCTTTACAAAGGCTTCATCCCTAAGGTTCTCAGATTAGGACCCGGTGGTGGTATCTTGCTCGTTGTCTTCACTGCCTGCATGGATTTCTTCCGAACTATCGCATAATTTAGTCGCTAAAGAATGTAGCTGCTCAAGTGCCGATATAGTTTGTTAGCTGTGCATTTTGTGTATGCCAACTAGCATATGCATGACTCTTAGTCTTTGACTTGAAGTTATTATTTGGCTCTGTTGGGAATAGAAATGCCCTGTCGCAGTTGTGCTGATACACAAAGATTGGTTTGTTTTTAGATATCGTAGATATTATACACATGATTTGTATACGAGGAATATAATTTATTGTCATTTAGTAACCATTCCATACGCCATTTAAATCCAAGAATACCATGCCAGGTACTATCACTATTACTATTATAATTCGAAGCATCTTTTTCCTCGTCGAAGCGCACGACCAAGAAACGGCGAACGTCCCGCTTTCCTGCTCGATCCTCCAGCTTTCGCGCCATTTTTCCCGCCAGTTCCTTTCCTAGCATTCGCTTTCAACCGCCAATGAGTAGCCCATAAAGCGTCAACGTTAATATCCGATGCTACTTTTCGTTTTCGTTTTAAAGCTGCTTGCTTTTTTCGTCGTGCGGTTGCTAAGGCGCGTAAAGCTGATGGGACAGTGTATCGATTGACTATTATCGTGGATGATAAAACGCCTGAATTTGAATTAGACTGATGTGCACGCGACCGTGAAGGCTGGGTTCGTGCAGGCTTTGTCTTTTTTGGAGAGTGTCGCGGAGGTGGAGATTGTTTGTGTTTCTGACGAGCAACATCTTGTTGGCTATTTGCACGTTGGCGAGAAGTTGTAGATTTTTTGCTGACAGATTCAGGTTTATTCAATCTCGCTGCGATTTTTGCATCAATCTCAGAATCCTCTTCAGCTTCGGAATCTAATTCAGGTAGCGCGTCCGGTGTCTCTTCAGAATGTAGATTGCTGTCTGCAGTGTACGCGACATCCGCGAGGTAAGTCTGCACATACTTTGAATGCAGATCTAAAATTGCAGCATTCTCAGCAAGTTCCAATGAATCTTCAGCATGTTGATGATAGTACAATTGTATGTTATTCAAATAGCCTGCGCAGAAATCTGCGAATGCTTGATGAATCTGCTGTACCGATCGATATGAAGAGAGACTGTGGTCGTCGTCGGCGCGACTGTCCTGCTCTGCAGTCTCCACGTCTGCCATTGTCAGCTCATTTGCTTTCTGTCTAGCACCACTAAACAATAATAATCAGCTCTCTTCTTTGTTTACTTTCTCCTTTGAAAGTACTGTAAACAAGCGCGTCCTGTCTGTCGCGTTTGAGCCAAGTCAGTCCCTTCCAAAACTCTAATTTCACCTCGTTTTTTCTTCGTTTTAAGCGTCCAACTCTCCGCCATAACTGAGCGCGAAAAAAAAATTACACGCGAGCAAAGGCTCAGCAAACAAAATATTCGTCCACGCAAAGAAACAGCAGACGCAGGCCGACGACTCACCTGCCTTTTTTGTTTGCGATTTATCACCGTCATTTGTTGCTGTGTCTGAATTTGGCAGGGTTTTCTTAATTGCCAGGACAGCAGGATTAGAAACCTCTGACGAATTATATAGCTTATACAGCAGAAGCATACAGAAACGAAAAGATGGTTTGGCCATTTGGAGGATCACAGAGCGCAGCACCGGCAGCGGCAAGCAGCCCGACATCGTCAGAGCTCAGCAGCGTGGCTAGCACAAGTACATCTGTTCCTGAAAAGCAGGACTTCTCGTTGTTCTTACCTGACGAGGTTGATATTTCTAAATTACACCCGCTCGCTGGATTGGGAAAGGAGCTTGAGGTTCTCGATCTTGAAGATGATGCCCTGAGCGATTTGCCTGGTTCCAAGGGATTTCTGCCGTCGCGAGGATGGTCAGACGATTTATGTTACGGTTCTGGAACAATGTACATGGGTGGTATGTCTTCTGTTGCCTTGTTGATTTCAGCATGCATGTGTAAGAGGTTAACAATCTCGGGTATAGGTCTGGGACTTGGTGGCGCGTATGGTTTCGCTGAAGGAATGAGGACAACTCCTGCGAATGCCCCCGCAAAGATCAGAATTAACGCTATCCTCAACGCAATCACTCGCCGAGGTCCCTATCTTGGAAACACAGCCGGCATCCTTGCCATCTCGTACAACATCTTCAACGGAATCTTCGGTATGCTTCATCATCAATTTTTTCTTTCTATATGAGCTTGTAGCTGACACATTATTTTATAGACATGACTCGAAGCTATCATGACATTTACAACTCCATTGCCGCTGGTGCTATCACCGGTGCTTTATACCGATCGACTATGGGTATCAAACCCATGGCCATCTCTTCTTTGATCATGGGTGGTGCTATGGGTGTCTGGAATATTGGTACTAGCTCTTTGTAAATTTATATAGTGATGTCTCTGTTTGTCTCTTGGTTTTTGTTCTCCTAAAGTTCCCACTTTTTGTTCACTCTTCCCTTCATTTTTCTTTTATTGCCTGAATCCTCTCCGCACAGTTTGCTCCTTTAGGCTCGGTATTTTTTTTTAGCTGTGAGTTTTGGATAGACTGGAATGTATATATTGAACGACTTTGAAAAGTGCCCAGAATATCTTCACTCATAGCAAGATGACTTCCTTTTTTTAGTATTGATTCTGGGGTGATTTCGTATGACGGAAAAGTTTGTGTTCATGGTTTTAAGGCATGAGGTTGTCATAATTGTATGCTTTGATGTAAAGCAATTTCCGGTTCATCTGAAGCGATTAATAAACCGTTGAATTGAGTATGCTCTTCATATTTAAATTCTGGTTGACCTGCGCGGATCTTTCTCTAATTTCATATCGTGGGACGTGTTAAATAGTGCTTGTTTTGTCATTTGTGTTTTCTTAACTTCGTTTGTTTGTTTTGCTCGTTCGGCTTAGTTATTATGTACAAAGAAAGCCCTTCTCATTCTTACTATAATAATATACCGGCAGAACTCACTGGCTGTTATTATACACTCCCACACCCATATTCACACACACAATACTTTGACGATATATTTCTTCATTGATTAACGTACAACTTTTGCTTTTCTCGCGCGGGTTCGCATAGCCGGTGGTTCGTCATCAGCTGCTGAGTTTGCAGCAGTACGTCGTTTGAGCATCGGGCCGATGAATGAGGTGTAAGCCATATATGCTCCGTAAATCGGGATCTATTGCAAACCTGTTAGTTTTTGTGTTTGTTGTGAAAGAAGAGGACTTACAATGAAATAAAGTAGCCAGACCCATGACCTTCCGATAATAATTGCCAGAATATCGCATCCTAAGGTGACGTAGACGATATCGAATAGCCATTCAGTGAGGCCAGCCTGATGGAGATCATCGCCCGCCGAAATCAACGAACCATTCGCAGTGTTATATTTTGGTCGTCCTGTGAATATGATTTAGTGTCAGTACTTAAATAATAGCTCATTAAATATAGAAATCACACGAACCTATACGCTCGAGCTGGTACTCGATTATCCAGGCAGGAATCGACATAATTACAAACGGCTTCAAAGAAGCAGGCCGATGCAAGATAAAATACGAAAGCAAATACAGTAAATTAATAGCACCAGCATATGTATGCAAACTCTTTAATGCTTCGGCATTCGCCACGGCTCTCTTTTTAACGGAAGCGTTGGCCATCGTTGCTGTTGTTGGTGTCTAGAGATGAACAGGGTGGAATATGATAACAAAGGTTAACGTCACAGTTTATAGTGAATCTCTAAGGAGGTAGAGTTTGCATAATTATATCAGTGTACTGTGCACTTAAAGTATATCTTTAGCGCGTATATGCTATTAATCCTTAAGTGACTAGAGTTTGAGTGTCGGCATGGCGACTGGGAACACAGAGACAACCCAGATTGATCACCTATATTAGATTTAGCTGTGAAGATGATATGGTGATGATTCGAGCAGTGTTTTGAGTATAAACAGTATATATATATTGTATAATACATTTTGGATCAAGACGCTATATGACACGAATTCGCCTAGATCAGATACATTAACGATTCGATAATGTCAATCAGATTAACAGCCTCGAACTCTTCGACCGTTCGGAGAAATAAACGGAAAAGAGAGCCGGGATATGGATCTGATATGATCCAAATTGCTGAATATGACGCGCAGCAGCTTGAAGAACCTACAGAGTCATCTAAAAACGCTAGAGAAGAGAGATTACAGGTTACACATAACGTTACTAGGATAGGTCCGTCAAGTACTTTATTGTACGGAATCTTCATAGTATATGCTAAATTCTGATTGAATAGATGGAGAACTTGCACAATTGTCAGATATTCACTTTGCTATAAACGCTTCGTTATTACAAATGTGGGATCCAATTCCCGAACGCGGCACGCGACTGAACGCTGAAGGCATAGCTGATCTATTGCGGTTTCGCAAGGTATATCTGTCTTTGTTTTCCTTGTGGAAATAAAAATATCTTATTTATTTTATAGACCATACCACCGATTGTAATGGTGTCCCATTTACATGCTTTGTTTCCTCATGATCCTACATTCATAGACAGAGAGCTGCAGCGAGTAGTCGAGGTAGGCCAAATACGGCGGATAAACGTGAACGTGAATGCTGGCGACATGGTTATAGAATCTAAGCACTATTTTCGAATTCTCAAAGATCAACGAGCCAGCGCTCTTGCAAAGAATAAAGACGCGATGGAAGTATTTGAAAAATACGAAAAACTTCTACGGCAAAAACCAGCACTGACCGCAATCACGAGTGACGATTTAGCAGAATTCGGAATTGCTGAAGAATCAGGAATCCGCGTTTTACTCGGTATCGGGTTTCTTGTACTCGCTGGTGCACCAGGGGTATATCAAATCTCGATCCCGAATGTCGGTTCATTTCTAAAGTTAGTCTTCAGTTCGCGGAAATGGGTGGTCAATTTGTTAGGCAAGACGAAATTTAAAGAGCTGATTGAGAAGACTATGAAAGAGCGTTGGGAATCGGCGGTGAAGAGTCGCTGGAGGGAGTTTAGAGGCGTTAGATTCGCTTGGGTGTTGATGGAGTGCAAGGGGGGAGGATGGTGTGAACCGTTCGAGACATCTGTGGGCAGAGGATGGAGGTTGACAGGAAAGCGAGCATGATCATGTAAATATCGAATAGTATCTAGTAAATTTGTACGTTTAGTAATCATTGGATATGACATTTTGCTATCTGTAGTCAGTTGTCTAAGATCAAGGAGACATGTACAAGTTAAGACGTTCAGACCGCTAACTCAGGGGTCATGTCTCCCCACACCTCTGATTCAAGATATGTTTCCTCAGCGCTGTGATTTCGATTGATCATGGAGCATTCGGATGTGATTGAATTAACTGATGCATCGATATTCACATACATTGCCGAAGGGGCAGCTAATATTCTTTACGAATGTGCCGTTCCGCAATATGTACGCGCTCGTCATATGTTGTACATTTCAACGCTCGCTAACATCTCTTACAGGCTGGCTATCTGCTACGATTGAGAAAGAAAATGCTTTCACAGCCCTCTACTCTGTCTGTCTACGAATTTCTGCACAGTACAATTGAGCCACTGTTTAAGCCTGGTATGATAGTCGTTACAAAACTGGTTCATCTCTCGCCTGCAGTACTACGCGTTCTCAACGATCAACTCGCGATCCTCGAAGCCGACGGAAAGCGCGATAAGAAGCGCCACGGCACGATTCTAGATTTAGATGAACGATATGGCGTGTTCGTTGAGAATATGGCTGCTACTGTGCCATCTGAAGTGGAATTGTTGCCGATTACTCATGAAGTACGATATAAAGTCAAAGGCAGTAGTTCCGTACTTGGCTACGTTCTACGCGGTAGTCTTGAGACCAAAAGTGAAGAAGCAGCGGTTTTAGAATTTAAGCCGAAATGGCTAGCACAGTCAAGAGATGCGCCAGAAGAATGGACCTATTGTCGTACATGCGCGTTGCGACGAATGCGAGCAAGCGACAAGGCAGGAGAATACCCCTTTTGTCCGCTTGATATAGTATCTGGCAATAAAGATCGGATAGCCAAATCTGTAAATGCATTGCTTCCGGACGAAGCTGGTGCGCAAATTGAGACTGGTGGGCAGTGTGAGTTGACTCTTGCGAAACTGCGTCGGATATTGATTGAGTATATTATGAATGCGAAGATCTTCCTGACGTTGAAAGAGATCCAAGAGAATATGGATAAAAATGGGCTGCTGAATAGTTCTACAAAGATAGAAACCGACTCTTTAGATTTGTTGATTGCTATGACGGTTCGCGACTGTACCGCGTTCATACGCATTACTCCTGTCAAAAGCAACAAGCTTAGCGGTATACAATTTACGAACGAATCCTCATATATCGAGGAAAGCGGTGGTCTTTGCAGTTATATTCGAGATGCAGAGATATGGTATGAAGTAAGCTGTCGACTAGCAGATCTTGATATTAAAGATGGAAGTGGCACGAAACGCGAGTATTGGCGGGGGATCGAGCGGGATCTTAATGATGGAGGGTGGTATTGTGGTCATGACGAGACGATGTCTGAATGTAGATGACGCTTTGAGTGAGATTGAGCGTTATTGGTAAAGATATACTCTTTACTTTGAGATGGTCAGGATGAGCAGCTATGGACTATGTCGTTGTATATTATGCTCTTGCTTATTCACTCGCCGAAGGTCAAAGTCGCGAACGGCTCCCGATTGGAATCTCCTGGATTGCTACAGCACACCCGTGTTCTATCCAATGAATTCAGTATGTGCATTTGCAGCAGGGATATTACAGAGTGTTGTCTGTAAATTGCATTGCCTATGCTGCTCATATGGCGCGTGAGACTTTGATCCTACAATATCAGACCATTTTGTGTAAGTAGGTCGGTCCAATTGTATATAGACTGGTTGCAGATTTACAACTGCCCTATACTATAAATAATCATATAGCATCATAACTCTTAACGATAAACAAACAGCCAAAATTAACTCGATCAAAAATAACTCGACCCTCGTTTATCTTATCTTCAAGCGGTTTGCCCCCCTTTCGTTTAACAATAACAACCAAACTTCACGATATATCGGTTTAGGGCAAGCAAGACCCGCGACTCAGACTGGCTAGCGCTCGCTCGCGTATTCATTGGCCGCAGGTTACTGGCAGATTTTCAGTTCGGGTCAGTGGAAATGCCTCAGGTGCTCAGATGACATAGAAAGTGGCGAGGTAGGATGAGATTGGGTGACTCGTTAGTGGGAGTAGGTGAGAATTTGTGTGGTGAGTGTGTTTCTGTAACGGAGCTGCAGCGCGCACATAGTACTAGAAAAGTGCGGCCATAATACGAGGCTGAGTGACCGGTTATATGGGATATCTGTTTGAATAAAATGTGGATATGTTCTAGTTGTGTTGATGAATGTCTCAACCGTGATTGGGCCAAGATGAGTTATTCGGGCTTGGTCGTCGGCATGGTCAGCATAGCATTCATGAGTGGTAACGATGGTCTGGTAATGCGAAATGCTATTCTACGGATGTTTGAAGCCAGCGGCTTGAAGCTGATCCACTGGAATTAAAAATGAACCGATTAATATAAATTGATGCATTGAGATGAGCAGAGACAGAGGCTTTTATATGTCTAGATGAGTGCAGCCGGCTCTTCCAGCTGAGTGTAAGCGAGTCAACGTGCTGCTGGATGATAAATACCAATGCTTCAAGTAATAATACCTCATATCGGGCTATCAAATTAGTTTTCAGAAGACGAGTCAATAAAAATGAGATTGTCGCAGTTTTGGTGGAGTTGGATAACTGCTGAGTTGCGGTGGCTTCCTTAAGAGCATATTATTTGGCAACGCCATTAGTTATATATCTGTTTTATAACTACACTTCTCTGCCAGCATTTTCTGAGCACCATCAACTGTTATCCTGTACTTGATACTAAGTAAAGGAACTATTTCCACCAACTCGCAAAGCTGAATGAAATCAGATTGCATCAGATAAAGAGATGGATTAGATGGATTAGATGGATTAGATAGCCTCGACAACATGGCGCGTGCGCAACAGACGAAGTTTGTGTTGTTTCGAGGTTGCTAAAAGCAGCTACTGGATGCGGCGCTTTTCCAGACCGCCACCGATGCCTGGGTCGATGAGGATAGGCCTGCGGAGAGTGCGGATTACAATATACACTATAGATACGATGAGCGAAGAAGATAAGGGCGGCAAAGCAGTGAAGACGAGGCGAGATGAGCAGACGCAGGCCGAGACACGAAATTAAACAATCACTCGGCCCGTCTTTCCACGCCAGCGAACGCGTGGGCGAAGCGACTGCTCTGGACGGGCAACAAGAAAAGACACAAGAAACAGGAGCGTACGAGTCGATTCAAATGGAGTTCGCCGAGATTTGGACCGAGTCTGTTTTTTTTCCTGTGGTTTGTGTTGAGTTGGATTTTGCGTTGCCTGGGGCCTTGTTTCGAGGACAAAGCGGTCGAGCTCTGCTTACTTTCCAAGTGGGCCGAGGCGTCGCTGTGCGGGTGTTTGTGTTGCTGCTTTGCTACTTTCCTGCACCGCTTTGAGTGCGTATTTTGTAGCTTATGAGCATCATATATCTCTTACACTCTCAGGCCTTTTAAATCTCAAACAAGGAAAAGCTCGACTAAATTGTAATTGAAATCGTCACGTCTGTCAAATTAGCAACTACCGCCGCGCGCTAGCCGAATGTGGTCATTTTGCTGTAACTATAGCAAAATTTATTTATTTCTGCTTTAATTTGGTATAAATCTGTACACTTACTACTCATATCACGTGTTTTAGACACCGACCCGACAGCGCGTCCGCCAACTCCAGCCCAGCCCAATCCCGACGCTCCGTTGCCCAGTCCACAGTCCACTCACCAAACCTCCATCAAAGAACTCTTCTTCCTCAACACAGCACCCGCCAGCCAAAAACACTCCTCATCGCAGTCCACCGCTCAGCACATCGTCTTCCCAGACATCCCCGAGCATGGCAGCGAACTTTGCCGCAAACTACCCGCTGCCCCCGGTCTTCGACGACCCAAAGCAGCACGAGCGTGCTTTTGCCTATTCCGGACCACCTACCTTGCTCAACCAGCAGCAGGTCTCCGCGCAATTTCGCCCTGCAATAGATTCACATGCCTACGCGGTTATTCCAAACCAGCAGCTTGCGTACCAGCAGCCGTTCCAGCAACTCGACCATCCCATCAACCTCTTTGTTCCAGACCAGCAGCCTTTGATGCCGACCGTCGCTCAAAACACTGCTGCAATCAACAACAGTGTCGCCCTCAGCGCCACTGATGGATTCCTCGATATGCTCGCCAATGACATCCTAATCTCAGCTCCGGAACCTGGTTTTGCTCGGCCGCAGCCTCTCTCAGACTATTACCCCAGAAATCCAGAGCAGCCTTATATCGCATCAGCTGCTGTCCATGGCCAAGTCTGGGACAATGAGCTGAAAGACCTTTCCTCCCAGCCTCATTTTCAACCGCAGTATATCCAACCACAACACATCCCTCCCCAGCAACCTCCTCGAGCACTGGGTCCCTCACGTACTCAGCAATGGATCCCCCAGCCTTCGTCTGAGCCAGAACTGGTCAGGCCATCGCCGCCCATCGCTCAGCTCCAGCAGTTCCAGCAGCCATTACCACGTCATCTCCACCAGCACCAAATCCACCCGCAGCACCAACTGCAACCGCAGCCACAGCCTCAACAGTTTGTTAATCCGCCTTATGCTCGGGGTGTTCCTCAAATCATGCAACGCTTAAACCAGCAGCAGCTTGTACAACAGCAGGTTCCCCTTCAACCTCCGCCTCGTCCTCTTCAACAGCAGCAGTTTCAACTTCCGCAACAACCTCAACCTCCTCAACCACAACAACCAATACCCACTCCTCCACCGCCCCCACAACAGCTGCCTGCTCAAATACAAGCTCCACAGCCGCCAGAACAATTTCAATTTAACAATATTAATTGGTCTGAACTGCAGGCTAGTCTCGGAAATGCTCCTCCCTCACTGCATGCCTCTCCCGTCGCAACCTCCCCCATGTCTCAAATGACCCCGGCCAGTGCAATGCAATCCCCTATCGTCCCTCAGGGATGGCATAGTGCCGGACCCTCTCCTATCGCTACTACTACCAGTTTAGATGGCCCTTCGTCTCAGCCAAGTCCAATGACCACTAACGGTGGTGCAGTCTTCCAGCCTCTCACTCGTTCTCATTCTGCGTATCAAATACATCCTGCCACTCCTGCAACTCCTGGCGTGTCAACTCCATACTCGGGCCCTTTACCATTCAACAAGCCGTCATCTCAGCAAAATTTTGCGTACAAGAACTTATCTAATGACCTTGAATTTGTCGGCGTTACTCCTAACAACTTGGATACCGATGAGCCTGAAATGGTGCTCCCCTCACAACCTCCTACGACTGAACGAATTATTCCTCCTTTGTCGGCAGCTTCGGCTTTGGCTAACCTTCCACTTCAAATGCCTCGTCCTTCACTTGTGCGTGCCGAGACTTTTCCGAAGCGAAAAGAATCTGAGCACGTTGGAGTTCCTTTACCAGTCCCAGCTAAGCGCACAAAGGAGCAGATTCAAGAAGATAAGGATGAGCGAGCACGTCAAAAAGCGGAGCGCCAGAGGATTAGCAAGGAGAAGCAAGAGAAGAAGAAGCAAGAACAAGCGATAAGGCGGGCGGAGGAGCAGAGAAAGATGAAGGAGATTCGGGATAAGCTGGCGAACGCTGATGATGAGAAAAAGACTGAAGTATCACCTTCAGCTGATGCTCAATCGGAGTTTGCTTATGCTCAGAGAGAACTATTGAAGAATTCTCCTTTAGGTAAGAAACTGATAGCAGTGACGCTAAAGAGCTAGTCCACTAACAGATTATGTGTAGCTACAAGTGAATCGGCTGGAACTCCTCAAGTGAGATCTCTGGCTAACACAAGTTTCATGCAAGGGCCAATTCCCTCTCCTCAATACTCACCTTCTTCAAATTCTCCATTTGTGTACAATATCAAGTCTATGAAGGGTCAGCCTGCTATCGACACTCCTGCCTCGCTTCCTGATACTGGAAGTACTCTGCCAGGAAGCGCTGGAAAGATGCAGATTATGGGTAGCAAGATTGACGAAGAGGAAGAGATTGTGATGAAAACCTCGACAAACGTGAGTGGAAAACTAATTCTTTCGCCTACGCCTCCAACTCGGCCTCTCGTAAAACCTGCTTCACCGCCGTTGAGAGATGTTGTTTTGAAGTCAGCAGCGATTTCACCGAATGTCCCACTCATCGTTGGAAAGTCCAAGTTTTCTCCATCGTCGCAAAGATCTCCTGCTCAGCAGTATTTGTTACAAGAATCCGTTTCATCACAGATGCCTTCGCCATCGCAGTTTCAGTTTGATCAGAAAAAATCTATGAACCCTTCTCTGGTTATGCAAGGTCCGAGTGTGCTTGGAAACGGCTTGACTGTTCGTACTCCTTCGTTCTCGCAGCAGCAACAAGGTCTGAATCCACATACCAAGATGCCCTCGTTTTCTGATTTGGAAGAGGAAGTTTTGCCATCGAAGCCTATTCCCGGCACGCAAGCGAGACCTGACTATGATCTCTCGGACTTCTTTGGGGATGAATATACTCACATGCCTGAAGGAGAGTTGAATCTTGATCTCAGTTTTGATGCTGCAGAGGACTCCACATCCCAAAATACTCAACAGCAATCCAGCACGTCTCGTCTTTCACGTTTAGATTCTGCGATCGCAATCAGCAGTAATGAAGAGAAAGTGATTGGAGATGTACTTGACAAAGTCGGTCAATGGGGCCGTTCGCAGCAATGGAGTGCCGTCGACGAAGCTTTAAAACTAGGAGGTGCTTTTGCTGATACGCAAACCTAAGTGTACTATTTTTTTGGTCTATTTTTTAGATTTCTTTGCCCAGGGCAGGTTTTCTGGGAGTTTATTGTTTTTATTTATTTTGTTATTATTAGTCTCCCCGAGGGGAGTTAGTGTTTCAATTAGGGATTTGTGTACTTGGATATAAGGAACAGGTCCTTTTATATTTTGGTCTATTTTGGTGATATTTTTTTGTGTTTTATATGATAAGTTTACATGGCGTTCATGAGAGTTTGGGTCGGGATAGAAATTTAGTTGATCATCTATAGATGATAGTTTTGGTTTGATTCACTGAGAGAGAACAAAGAAAATTAGACTGTACTTTTGATAGAATCATCGAGATTAATAGTAATTTCATTTCATATGGAAACTTAGATCTGAAAATGTGTTTTATTTCGCTAACTACAAGTTAAGCAAACCCATCGTCACTATCGTCACTCACAATCTCAATAGGCGCTGCTCTTGCTCTACTTTGAGATTCTGCCTGTGAAGCTTGGAATGAAGACCGTTGAATTGTTCTTGCACTTGGTGCATTGCGGGATGTGGTCGTAGAGCTAGATCTTGAGGTGTTTAGTGTTGTCTGAGTGCGCGATGATGTCGGTTTTCTTGCTGTGGAATTGGATGCTTTCTGTCGAAATAGTGGTTGTGTGCTGGTGGATTTGGATGGTGCGGGGCGGGAGCGTGATGTCATCTGTTGACGAGTAGATGTTGGTTTCTTAGGAGCTGCTTTTCTGTGCGAGGGAGGTAACTCTTCCTCTTCTTCCTCTTCTTCTTCCTCTTCTTCATTTTCTTCACTGAGAGATTCAGCATCAAACATATCCTCATCTTCATTATCGACCTCTTCCGCAGAATCTGGTACCTCCTCCTCGTCATCGCCAATACTCTCATTAAACAGCGGTCGATCTTGATTTGTCTTGCGTGCGCGACTTGCCGTTTTGACTGCAGACGGGATACGTCTAGCAGGAGCAGCAGCTCGTCTTGTAGTAGAAGCAGGAGCGACGGGTTTCTTTGGCGCAGTGCGAGATCTTCGTTCTGCTGGCGGTGGAGACAGTGGAGATCCGAATCCGTCGCTTTCACTATCTGATACTTGTTGCCTCGCACGACGACTTGTAGAAGTAGCCTGCTGTCGTCTCGGGGCACCAGTCTCTTGTCCATTTCGAGATCTCTTGGATCCCAGCTCTGCATCCTCGTCAGGAACAGCAGGTTGTTGAGCCATAGCATGATCAATCGCGTCTTCATCAACATCGCCCAAGCTAAGCAACCGTTTCACTTGATTCCCAACAGTATCTTCAACAAAAGATTTTATAGCGTGTCTATCATCTTTGTCAACGTATTGGCTGATGGCATTGTCTAGTCCGGTAGAGGGAAGAACTTCTAGGGTATGATGTTTAAGGAATTCTTGGACTATGGTTTGGACTTTGATGTCTTGAAGCTCGACAGCGTCAACTACACTCACTTCCTCTCCAACTTGATTCACACGCTCTATATGTCACCCCGTTAGATATGCGTTGTCGCATCCAGCTAAATAGAATTGACTTACTTGACATGGTACCTGATTTTTTCCTGTAGAACTGAACCACGTCGTTCACATTAGCCACCTTACCCACAAATCTGTTTGAAAACCGCCGAGGATTCTCTACTTCGTATCCACCTGAATATTCCACTCGTAATCGAATCAGCGGCAGAGGTGGATCATCAGCACTCAACAGAGTTCCGCTATCATCAGAGTTAGCAGATCGCCACTGCTCGTTAGCTTCTTCTATAAGCTCTTCGATCTGGCTTGTAAGCCATTCAATCACCCGTCCTCGGTTTTTGGCTGCAGCTGAAACTCCATAATCTTTTGCCATCACAACCTCTTTCATAATGAATGGCCGCACAGTAGCTAGCTTGATTTTGTCAACTTTGTACTCGGTCCCAGTGATCGACAGCAAGCCGACAAATTTCTCGACAGCTTCACCTTCGCATAAGCTAGTCACTACCGAAGATCCTGGTTGGATAACGTCGAATCCGGTCTCGGGATTGGTTACTGGATCCATCAGGCATTCGTGTTCGTGGCCCCAAATGACAAGATCTAGAAAGTGAGGCAGGAAGTTTTCTGGCAGATAGCCAGTATCTGTGTGTGCATGACTAGTCGCATCTGCGTCAGTATATGAAAAATTTCAGTGACAGTGGTGGACATACTGGTTTTGGTGCAATGCCATCAAATTGAAGTATTGCTCGCCTGTACCAGAATCTGGGCGCATGAACTTGACTTTGTGATCTCGAAAGGTCCTGTGTAATCGTTCGTCACGTACGTTTTCCATACCGTATATAGCGAGCTTTGTAGCTCCTTTTTTGAAAACTAGAGGAGCAAGAGTGATGTTGTCATTCTCTCGAATTTTACCAACGTGGTTAACTAGTCCTGTCGCAGATATTATATCAAGCGCAGACAGGCTTCCGCCCTATTCAAATATTAGCCTCTATCCTTGCAAATTAAAATTTGAAAACTTACTCCGCCTGCGTCATCATGATTTCCACTTATAGCAACAACTGGAATAGCTACATTAATATCCTCGTCTTCGTAGTTAATATGCTCGTTTCTGTATATACTCAATTAGTCCGCAATCTCACATATACAGAAAAAACATACGCATCGTTCAAAGTCAGACTGGGATCGCTGATCAGTTCTAGCTCGCATGGTTTATCGCCATAGCATGCTTCTCGCAACGTTTTGACGACATGGTAGAGTGATTGCCTAGAGGGCTTATTCTCATGAAAGAGATCACCGGCTAGAAGTACCAGATCGACCTGCAATCGCCTCATTAATAATAACAAAATAGATAAATTCATGATTATACACACTTCATGTTCTCTAGCGAGCATCATCACCTCATGGAAAGTCTTCCATGAGTCGTCGCCTCGAATCGGATCTCGTTCGTTGTACCCAACATGATTATCAGACGACACTAAAATTCGTATCGTATTCGCCGCTATGAAACACCAGTCAATAAACAATCCTCATTCCACTATATCTCTCACAAGACATACCGTCATCCGGATCAAAACTTGGCATTATGGCAGGACGCCAATGGACTGGCTGCTGTGAGAGTTGATTAGAGATGTTGAACGCGTTGAAGAGCGCGCGCGGCTTGATGAGATCTCGTGAGCACGCGATTTTAGCTTTGGATGCTCTCCAATTAGATCAGTGTGGGCACTACAACTGCACTATTGTAGGATGTATTTTTATTATTATTGAATGTCGATGATTGTGAACGGTGAAGCAGATAGGCTCTATAAGCTGATGTGATGATAATAAGTTTTAATAAGTCTTCAGTACAAGATTCTCATACGGAGTTTTGGGGTGCATTTTATGTTTTGATACTCTTCTCGAAAAGAGACCTGTCCAGTAATACTTGTCCTGTTATATTGAATCATCATTATGGAAGTGATGATGGTGTCACATATATTGCATAATATTGTACAGGTAAATGTCAAGAATTAGTAGCCTTTCAAATATCCATTCACACTTCAAATCTCGCTCGTATTAATGTACTTTTCGTTTCAACTAAATCATGCCTTCACTCCTAAGATATCATCGATGTTCTTCTTGGCATTTTTATAAGTTTGTTCCAGATAGTTGAGCTTCTTGTCCAATGCTTTGAGCTGATCCTTGCTGTCTGTCTTCTCTTTCTCCAGACGATTGATATGCTCTGTAATGGGGACGTTCATAAACCTATAATATATTTAGTTATTTCCAAATACTCGACTCATAAATAAGCACTCAAACTTACATCTTTCCAACTCCTTCCCATACTCCGACGGTCGGTGGGATATCTTTTAGCTCTTTCAGAGTAAGATCTGTTAACCGAATATCGCGCTCTTTCTGCGACATTTGGCTCCGAACATTGCTGATTTCATATTGGGATTTGTAAAGGCTTAATTCAATTTCTTGTACCACCTGTGAGATTGTTGTTAGATATGTGCACGAGCAAAGGGTGATTATTCAATGGGATGAGGGAACAGGCTGTACCTTTTGCAGAGCTTCCGGTGGAATAGACATTGTGGATATGATTGATTGTATTGATTCTCACAAGTATATTCTTTAAATAGTCGTTCTAGATAGCCTCCTGAAAATCGATTAGTCTTGAAACTGCAGATGCTGGATGATGTGTGGATATTGATTAAATCAATGGTTTAAACAGATTGCTTTCAGAAATTTGTACATTCGCATCGATAAACTTTAACCGTGAACAGGAGCGAGACGCGTCAAGTATAGTGCACCGCGTTTTCACTCAGTTATTAGCCACAACAGCCAATAACAAAATATTAAAAATTGCAATAAAAAATACAATAAAAAATCAGGATATTTATGGATGATTAATTTGCATGGTTTATACTGTGGATCATGCGGGGGATTGCTATGAAGACTCTACAGTTTGCTCTCTGCGCGCAGTTTGTACGTTGAATGCTATCAGACCAACAACTGAGTCAATACAACCCGTTGGTTACAAAGCGTTGAGGCATACAGTACTGCAAATAGACATAGTCCTCATAGCGACAGAGATAATGGCCGTTGGACTGTCTCAGTCAGCACAAACATAATCAGCATAATCAGGCAATCAGGTATCTGACTTCAGCCCATTAGCGATGAGTAATAGTGACTGACAGTCAGCATTAACCGTTGCGGAGGAAGACAGCTGGTTGAGAGGATATCTGGTCATGTGCTCTGGAGATCTGCAATTAAAAAGAAAAGAAAATGGCAAAAACTCGAGACAGTGGAGTAAAGATAATGTCAATTAGTCAACATTCTAATCCGGTCCACAGTATCTAAAATTATAACTTTCCTACGCTGCAGCACAACAACAATGCAACACATTAGTAGAGAAACTCAGCAGATCCAAAATCATCAATAGCAATGACAAACACATAATCAGATCTAAGACGAGTAAACAGCATATGCAGTTGCGAATGTGTTGATCCCAGCCGGGGCTGACACGCAGATATGGCGCCTTATCTGCAATCAGTATGAATCCGGTGATTGCGCTGCTTATCCACACAACATCCCCAAACAACAGTGCATACTCTGCCTCTTATATGCTGTCCTCAACTACAGCTTGCACTAAGATATTATCCACTATTCGGAGCTCTATTGATCGCTGATCAGTTCAATTGCCGGACACGAAGCGAGTCAACCTCAAACTTCGTCGTAGTCAAGTCAGTCAACCAATTAATTGCCTTATCGCTCCCTTCGCTAAACTCCAAACTGCAACCCACCATTTCGACCTCCTGAAACTACTCCTCGATAGGTTCGCCTGCTGTCGATGCGGATTTAACAGGACAACGCAAGAAAACTGCCAGCCAAACGTTGCCCTTTTTTTTTTTCGGAGAGTCAGCGAGTCAGACGCTGTAACTCAGTGACTCTATCATGGCTGTCTCATCTCTTCAGACCAAGGCAGAGACGACTGCTTCCTCGCGAGTCCGTCCTCGCCCAGGATCTTCTGCCGAGCATTTCTGCTTGGATAGACACCCCGTGTCATAGACGATGGTCCTACGTTACTGCTCAGACCTTCCCAGACGTGTGTTAAATCCCTGATCTTGGCCCGTTCGGGGGGCCCGCGTGTGGGTCCCTGCGTGCGCGCCGGGCACAATCTCCTCGAAAACGAATACGCGCCAATACGATAAGCACCGAGGCGCAAAGCCTACTTGGGGTTGATATCCAGGTACATCGGTTTCCCAGCACCTGCACCGGTACTTCGGATGTCGGTCTGTTTCGCTGCCCTGCTGTCTCGGTTTTCGGTATTCGTATCGCAGGACAGTGGCATACTCAGAGCGACGCGTCGATAATCCACCGATAAACAATTTCATATAAGCTGTCACATCCCCTTCCATAATTCACTCTCCTTCTTCCCTCGTAGCAGTAGCGTTCCCTGGAATCCTCCTTTTTCTACGCTCCTTATCCTTTTTCTTTATACTATTCAGGGAGCCTGCTAACGACGCGGAATGGCGGACTTTGATAACGAGAAAGCGCCGCTCAAGGTGCAGACAAAGTCGGTATCAGACGACACCAGCTCCACACACTCCTCCTCACTGCCTTCGTATAAGGGCTACTCCGCCATTGATGGTGCTTACGACGAGTTTTCTGGACTCCCGGAGAAGGATGCCAGCATTCTGCGAGAGCAGGTCACCGTCCCCGAAGTCTCTGCTTCATTCTTCAGACTGTTCAGATATGCTACTCAGCAAGACAAGCTTTTCTTACTTGGTGCCGTCGTCGCTTCGGTCCTCGAAGGTCTCATGCGTCCTTTGATGTCCTATGTCTTCGGCTTTGCAACAGAGCAGTTCACTAACCTTCCCACCGGCATGACCAGCTCCTGGGGAAACAGCACATACTCTTACTTCAATAAGACTGAGGGTATGCTCTACAACGAGACTTCCCAGAAATGGTATTATCCCAGCGACACCTTCAGCAACTTCACTTCTGAATTCTACCCCTATGGAAACTACACTGACGGCAACTATGAATACTATGCTATGTCGCAAGAGGACTTTTTAAGACAAATTGGATACTACTCGCTTGCTCTTTTGATTATTGCTACCGCTGTATCTTTGTTGACTTACATCAAATCATTCCTCTTCATTGACCGCGCGGAGGTCTTGTCTGCCCGCATTCGTGAGCAGTACCTTGCTGCTACCCTACGCCAGAACATTGGCTACTTTGACAAACTCGGAGCTGGCGAGATCACAACTCGTATCGCCTCTGACACCGTTCTCGTTCAGGATGCCATGTCTGAGAAGATTGGTTATGTAATCTCTCACTCGACCACATTCATTGGCTCCATCATCCTCTCGTTTACTCAATCCGTCGAGCTGACTGCTATTATCCTTGGAAACGTCCTTGCTATCATTGTGGTCAGTCTTTACGGATCAAAGATCGTCACCAAATTTGCCGAGCGCTCGCAGACTGGTTATGGTGGTGGTGCAACTCTTGCCGAAGAATCTATCTCCAGCGTGCGCAATGTTCAGGCATTCGGTATCCAAGAACGTATGGTCGAGGCCTTTGATAAGTTCTTGCAAGTTGCTGAGAAGTGGGATTTGAAGGTCGGATACGCCAGTGGCCTTCAAAGTGGTCTCGTGCATTTCTTCGCCTTTGGCATTGATGCCCTAACTTACTGGCAAGGAACTCGTCTCTTGACTGAGGGCAGAGTCTCTGTTGGTATTATGATGACTGTAAGTTTATGCTTTTGAATTTATGCAATGCTATTGTTACTAACACGAACTTTTTAGTGTGTCATGTCTCTGTTCCAGGGTGCTTTCGCATTCACTATTATCTCACCATACTTGGCCAACATCTCCACTGGTCTCGCCGCTTCAACCAAGATCTTTGCTACTATCGACCGCAAGTCTGCTATTGACTCCTCGATTGAAACCGGTGCTCGTCTTGAGTCCGCGTCGGGTGACATCGAGCTTAAAAACGTCCGCTTCATCTACCCTTCTCGCCCTAACGTCACTGTCCTTCGCGATTTTTCGTTGAAGATCCCCGCTGGAAAGACTGTTGCTCTTGTGGGTGCTTCTGGATCTGGAAAGAGTACTATCATTGGTCTTATCGAACGGTTTTACAACCCCCTTGAAGGAGAGGTGACTTTGGATGGTCATGATATTACAAAGCTTAACATTCGTTGGTTGCGACAGAACATCGCTCTTGTTTCTCAGGAGCCTAGTTTGTTTGCAGTTTCTATTTTTGAAAACATTGCATATGGATTGATCGGTACCAAGTACGAACATGCCGCCAAGGAAGAGCAAATGGATTTGATTATCGAAGCCTGCAAACAGGCTAATGCATGGGACTTTATCCGCGAGCTTCCTGAGGGTCTCGAGACTCAGGTTGGAGAGCGTGGATTTTTGATGAGTGGTGGTCAAAAGCAGAGAATCGCTATTGCCCGCGCTATTGTTTCAGATCCCAAGATTTTGTTGCTGGATGAGGCTACTTCGGCCCTTGATACCAAGAGCGAGGGAATTGTCCAGGACGCTCTTGATCGCGCTTCTAAAAACCGCACCACTATTGTATGTAATCTTATGAGTTGTCGTTTCATGATACATCGCTAACTATTTATCATCTAGGTTATTGCTCACAGATTATCTACTATCAAAGATGCCGATTGTATTGTAGTGATGCGCACCGGAACTATCCTTGAGCAAGGCACTCACTCCGAACTCATCAGCAAGAAGGGTGAGTACTTCGGTCTTGTTAAAGCCCAGAGCATTGAGGGTGCTGTTGAGTCGTTCACTGCCGTTCCCGATGAGGATGGCGTCGAGGCACAACTTGATGAGAAGGCTGGTATTGAAATGTCCTCGCTCGCAAAGGTCAAGACCACTGCTACTGAGGGTATCCTTGGTGACATTGAAACTGGAGAAACTGAGGAGCTTGCATCTGCGTTTACTATCATGAGATTAGTGTATCGTATTGCAAGACGTGATCTTGCTGCTATGCTCTTGGGACTGTACTCTGGTGCTTTGACTGGTGTTGCATACATTGGATTGGGCGTTGTATATGCGTATGCGCTTACTTACCTGCAAGAGTATGGAACCCCATACTACTACGATATGTTGCGTCGTTCCATCTACCCTCTTGCTGGATTCATCTTCATGCATGGCGGTGTTCTGTTCTTTTCCAACGCCATCGCTGGAACTACCTTTGGCTATGCATCCAGTCGCCTTGTGAGACGTATCCGAGCAATGTCGTTCCGTCAGTTGCTACGACAAGATATTGCTTACTTTGATGCCAGCGAGCACTCGGTTGGTGCACTTACCTCGTCGCTTGCCAGTGATGCGCAGAGTATCGACGCTCTTGGAGGTGAAACCACAAACAAGATGGTCGAGTCGTTGGTTGTTATGATCGGTGGTCTTATCTTCTCACTTTTTGTTGGCTACAAGCTCGGATTGGTGATGTTTGCTACCGTGCCTTTGATTCTTGTTATTGGATACTTCCGTTTCAAATTCTTGGCCAACTTCATGGAGCAAACCAAGGAAGAAAACACCTCCTCCTCTGACTTCGCCTGTGAGGCTACCTCCGCTATCCGCACCGTCTTGTCTCTTACTCGTGAGGAAGAAATCATGGAGCGTTACCGTTCTAGTTTGGCGCGTACCGTGAAGAGCAATCGTGCAGCTAGCAACAAGTCTGCGCTTTTTGACGGTATCTCTCGTGGAATGCAGTACTATATCATGGCTCTTGGATTCTACTATGGTGGATACTTGGTTGGCAACGGCGAGTACAGTTTGTATCAATTCTTCCTCATCTTTTTGATTGTAGTCTTCGGATCTGAGAGTACTACTACTGTTTTCACATTTGCTCCTGAGATGGGCAAGGCTCTGAGAGCCGGTCGCAGCATCAAGGCTCTTTTGGAGTCAGTGCCTGTGATCGACGCGCAGAGCACCGAGGGAATCATTCTCGACGCTGAGAAAGTCAATGGAGAGATTGAGTTCCGTGATGTGCACTTCCGGTATCCTACACGTTTGGATGTGCCCGTTCTTCGCGGACTTAATTTGTCGGTTAAGAAGGGCCAATTCATTGCACTTGTTGGATCATCTGGATGCGGAAAGAGTACTACTATCGGTCTGATTGAGTCGTTCTACCGTCCTCAGCGTGGTACTGTGTTCTTGGATGGCCAGGATATTTCGACTTTGAACATTTCGAACTACAGATCACAGATCGCGCTTGTGCAGCAGGAGCCTGTACTGTACGCTGGTTCAATCCGCTACAATGTTTCGCTTGGTTGCCCAGATGAAGTTACTGACGAGCAGATCGAGAAGGTATGCCGCTCGGCGAACATTCACGATTTCATCATGTCTCTTCCGGATGGATACGATACTCTTTGCGGTTCTAAGGGTGCTCTTCTTTCTGGAGGTCAAAAGCAGCGTATCGCCATTGCGCGTGCCTTGATTCGCGAGCCTAAGGTGCTTCTTTTGGATGAAGCTACCTCGGCGCTTGACTCTGAGTCGGAGAAGGTTGTACAGGCTGCTCTGGATGTTGCTGCAAAGGGACGCACTACGATCGCTGTTGCGCACCGTCTTAGCACGATTCAGAATGCTGACGTGATTTACGTATTTGAGAGTGGTCGTATTCTTGAGAGTGGAACTCATCAGCAGCTTTTGGCTAACAAGGGCAAGTACTATGACCTTGTGCAGCTACAGGCTTTGGAGAAGAATTAGAAGACGGGCACTATAAATAGTTTTTGTATTTTTGTATTTGAAAGGTTTGGGTACAGGTTTTCATGTTTGGTTGTAGAAAGCACTTTAGAGAATATATACATATATAGAGGTATGGCACATAAGTCATTAGAGGCAAGTCAGTCATCATGAGTACGAGTGCCACAGCACGTAGGCTCGCAGTGCAGACTTTGCAGATTATTCCTGTCGCTGTTTCATCTGGTAGAGATTTAGACGGTAAAGTACTTGCACGCAAGACGAGACCCTGTAAATATGTCACGAAAACGGACAAATACTATCTATACTTCCAGCTCTGCAGTTCTTTCTACCAAAAGTTGTTGCTGTCTTCGTAATCCTTCCGCTTTTTTTCGTATCCTTCGCTCTTCCTTCGTCTCAGTGTGCTCGCGCTCAGGGCCTAATCCCATACTCTTCTTTATACTTTCGTGTAGTCGGTCAATCCTTCTTCGATTTTCGGTAAATCTCTCCAAAGACATTGCCATCAGATGAGCAAGATATGTGTCGTCGACCAGTGGCACTACAGTATCTTCATGTGCAGGAAGGAGGAATCCAATAGGCGAATCGATTCGTAGTGAGCATCTGATTGCGAGGATATTGCCGTTGTATCCTGATTCACGGAAACCAGCTGCAAGAGCGATACCAAGTAATTTCATTGCGACGGTGTAATCCGCACATAAAACGTGTAAAATCTGCCCAGTATTATTAGCATTATCCCATATGTTTGCAGAAAGTGGACTTACCATGGGCTCAAATTTGAAATGAACATATCTTCTGTGCAAAGTGTCGCATACATCAATGTCCCCCAACTCAGCACACGAAGCAACCTTTAATCCTCCAAGCAGTATATCTGACCATTTTTTACCTTCATCAGCAGATACAGGCGGGCTATCGTGTGTTACATAGAGCCATCGTCCACCGCTTCCTTTTCCTCCCACCAACACTGCAGCTTCTTGCTCTCCTTTAAGTTCTCCAGGTTCTGTGTCTTCTTCAATGGTGGTCCTGCTGTTCTTACTCCTGACTCCCTCTGCGTAAACTGCAACTCGTCCAGCGCACGACGATGTAGTCACCAACAAGTCATGTCTGTTAATCAATTCGAGCAAAGGCAGGATCTGAACATCTGGTCCGCCCTTGGGACTCAAATCCGGCAGCGGAGAGTTCAGTTCCTGTAATATATGATTCTTTTTCTGTGCAAATACTTGCGTAGACTGACTTTCCCTCGGCGCCATGGCCAAAGTATTCACTTTACTGAATGGCTTTGTGATCTTTGAGTAATGGATGAAATTGTTCCCGTGAAGATTTTGCCGCGCAGGATGCGGCGGTTTCAAGTGTCAACGGGCGCTCATCGCGATTGTCAATCAGGAGCACAACAGTGATTTACAGTCCAGAAACAGCAGCAAAAGAACAAGAAGGAACGGAAGCGGCTGGCTATTGAGCTATGAGTTTGCTTGAGTTTGTGCTGTCGCAGCCGTCGTTTACAGAAAGTCGACTGCCGTCGTTATACAGCGACTTCCGACGGCTCAGAGAATCGAATCCTGATGGCTACGAAGCGAACGTGAATGTTTGGAAACTCGCGTTGATCAACGCGACACGAGCACCGAGAAAGGGTTTATCTAGCGGAGATGAAGGAAATGCGGGTGTTGTTAATAGTGATGTGCTGGTAATTCATTCGGGGTCAAAGTTGCTTGATAGCTTGACCACTGCGAAATGGGGGCGACCGCTTGGACTTAGTGCAGTGTTTGTATGCTCTTTCGAGTATTTTGAAGAAAATAGATACTAATAAGCTGTAATTTAGGAAGAGCAAGTGGCTTTACATCGATTTATACCGGCGCCAACATTTTTAGCACAAGCGTTCAGTATTTACAAAGATCCGCAATGGAGAGTTATCAAGTTTGGCACGTCGATAGCCAGCTGGGCATTTCGAGATACAATGATAAACGAGTATTACCAGAGTTTAGTATCTTGGCGTAAAAAGTCAGGTTTACTAGAGGTTGATTATGTGGTACTGGAAAACGTCGAGGTAGCTGCTAAAGTCTTGCTTTCGAGAGTCAAGACAGCGAGTCAGAAGACTCTGAATAGAACCTCTCAGAAATTCTCAGGTGTATACACGATGGAGATGATCAAGGATATGTTTTCTTTAGATCCATTTGGAAGTGTGAGTGTGGATGTCGAAAACGATGAGACAAAAGTATCTGCTTTGTCGATGTTGTCTGAACAAGACTGGACGATCTTGATCAGGCATATCTCTCGAGATATGCAGCAAGCCACTGCATCTGAATCAGTAAGTATAAGTGATTTATTTTATTTATATCTAGCACTAACAGTCTGTAGATTGTCAAATTTAAAATCGGATCCGAGACATTGACGCCCATATCAGAAGAAGAGACCACAGTAGCGCAGCTGAGTTCTATGATCCATGAACTAGGAAAACGTATTGCGGTGCAACATTCACAATCGGTTGCGTCAAGGCAAAAGTCTGCTGAATATATTAGCAAAAGACCACAAACTGAGCATTACAAAAAACTAGCTCTTGCGGAACTTAAGAAATCGAAGCATGCAGAGTCAAGTGTGCAAAAGATGATGGATTACAGATTACAAATGGAAACACTACTCGGAAATATTGAAAGTGCACATGACAATCTTGAAATGACAAAGATAATGCAGAGTAGTTTACCTGTTCTTGAACAACTGAACAAACGAACTGGAGGTGCAGATAAGGTCGCGGATTTGGTTGAAAAAGTACAGGAGCAGACGCAGGAGACCGCACTGATTGGAAGGATTATTAACGAAGCTACAGCGGGTGAAGTCGATGAGGATGATATTGAGGATGAATATGCCCGCTTGCTTGAAGAGGACTCGACAAGCCAAGAGGCAGCCAAAGTCTCTGCGAAGGATGAAGGCGATCTTGCGGATTTGCTTTCTAAAGCGAGTCTGCAAGAAGTGCCGGATTTGAATCCAGAGAAGCCTGAGAGTAAGCGAACTAGTGCATCTGCAATTTTAGCAGGCTAATTAATATATAAATACTATGTACAAGGAATATATACACTGTATACAACATAACTTAGAAAACATAAACTCCACTACATGCACAATATATCATGCTCTCAAAAATACATAAAATTGTCTAGATAGACGCTGTTTCTATCTCTGGCTGCTCTGCGGAAGCCATACTCGACTGCGTTTCCAAGCTATCAGGCGGATTCGATTCAGGAGTCGATGTGCTATCATTCGACGCATTTTTTTCAGATTTTGATGGTTTTGACTTTGCTGCATTTCGTCGCGCTTGAGCGATAAGTTCTCGAAAATCATCAGCATGATCACTAGCCCAAGTCCCCAGATCTTCCTGTGCAACTTTTTTGCTTGAGCCGGAATATCGAGTTAAGTTTGCTTCCCATTCGTTTAGCTCGCGAAGAAGATGTTGTTTCGATTTTGGCGAGTTCAGATCTGCGTTGGCGTTCCATAGACTTACCCATTCTGTGTGGCGGTTTTGCATTGTGAGTTTGGTGCCTTGGGAAGGGATTCCAAGTTCTTGAAGTTTGCTGCGGAGTTTTGATTCGCTGAGGAGTCCGTATTGAAGTTTTGGAAGACGCTGTAAGAGTTTTGATGATGATCCACTGCTGCTGCTCGTGAGGAGGGTTTTTGTAGGTTTTTGTGAAGATGTTGAGAATGAGAATGTGCTGCTTGTCAAAGCGGAGAGTTTCGGGGTCTTTGCAATTGCTTTGACTGAGAGACAGGATTCGATATGGCGCATCACTTGTTTTTCTGTCATTCGTTCGCTGCAAACAGGACATGGCACAAGGCCATCTTCAGCTATAGTCATACAATGTTAGCACAGTGCTATGTTTAATAGAATAGGAAATCTTACCTTCGTCTTCGTCGAGAATGACAAAGTTGCTTTCCTTACTAGGAATATCGTCCATTTTGCGCTCCTCGTATGATCTATTGCATATATATCAGATTCTGTAAACCAAGATATAGAGGACAACTCGACATACACATTCTTGCGATTTCTACTTGACCGTCGAGTTCCTGTACTTGTCTGACTAGACTCAAGATCGGTCTGTGTAGATGTTTCTCCTCTAAGTCGTTTGGCATCTCGTTCTTGTGACGCTTCTTCTCCTTTCCTTTTCGTCTGCGTCCAGGTCCGCGCACACTCTAGAATTCCACTTCGCGACCCTCGAAACCATCCCACCAAATCCTCCAAAACCTGATTCCGACGCAATCTGACCTCAGTCACAGATGCTCTACACACCGGACAACACGGACTTTCTGAAGTAGGAGTAGCGGCAATACATTTGCGGATACACAGCGAACAAAAAGAGTGTGCGCATTCGAGGATCATCGGTGCCGTGTATAAATCGCGACAAATCCGACACCGAAGACCAGAGTCAAGCGACTCTAACGCATATAATGGCGTAGAAGTCCAATCTGAAGGGTCAGAGACTTCGTCCATCGTGATCTCTGGAGGGCGTAAAGATGTTGCTCGGAGATTTTTAGAGACGCGCTGGTTGAGTAGAGACGCGTTGTGGCGGATAAAAAACGTGACCTCGCGCGTAAAAGATGACAAAGCAGTAGGCTTAAATGAACAGTGTTGTTGTAAGACAAAGAGATTGTGAAACGTTTATTTGATGTAAAAGTAATTCGAGGAATTAAAAAAAATATATTTCATTCTTTGCTTAAAAAAACAGTGATTTTCTGGACTTTTTATCACTCGATACATCACCATCCATATTCTCAATTGTCCTGGTTAGCAGCCTGGCTTAGAACATGATCTCGACCAAGGCTCGACTGTTTCAAATATAAATGATTTCAAATTTAAATAGATAAATTAAAATTTATTATTTATCTCCTCTGGTTTATTCACATAATAGTACCACTGAAATCTGGTAACGCAGCATAGTTGGACTATTTCCTAATTTGGTAATACCTCGCTGGATTTCGAAGCTGGCTGGGATATCCATATCGCCCATTTCCCACTCCGTTCATCTCTTCTCTCTCGTCATCTACACCAAGTTACAACTCTCCAGCTTTGTTCGTTTACAACAAGGCTATCAAGTGTTTTACGACTATTAAAGTTCTGCTTTTTTGTCATTTGAAAATGACTTCATTTTGGGTTTTTAGAAGCCTTCGTGCTGTTCGTGATGCTTGATTTTACTCCGGCCGGTTTACCAGAAGACACAAGCTAACAGATAATATAGCACGGATCCGGTACTGGACCGCACGTGTTTGAGAAGAAGCGAATGCCGCTCTCTTCCACGGCGGCGCCGATTCTTGCGCTTCGTAACTTCATCCACGGAAGTTTCCTTGGGAAATTGTCGTCGTCGTCGGCGGCGGCGGCGGTGGTAGTTCCCGCCCCACG